>CAWUFW010013215.1:0-489473 GCA_963921515.1 Calotriton arnoldi
ATAAATAAAAAAACACATCACAGTCAAGGGGATAGGCAAACCATGCACACTTAGCAAATACACACCAACCAAAAGATATCCATCCCAAGATGTGAATGCTAGTCAGACAAACACAATACCTGCCATCCCATAGTGATATGTAACTGTGTCACGACATCTACAAACCTAACAACAAATACAGCAAGGCAGTGGCACAAATAGAACCAACAAATACTCCTAGATATTTACCCACCACTAGAACACCACCTCACAGGGAAGCTCACTGAAAGGAAGGAATTCTGTGTATGCTGGTCAAGTCAGTGTAGCCAATAGCATGATGGGAGTGGTAGTCACAGATATTGGTCACACCCACAATTGGCCCATCAACACCACTCTGAACCATGCTCACATCACAGGGAGTGGAAAACAACTGACAAGATGGCTGACACTGGCTACTGCTGTGGGGAGCACAAGGCCCTGCTGGGAACTGGACACCAACAAACAACAGGAACACACTGTCAGCCATCTTGCTATTGCTGTCACACTCACACACATTGAAGTCCACTCAAAAGGAAGGAAGGATGGGCATGCTGGGAAGGGGGGGTGTAGGCAATAGCATGATGGGAGTGATAGTCACAGATCAACATCTCACACCCACATGGCCCAGCAAGTTAGCACTGAAGCATGCACACCTCACAGGGAGTCAAAAGCCACTTCAAAGATGTCTGACACTGGCCACAGCTGTGGGGAGCACAAGGCCCTGCTGGGAACTGGACACCAACAAACAACAGGACCACACTGTCAGCCATCTTGCCATTGCTGTCACACTCACACACACTGAAGTCCATCCAAAAGGAAGGAAGGATGGGCATGCTGGGAAGGGGGGTGGAGGCAATAGCAGGATGGGAGTTGTAGGCACAGATATTGGTCACACCCACAATTGGCCCATCAACACCACTCTGAACCATGCTCACATCACAGGGAGTGGAAAACAACTGACAAGATGGCTGACACTGGGTACTGCTATGGGGAGCACAAGGCCCTGCTGGGAACTGTGCAACAACCAACAGCAGGACACCACTGACTGACATCCTGTAAGACAACTTGCACTCCCTGCAATGGAAGCACGTTCCATGGTGGGATATCTGGCTGGGTGGGAAGGAGGACTCACAGCTATGACCATAGTTACAAGGACCTCCCCTCACACACCCCCTCAACACTAACTCCACATAACCCACCTGGGAGAATGCAATGCCTCACATCCTAACTGAAGATCCCACAAAGAACCACCACCCTGGGTCATGCTGTGTGAAGCACAGGGACACTCTTGGGACTTCTAGCCAAACAACTGCCAGGACAACACTCCCAGCCATCCTGTCAGCACAGGCACCACACCCCACAGGGAAGCAGAGTCAAAAGGAAGGAAGGATGGGCATGCTGGGAAGGGGGGGTGTAGGCAATAGCATGATGGGAGTGGTAGTCACAGATCAACATCTCACACCCACATGGCCCAGCAAGTTAGCACTGAAGCATGCACACCTCACAGGGAGTCAAAAGCCACTTCAAAGATGTCTGACACGGGCCACAGCTGTGGGGAGCACAAGGCCCTGCTGGGAACTGGGCACCAACAAACAACAGGACCACACTGTCAGCCATCTTGCCATTGCTGTCACACTCACACACACTGAAGTCCATCCAAAAGGAAGGAAGGATGGGCATGCTGGGAAGGGGGTGGAGGCAATAGCATGATGGGAGTTGTAGGCACAGATATTGCTCACCCTCACAATTGGCCCATCAACACCACTCTCAACCATGCTCACATCACAGGGAGTGGAAAAGGACTCACAAGATGGCTGACACTGGGTACTGCTGGGGGAGCACAAGGCCCTGCTGGGAACTGTGCAACAACCAACAGCAGGACACCACTGACTGACATCCTGAAAGACAACTTGCACTCCCTGCAATGGAAGCACGCTTCATGGTGGGATAACTGGGCTGGGGGAGAAGGAGGCCTGGATGGCAACCAAATACCACCAATGCTGGTCATGCACACACCTCAACATACACATTGACATGCCACAGGTTGGCAGGACAATGTGCTACACCAATATCACTCTCTGACTGTCACAATTTAGGAGAATGCAATGTCCTGGCCCGCATCCAGAGGTACAGTCACAACTGTCAGGTGTTTGAACAATTGATGCCAGTAGAAACATAACATACAATCTGTGTCTCTCCCCAAAACAGGTGATGATGGGGACACAGCAGCAGACGAGGAGGAGTCCCTGTCCCAGGCTCCGGGGAACACTGAGCTCACTGGTGTGGATCAGCCACTGCACTCCTCGGATGGCGACGAACCAGCTGGACCCTCCGGTGTGAGTCATCATGCAGCACCAGCAGGACCAACATCTGCACCCCCTGCACCCACCCCTCCAACAACTGCCAACACACAGGCCACCCCTGCCAACACGGACAGACCAAGGACCACAGATGACAACAGCGCAGGGAGCCAGGCCCAAACTGGAGCTGGTGACAACGAGCCCAGGAACAACACCCAAGTGGGTCCACGGTCACCTGTGCGTGCCACCGCAGGTCCTGCACGTGTCGCCAGAGGTGGTGGGAGGTGTGGTAGACATAGGTCGCTCTTTGCAGAGGGGTCTGGACTGCATGATGACCCACAACTGGCACGCATCGCCGATGCGTACCAGACTAGCACCGGAGAGGTCAGCCAGGTAGTGGGGATCCTCAAGGACATACAACAGCAGCAGGCTGCCCATCATGCCCGCTTGGACTCCCACATGTCCCGTGTCAACACACACATGTCACATGTCGAGACACACATGTCACGTGTGGAGACACACATGTCTGGCATGGAGTCCAAGTGGGACACATTGGAACAACTGACAGTGGTGCATAGGGACATACTCACATGCCTCCGTCAGATCAGCACCAACATGGCCTCACCTCCCTGTGTGCCCACAACAACTGCTGCTGAAACAACTGCAAATGCCACAGGGAGGGAGGAGGACTCTGGCAGAGAGTCCCCTGCACCGCCGCAGCCTGCACCTGAGGGTCCCCCCCAAGAAGAGGGGCCGTCAGAAGAGGCCAAACTGAAAGTCCGATGGCCATCTACATCCCCCAGGAAGCCAACACCTGTTCTGGAACTTTTCCTCTGTGTGCAAACTGCACGCCCTGTCGAAGCCAACCCAACTCTCCCACATGACATGGGGAGCTCTAGTTGGCCAAATTCATCAGATGACTGTTGACTTTACTCTGGACATGTCAGCTACCAAGACTTCCAATACACATGGGAACTTTGGATTCCAATTACTATGTACAGCACCCACCATCCTGTGCACCATCCTCACACCTGTATGTAAATAAACTCACCAATACACCATATCTGCCTCTGTTGTGATTCCAATGTGGTTTTTGTCATGTAGATGGTGATCTGCTAAATGACACTGTGCATGCTAACTGCTACAGCAAGTCCAAGCCCGTCATGTCAGTCATGGCGACGTGACACAAATGAGGGAGACACACCACTAGGGCCACACAACACATACACACCAGGGCCATCAGACTCATCACCTATACTGATGTTGCAACTAAATACAGTGGAATGCACAGACACGCCACCTATTCACAGTCACTGTGAACTAGACTACAGGTGCAGTAAGCAAATGTCAGTCAGATGTGTGACTACAGACAACGCACATCCCAAAGTGAAGCACAGGTTTATTACACATTTGCAACATGTTGTTTCCACTACAAATGCAAGCTAATCCAACCTGGCTGTGGCCACAAAGTCAAAAGAACAGAAGATAGAAAGTCCAGGGGTGTGTGGCACATCACCTGTATGGAAACGACTGCTTCCACCTTGGAAGTTGAATCATGGATTCGGGGGATCCAAGTTGATCAGACAACTCCGGCAGCACCCTGTGAAGGACAGACATGACACACAGTCAAAAACAATGAAGAACAGCACAGAACGGCAATACTCATGTCTAATACATGTCATGAGATAACTACACAAAACCAAGTTAGCATGTCAACACTGTTGGGCAGTACAGACCACCTGCAAGGACACATCGCTGCACGCATCCAGTCAAGTAGCACATGGGCACACTCAAACAGCACCAGAGCACCACACACACATATCATGCAAACTCAAATCATTGACATCACAACCCTCTGGAGACTCACATTCAGCTGAAGAAGTTGGTGATGAGCTGTGTGCGGACATCACCATCATCATCATCATCATCTTCACTGGCATCGTGACCCAGGCCAGGATCTTCCACAGGTGGCGGACGTTGGTCATCGTCATCCAGGATGAGAGGCAACTCCTTCCGCACTGCCAGGTTGTGTATCATGCAGCAGACGATGACAATCTTGCACACCTTTGCTGGGGCATATGGGAGGGCCCCTCCTGTCTTGTCCAGGCAGCGGAAGCGGCTCTTCAGGAGACCAAAGGTCCGCTCAATCACCCTCCTCGTCCGACCATGTGCCTCATTGTAGCGCATCTGGGCTGGTGTCACAGGGTTCCTGAGGGGTGTCAGCAACCACGGCATGTTGGGGTATCCCGAGTCACCTACAGACAGACAATTGCACATTAGCCGATTTGAAAATGTGTGCGGAAAACAACATAGCAGAACACACACAATGGTACAAAGTCAGTACACACCAACAAGCCAGGCACGCTGGTTCAGCATCTGTGACATCATCCTCGGGATGCGACTACTCCTCATCACGTAGGCATCGTGTGCCGAACCGGGGAAACGGGCACACACATGTGAGATGGTCATATCTGCAAGACATACCACCAGAGCATTGATCGAATGGTAATGTTTACGGTTGTGGTATGCCTGCTCATGTGCCTGTGGTGGTATCAAAGACACATGTGTCCCATCAATGGAGCCAATTACATGTGGCATCCTCCCCAGGGCATAGAAGTCACTCTTGACGTCAGTTAGTCGTTGACGTGTTGGGAAATAGATGTACTGGTTGAGGTATCTCAACATTGCCCCCAAAACATCGCGTAGCACACGGCTGAACATAGTCTGTGACATCCCACCAGTAGTTGCCACAGTGTGTTGAAAGGTACCGGTGGCAAAGAAGTGTAGGGCTGCCATCACCTTCACCTTGGGGGTCAGCGCTGTAGGATACGGCCGGCCAGGCTGCAGATGTGGGGCCAAGCGCACTGCCAAATCCTCAATCAGCTGCCTGGTGAAGCGGTACCGTCGGATGCTGTCACGTTCCACCATCGTTGCCAGGTCTGGGAATGGTCGATGGACAGCAGGAGCCCTGCAGTGCATAGGTGAAGAAAGCAAGATTGTCAGTCACCCCACCTATGTGCCGTTCACCATACTCAATTTCACATGATACATCATCAACATACACAATTACTTGATGTGTGTGTCGTCCCGTTTGGACATGTATGGCACCTACATGGACATCATCTAACATCTCTGTTCAACAAGTGTTGACAAGTGGTTCCAGGGTGTGCTATGGGACACCATTAGGCTGTGTCACAGTACCCATTAACTGCTCTCACGTTCCACACACATACCACAGTGACATGTCTGGACAGATGCTCCACAGGCATCACAGCTCATTGACAGGTAGATTCCCAGGGAGCCTGTCTTGCCACATGGACACTGGCATGACATGGCGTATCATGTACACGTCAGAAAAACAAACATGACACCCACAGGTAGTGGCCCCTGTAGCCTCTGCAGGACAGACATGGACATCTGTGACACACACACACACACACACACACCATCAAAGTTCATGCACAAACCACGTGGATGTGGAGACTGTCTCCCATTGTGCACATGGAGTCAGAGACATGTGATACACAACATGCACACAGACTGTGGAGGGACATCACTATTGTTGGAATGGGCCACCCTGTGACGTACATGCCTTCCCACATGTGAGCCTGGGGGTATGTGACATGTCATACACATACACAACCTGGAAATGTGACCATGACACATGCTCAGAAATGAAAAGTTGCACACCACAGTGGTCAGGTGCACAACACACAAAGGACCCTGTCCCCATTAACACGTGCACAGCCTGGGTGTGTCTGCCCCAAGTGCCACCCCAAAATCCACATGTTCACCCCCATACACAGATAAGGTTATGCTGCCACACATGCCTCATAGACAGTGTGGACTGGGTGTGGTGTTGTAGGTGTGCCCCTGAGTCCCTGGAAAGTAAATGTGGCTGGCATAGGTTCACCAGTGACCAGCATGGTGACATATGCGTGTGACCTGTCCAGGGACGTGTTGTAGAGCAATGGACCGATCGGTGTGCCCGGCCGGCCCATTGCATTGAATGTGAGCGGGTACGCGTTGTATAGCAATGGACCGATCGGTGTGCCCGGCCGGCCCATTGCATTGTATGTGAGCGGGTATGCGTTGTATGCCTGGTACGCGTTGTACAGCAATGGACAGAACGGTGCGCACACATTGGCTGGGGCCTGGCATGGCAACGGACGCGTTTTCGAAGCTCCAACGAGTCTGATGCAGTGAATTCAGTTGGCCAGCTACAACAATGTTGCAAAATCATGGGTGTCATGAAGTTGAAGATTTGAAGGATGCTGTGGGCGTGTATTAGTGCTGCAATTCCATGGATAGGTCAAATTCAGAAGATGCAAACGACTTGGACCTATCACTTTGCACACATGGGACAGTATCTGCCTCTGCAGCACACATATAATGCTGGCTGTTCCCCTGAGAGCTCACTTGCCTGCACTACATGCTCCAGGACGACATCTGCCACCAACACTGCTGCTGTTTATGCATCCTCTGGCTCCTGCAATGGCACGTACTGTGGAGAGAGCCCCAGCCTTCAGCCTTGAGGAGAACCAGGCCCTGCTGGACAGCCTCCTTCCACAGTACAGCAAGCTGTATGGGACACCAGGGGAGCAGGTGAGTGTGCTGTCCACTGCCTCACTAATTGTGCATGTTGTCTGACTAGCAGGGCTTTCAGTGTGCACACCACTGGCTAGCATGCCCACTGAGTAGTTGTCACACCCAAAAGTGTGTAGTCACATGCACAGAACTGGTACAGTGCAGTAACAGTGCATTCCAACCAGGTTTACTTCCCATGCAATGATACCATGTAGTGACTGCTGGCAAACTGTTCATAGCCATTGTTGCACTGCCTGTGTACATCTTATGCCCCTGTGATTGAGACATGTATATCCAACTGTGTGATGCACGTATATGTTGCATGTGTAGTAATGGCCTTTTCACTTTGTCATCCTCACAGGTTGATGCCCACCAGAAGCAGGAAATCTGGCTGACCATCGCCCGGAAAGTAAGATCCGTGGGGGTCTACAGGCGCAGGATCCGCAACTGCCAAAAGAGGTGGCAGGACCTTCGTGGCTGGACCCGGAGGATCGCAAGGGTCCAGCTGAAGCTGTCGCCTCCTCGCAGGAGGGGCGGACACCGGACCCTGACCCCCACATGCTCCGGATCCTGGCGGTGGTCTTCCCTGACCTGGATGGGCAGCTGAAGGACAGACAGCAGCAAGGAGGGGGTGAGTCCATGACTGCACTGTGCACTTTTTCTGCCATGCTATGTGCCCTCCTCTGGCCTGGTTAAACTTCCACAGTACATCAGTCATGTGGTCCAGGACCCATGTCCCTCATTTGTTACATGCCCACTTCTCCTCTGATACGCATATGTGTGCCCTTATAGTCAGGAAATTGTCTAATTTGGGGACTGTGTCATTGCATTTTGCTTTGCTCAAGGTGGGGGACAGCATTTGTTCCCGTGACTATGTTGTGCAATTCATGGGTGGGTCAATTGCTTACACAATGCCTAAGTTCTGACATGTGATCTGCGTGTAACTTTGATATGTGGTCCGCTTGCTGCTCTGACTCACTACATGTCCCTGGGGAATGTGGCACACACCCATGCTGCTGGTGGGAACAATATTTGGGCCTCAGGAGTATGTGTATCCAGTGTGTCACACATGCTTAGCCACCTTCCTACTGTCCAGGACTCATCCCTCATACAGGTGGAGCTGGACAGTCATGCCTACTCCAGTGCATACAATACACTCTGTACTCCCACTCCCGTGTATCATCTGGCATGTTGTGGTCAGTGAAATGTACCCTCAGGTGTCTGCCTCTGTCTCATTGTGCTGTGTCTTCGTTGTCAGGACTACTGGTATGTTCATCGTTTGGGGCTCAGCATGCCATCTGAGATGTGACCATGATAGACGATACTTCTGTGACTAATAGGTGTCTGATCACTTGACTGTGCACACAGGTGTTTGCGACTGTGACTTTCAAGCAGCTGTATTTTCATTCACAGCACACTGTGAGGTGCTCATGTTCAGAGAGTTGTGTTTCATGTCCCCCCATATGTCCAGTTGGTATGACGTGGACAAATAGTAGTACAGATGATGTGGTTTTTGGGGGATGGACATGTGCACTTGTCAGTCACATAACACGCATTCCCCATGCCCTCGGATTGTGACACAGTGCAGACTGTTGTTGTCTGGCTGCCATGGCCATGTGACTTGAGACAGTAATGTATGACTTTGCACGCATTCCTGTGTCATGGCATTCAACTTCCTGGGACTGATCCTGCAGGGGAGTGACATGTGCAACATGCACCCCATTGTGGCATTGACTATCCGGACATGGGTGCATCATGGTGTCTGGTGCTGGTATGCATCACATGCATTTCTAATTAGAATCTGGCCATCCCTTTATCCGGACACCTGCACTGACTCAGTGGCAAGAGATGTGATGTGTGCATGTTCACATGCTTCACCGTGTTCCCTGCAATGTCCAACAACTGTGTAGGTGGTGCATGTGATGTGTCCACACTGGGGTCTTACCATCAGACAGGCACCAGACAGATGGGTGCAAGGGCAGGAGGGGTGTGAGTCCCATGGTTGACCATCAGACTGACAATTGGCTTCCCGAATCTGTGTGAGGACTTTAGGCAATGTTCAACTAAGGATGCCAGGGCTTGCTCTGTAATGTGCTGTACTTACTGTGGTGTGTGCGGTCAGTGCAGGTGACTGATGTTTGTCTGTTTCCCTAATTGTTTGCAGATACATCCACGGCCACAGGAGGGGACAGCTCCACGGACCAGGAGGAGCAGCGGAGCCAGACTGGGTCAGCATTGGACGAGTGGTCAGAGGGACCCAGTGGCACGGAGGGCGAGGGGAGCCACACCGAGGAGTCCTCAGCACCATCCACCTCAGCTGGGGACCATAGCAGCTCGGAGGATGACTCCCTGTGGAGGCGGGTCTCGGCAGCCACCAAAGGCCAGCTAGTCTGTCTGGCCCCGCCACCACCACCACCACCACCACCACCGCCCTCCCATCGGCTCCCATTCCTGAGGTCCGTGGAGGCTCCCGTGCTCGGGAGCATGTCTCCTTCGTGCCAGGCACCGCACCCCCTGCCCCTGTGTCCCCTGCTGCCCAGAGTGAGGAGTCTGTGTACCTCCTTCGGCAGCTCCATGTAGGGCAGACAGCAATGCTGAGTGTCCTCCATGCACACACCACTCTGTTGACACAGCTGGTGTTGTTCATGGAGGGCATCTCGACGGATATGTCTGCCCTACAGAGGAGCAATAGGTCCATGGACTCCTCCCTGATGGCAGCAGTGTCCCTCCTCCAACAGTCCCTCACCCCTCCCACCTCTGCCCCATCCACACTTCCTGCCCCCCTACCTGTCCAAAGCACATGCACACCTGTACAGTTATCCACACACACAGACACGAGCAGCACAGACACACCCAAGAGTAAGGCAAGACGTGCACACAAGCATCCTCAGGGAACTGATACCACAGACACAGGGGATGGGGAACACACACACACACAGGCATCCACATTCACTCCGCAGTCCTCCAAATCCTCTCCCTCCAAGACCCCTTCCCTTGCCTCACCTGCTACCCCACCTACACAGCAGGTCTTCCTGTGTGACCTCGGCCTCTTCCCCACCATTCCTGCTGACCCAGCACACCAGGGGAAGAGGAAGTCCACCCACACAGAGAGGAGTGCCCCTCGCCCCCGGACACCCTCCCCCAGGCGCAGGCAGACACAGGAGCCCATTCGGAAGTCCCCCGGAGCAGGAAGAGCAAGACCCCACCACCACCACCACGCAGCTCCAGCGCCCAGTCTCTCTCCTCCATCCCCCAGGCCACCACTGCACAGGTTCCCCCGCCACACCCTGCCCCAGGTTCCCCCACACACCGATACCGCATCCCCAGACTGCTTAGGCCCTCCCCCTGCCACTTGCTCTTCCACCCCCAACCCAGACGCTCTGCCTGTTGGTGGCACTGTTGTGGGGACCGGGTCCCCCCCCCCTCTGTCCTGCCCACCTCATCTGCCCACCCTTCCACTCCCTTGGAGTCATGCACTGCAGTGGAGTCCACAACCACCACGTCTGACTCGGGCACTGCAGTGGGTACCCAGTCCACTACATCAGTCCAGCCCACTGCAGTGGTTGCGGCACCCTCACCAACTGACTTGTGTACCACGGTGGTGCCGGCCCCCACTGAGTCAGACACCTCCACTGCAGTTGCCGGTGACACTCCTGCACCCACCACCCCTTCACTGCCTCACTCTGCCATCCCCTGAACCTGTCCCTGCGGTGCCTGGCCTGCCCCTTGTATGCCCCTCCAAGGGTGATGTCCCCCAACCGTACCAGTGCAGGCAAGCAATGTGTGACCAGTTGTCACTTCTCACCCCGTTGGGACTGTGATTTTGGACTGGCCATTGGCCTTAGTTTCTTTTGGACTTCCGTTTTTACCCTGACATTTGCTGAATAAAGCCTCTTTTTGTTTACTTTTGGGTTTTCTTTTGATGTACATGATGTGGATGAGTAGCATCCTGCATTTGCAGTTGTAATAGTGTTCACATCAGGACGATGAAGTTTTGCAGTGATGGACTCCATGTGGTCCATGGGATATGTGTCCTGTTGTATTCTGGATCTATGGCATCCTTTGCTACAGTCTGAGGGTGTAATGTTCAGCATTTGACACAGGGATGTCCTTTTTGCATTAGTAAATGAACATCTTTGTCTTACACTGATGCACATCTGGTGGGCTTACCACTGTTCAATGTTCCAATTTCCCTGACTGTTTGCCCAGCTCCACTGGACATGCAGTTTTGCACATCAATGTCGAAGGACTCATCTGTGTATACAGTGCAACTTGCTTGACACGTGTTTGGTGTGTGTGCAGATGACTGACGTGACACCCCCGTACCCAGGCTGATGTGAGCAGAGCCTTCTGTGTGTTGTGGTTGTTGACTCACTGACGGAGTGTTCTGCTGACAGGTTTGGGTCGTGCACAGACAAGGTTTGGCACAGCGGACCTTCCACAGGAGTGGTGTGCCCTCATGGCAGTGTGTAATCTGGTGACATTGCGTGGGCCTGTGTTGTGTAAGCATGTCTGTGCGTGTTCCCTTCCCTTTTCCTACACAGGCTGTGTCCCTAGGGATGTTCCTGTTTGTGATGCTTGCTGAGTTGTTCTGTGTTTATCCAGCATCTTGGACCTGGTTTCTCTGTGATGTGGGTGCATGGCAAACTAATGTGCATGAGGTTGTCATCCCAGGTTGTCTTTGTTGTCAGTGCTGGGGATGCGGGCAAACGCAGATGGGACACATTCAGGATTCCCCTTGGCACTTGTTGTTTACACGAGTAATGTGATTTGCAGTTGGTGTTAGCTTACAGTGATTGTGACACGTTGTGTGTGTGACAGCTGCCACTCCTCAGGGTCAGAGCTGCAATATTGGTAGTTGTGTACGTGTGTTCTTCGTGTGTCACCTTGGCTTCTTCATTGGTGTGTGACTATGGCCAGGATCCCATTGATTGTGGTGGATTTCACATCATGCCCATGTACAGCATACTGTGCTGTGTGTCAGACATTGACAAGTCTTGTTGACTGGCCATGTGTGATGGGTTTCTGCACCTTGGTTCCCACCACCACCCCTGGTATTGTCATGGGTGCATGTGCAATGTCACCAGTCCATGTGAGCTTCACTGCTGCACATTGGTGGAGATCAGGGTGTGTGGTGTTGAGTGTGTGCAAAAGTGAGTTGTTGCACGGCCAGACCCCTACCTCCATATTGGCCTTGGCTGGCAGGCCGTGCTGATTGATTGGAGCTTGTGTAGGTGTGATGGTAGTTAGTTGCTCAGGACACATGGCTGGGGTTCACAGTGTGAACGACATCTAACATTGTCATCACAGTGGGATTATCATGCAGGCTAGTGTCAGCACAATATGGGGTCCCTGGGGGTAGTGCTGTGGTGGGTCTGTCTCTTGCTGTGTTAGTTGCTGTTCCTACAATCTTGTGTGACATGTGTAATTTGTGCTCCCTCTCATCTAACAATGCCTGATTGCCCACATAGGGGATTTGGATCCATGAGTTACTTTTGTGTGGCACTGTATGTGCATCTGTGTAATTGGTATTGAGGCCTCATCATGTGTTGTGTGGTTGCCTGGGGACACTGGCACCCCCCTCACCTGTTGTGTTTGATGTGCAGTGTGGGTCTGCCTGTTTGTGCATCTGCACCACTGCATTGGCATATCTTTAGTGTGCTATTGGCTGTATGTTGTTTGGTGGGTTTCACCTGCTGTCCCTGGTATGTTATTTGTTCACCTCACATCTACAGTATCCACAGGGTATCTACATTAGTGTGCCCATTGGTGCAAATATGTGGGTCTGCATTATGATGGTCACTTCTGTCATTGTGTCATTGATGGATGTTGACAGTGTCAGCCCCCATGGGTGATGTTTGTCTGCACATGCCCAAAGGTATGTCTTATTTGCACTGCATTGTTTGCCTCCCCCAATCTATGTTGCTATGGAACACAAGCACTACTTTGCCACTGATCTGTTTGTTGTTCTGTGACCAGGAATCATCCATGCAGTTTGGCAGTTGCAGCTTTTTCAATGTCAACAATTACATTTTGGTCACTGTGATGATGGGGGTTTATACCCCATTGCCACTATGTTCAAAATGTGCTTCAGCTATGGACCCCACACTTACCTTTTGGTCACTGTGATGATGGGGGTTTAGACCCAATTGCCACAATGTGCAAAATGTGACAGTGGTCATGGTCTGCTTGCATTGTGGGGGCCACACACATTTATGTGTGACACATGTGATAGGGGGTCACATTGTATGTTCAAAGTCATGTTCAGTGTTGTAGGCATTTGACACAGTCTACACACGCTTGTCATGGTGTTGGGGGATGTCTTTTTGTTGCATTCCTTATGTTGGTGTGTGCTTGTTGTGTCATGCATTAGCCATCCTGTGAGTGGGGGTGTTGGTGATGTTAGGCATCCTGCCCCCCATGGGTAGAGGTGGTAGTAGTGGTAGGCATCTGGCACCCCCTGAGTAGGGGTGGTAGTAGTGACAGGCATCCAGCCCCCCATGGGTAGCGGTGGTAGTAGTGGTAGGCATCCAGCCCCCCATGGGTAGGGGTGGTAGTAGTGGTAGGCATCTGGCACCCATGGGTAGAGGTGGTAGTAGTGGTAGGCATCCAGCCCCCCATGGGTAGAGGTGGTAGTAGTGACAGCATCCAGCCCCCCATGGGTAGAGGTGGTAGTGGTGGTAGGCATCTGGCACCCCCTGAGTAGGGGTGGTAGTGGTGGTGGGCATCCAGCCCCCCATGGGTAGAGGTGGTAGTAGTGGTAGGCATCTGGCACCCATGGGTAGAGGTGGTAGTAGTGACAGGCATCCTGCCCCCCATGGGTAGAGGTGGTAGTAGTGACAGGCATCCTGCCCCCCATGGGTAGAGGTGGTAGTAGTGGTAGGCATCTGGCACCCCCTGAGTAGGGGTGGTAGTGATGGTGGGCATCCAGCCCCCCATGGGTAGAGGTGGTAGTAGTGGTAGTCATCTGGCACCCATGGGTAGAGGTGGTAGTAGTGACAGGCATCCTGCCCCCCATGGGTAGAGGTGGTAGTAGTGACAGGCATCCTGCCCCCCATGGGTAGAGGTGGTAGTAGTGGTAGGCATCTGGCACCCCCTGAGTAGGGGTGGTAGTGGTGGTGGGCATCCAGCCCCCCATGGGTAGAGGTGGTAGGAGTGACAGGCATCTAGCACCCCCTGGGTAGGGGTGGTGTTAGTTGTTGGCATCCAGGCCCCTATGTGTATATGTGGCATTGGCGATGCCCATCCCGCCCCTATGGTGCTGCTGTTGCTGGTGTAAGTAATTTCTGCATCCCTCTGTGTGTGTGTGTGATATGTTGGGTACGTGTAGTTTGTTTTTGTGGTTGGTGTCTGACTTACCTTCTGCGCCGTACGCGTCCGTGCCTGTTCCGGTAATAGATGTAGAGTATTGGTAGGACCTGCGCGATGGGATTCATGGTTGGTTCGTCTCGTTCGTCTTTCTCTTTGCTTCGCCTCGTCCTCGTCGCTGGCGTGTTCGTCTCGTAGCCCTGGAATCGGAGCTTATGTACGCCTCTCCCGGATGCTTTGACGTGCCATGCGTAGCGACGGGTTCGGCGCGTACGGAAAGCGCATCGTACTTGTCCGGCCGGACGGGGCTGCATTTTGGCTTCCGTGCGACACGATTCTGCGTTTCCGGATCCGCATCGGTCGGAGAACTGGACCTGTATTGGGTGAGTACGACTGGGTCGGGATTTGGGCAGTTGTGCGCATCGTACTTGTTCGTTCGGACGTATGTGCGAATCGGTCGGGAAACAGGCATTCGCCTGGCTTTTTTCCCGGCCGAATGGTATTAGGTGCGCCTCCGACCGGGATCGGAATCGACCCCTGAATGTTAACTGGACTTCCGCCAATTTCTAATGTGTGATATTGATGAACATAGCTTGATATCCCTGCTTAATTTTGCCTGAGAACATCGGAATGCTGGCAACGTGTCCTGTTGTTGTTTGTTCCTTGTGAAAAACTAATAAAAATAAATACTTTTTTTTTTTTTTTTTAAATGTAGATAAATCCCTATACATACCTACGCATCTATATCGTCACAATTCAGACATACAAGCCAGGGATGACATAAGGGAATAAGGCCTGATTTCTCTGTTTTTTCAGAATCATTGACATGTCTGCCTTTGACACAGATGTCCTCTATCCTTATCTTCCCAAGAACCTGTGAAAGTGTCAAGTCACTTAGACAATGACACTGATAAGGCACCTGATGTGTGACATCAGTCTGGGACAAGTGCCTTGTGTGCCTTGTTATTTTTATTTCAAGGTCAGACCAGAAAAGGAATACAACAATGTACTTTGAATTGACATGTTTTTACCTTATTTGTTTATAAGAATGCATCTTAGACTAGCATCTTAGTTATATCAGACATTCCTAAGGTTATGTCAGAAATTCCCATCTTAGATAAGATACAGTATAGTGGTCAGACACTTGACCACTCGTCAGAAGAGGTCCTTCACCCTTGATTATCTCTCAAGATCCTGCCAGAGAAGATCTTGACTGCCAGAGATGCTGCCGCATAGCACTATTACTGAAAGCTGATATTGAGCCAAGTATGGGAATAGAGTCGCCGATGCATCGTGTGTTTACCTTTGACAGAGAACATGGCCTCCCCAACTTTTGACAACTACAGCACTTTTTCTGTATACAGGTATGCAGTGTGCTGATTCCCCCTAAGAAACTGTAGATGCAAGTTATACTACTCCATGCTGTTCTAGTGTAGCGCATAGAGCTGTTTTTTAGGTGACATGTTTAACTACAGTTCAAATGATCATTTTATTCTCGTTGTTCGCAACATGCATTTGTGCTGTTTTAATCATATTCTGTTCTTTTAGATGTGCTAAGCAACAGGGTGAGTCTGTTGAAATAAATACTTTTAGTTAGAGTGCTTTTCTCTTAGAGCCGTTTGTGTGTGTGATTGTGTGATATTGTAAAGAATAAAAGAGATCTGTTTTCAATCCCTGGATTCCTGTTTAGAGACTGTTAGTAACCCAAAAGCATTGACGTCACTTCAACTATGTATTCACTGGGATTCTGCGGGGCTACAATAACTGTCTTTCACATTCAGGCGTTGGTGTATTGAACTAAGTTTCCCTGTGTCACCTATATATATATATTTATACATGTGTGTGTGTGTTTATATTTATAAGCAAAAAAAGGAAGTAGGGAACTCTGGATAGTTCCCAAGTTTTGGTGGAGAGCAGCTCCTATGTAGAGCACCCTACAACACCGACACTTTGAATCTGTTCACCTTTTTGCTAAATTTATGTGGCACTCTATGCCTAAAAGGTTATTGTTTTGACTTATACTGGGTACTCCCTTGTGTCTGGAAAAAGCTATACCTCTCTAAAGAGCCCTAATAGGAGCGAAACACGTGTCAGGGGCTGCTTTTATTAATTCCAGGTTGGCTTGGATGACATTTTACCAATACTGTGCCTGGAGTGGTAACATGCTTTTGTCATTTTTCAGCTCGGCATGGACAGCACTAGCTAATCCTATGCTTGAAGACTTTGCTGTGAAAATGGCAAAAGACTTTGTCCCTTTATAGCTCTGCGTGGATGACACTGCACTAATCCTATCCTTAAAAACTTTGCAAGAAAAACAGACATTTGAGGTGAGCAGAGTGTTGTTGGTGTTGTGGGGTGCTCTGAATAGGAGCTGCTCTCCACCAAAACCGGGGATCAACCCAGAGTTCCCTGATTCTTTTCCCTGTATAATTTAAGTGGCATTCTAAGTCTGAGGGGTATTGTTTTGACTTATACTGAGTGCTCCCTTCTGTATGGACAAAATGATACCTCTCTGAAGAGCTCTAATCAGTGCAAAGCACGTGCCAGGAGTTGCTTTTATTCATTCCAGGTTAGCTTTGATGACATTTTACCAATACAAAGCTGCAACACTGTGCCTGGAGTGGTAAAAGGTTTTTGACATTTTTCAGCTCAGCATAGATAGCAGTAGCTAATGCTATTGTTAAATACTTTGCTGTAAAAATGGCAAAAGGCTTTGTACCTTTGTAGTTTGCCACGGATGGCACTGTCCTAATCCTATGCTTAAAAACTTTGCTAGAAAAACGGACATTTGAGGTGAGCAGATTCAGAGTGTCGCTGATGTTGTAGGGTGCTCTATATAGGAGCTACTCTCCACCAAAACTAGGCAACTATCCAGAGTTCCTGCTTCCTTTTTGCATAATCTATGCATCACTCTAAGCCTGAAAGAGTATTGTTTTGATAGATATATATATATATATATATATATATATATATATATATATATATATATATATATATATATATATATATATATATATATATATATATTGTAGGCACTGTTCCTGTGGTTATTGAGGTTTTGAAATAACAAATAAAACCGACACTGCTTCACCCACCTATGCTGTGTGGGAGTTCGTGATTTCTTGAGGAGTATTGAGGTCCGTGCCTGGAGTTCCGCCGGAGTGAGGGGCGGACAGGACTTTCGCTTTTATATATATATATATATATTTTTTCACACAAGGGACGCGGCACTCAGGAGTGAAGATAGTTCAAATTAGTTTATTTGCACAACTCAACCAACGCGTTTCAGCCCTCTCACGGCTTTGCTCACGGTTAGTGAGTCCTTTCTTTATTGCACTATTTAAACCCAGCTGGCCTTAATGTGGCATTCTGGGACATGTAGTGCTTTACATTCAACAATACATTATTTACAGAAAGGAAACATAGCTGTTATTGTTATTTTCAATGGAAGACAGTTAGTTCTTAACGGCATATTTATAAAATCTCATGATATAGTATCCTGCGACATTTTTTCAAATTCACACACATCATTATTATGTTTTAGTAAAATCTTTCCCGAGTTTAGTACTCAACATTTGTTTTTTAGATACATTTTATGTTAACCACATTTAGTTAATTTATTAACCGGATCTAGTATCCATTGTTTTTAAAGTATAATGTCCTGGCATTTTTGATTATAGTTACAGTAACAAACTTTTTATTGTTCATCCCAAATGTATATAAAGCTCTTCGTCATTGTTCATCCCCCTCGGGGTCTTTGTTTTGAGTCTGACAATGTAACGTGATTCCATCTGACGTAGTTTTTTTATTCTATTCCCACCATGTTCATCCAGTGTAATGGCCTTGATCCCATAGTAACACATCGCTCTCCAATCTCCTTTTTGGCATAATATCATATGTTTTGCAGTTGCATATGAGAGATCTTTATTCTTCACTGCTCTAATGTGTTCCAAAATACGCTTTCGTAAAGTGCAGATCGTGCTCCCGATGTATTTACTGCCACAATTACACTCAATGACGTATATCACATACTGTGTAGTACACGTGATTTTTTGGTTTAGGATAATCGTATTTCCATTAGGTTCCACAATGGTTTTTTTGTTCTTGCAAATCTTACATGCTTTGCATGAATTGCATTTTGTAAAGCCATTTTGTTGTTCCATTAGCCAATTAGTATCTAATTGCTGTTTAAAATGGCTTTTTATTAACATGTTTTTTAGAGATTTTGTTTTTCTGTAGGTCACAGTTGGTTTTGATCCAATAAGTTGTCCTATGTCAGGATCTTTTTCAATTAAGTGCCAATGTTTTTTAATCTTTCCCATGATCTTTCCACTTTCTTTACTATATGTAGTTATAAAACGTGGTGCTTGTTGGTTTTCACAATTCTCTGTTTTTTTCTTTTTAGGTATCAATGTGTCATCTCTTGTTTTTTGATCAATTCTTCTTTTACTTTTTTTCAGTGTTGAATCTTTATATCCCCTTGTTTTTAGCCTTTCCATGGTTTCTTTGATTTTTTCTTCAGCATCCTCTGATTTGGAGCAGTTTTGCTTCATTCGCATAAATTCTCCGTATGGTATATTATCAATTAGTGATTTGGGGTGGAAGCTTGTCCCGTGTAATATTCAATTCCATTATCATTTTATTAATAGGATTATTTGGCATTTTGCAATAGTTTATAGTATCTTCTAGTTGTCTATATGCCTCTTGCAGATAATCCTTTATATCCATGAGCACGATGTTTCCCCCTTTATCGGCGGGTTTTATTATGAGTTCTTTATTTTCCATCAGTTTACCGATTGCTTCCCATTCCTTTTTACTTAAATTCTCTTTTTGATTTTCATTTCTAGTATTTGTTATTTTTTCTAGCTCTTCTATTATTGCTTCACTGAATTGATCAAATCTGTTACCAGGAGGTAAAACAGGGCATAAATATGTTCGTAAATTGAAGTTAGCTAAAATACATGCAAACAAATATAAAAACAAACCTCTTGAGTTGCAAGGAGAAACGCTAACACCTGATACGGAACCAATGATCAGTATTGACCAAGCACAGGACTTGAAAAACATGTTCGACCTACTGTACAATCTAAATGAGGATGAAATGTCGGAAGAACAAGTCCTTGAACATCTTGAGATTGAAACAAATCAAAGAGTGGGGAGCGGATTAAAAAAGAAATCGAAATACTGCCCTGTTTTACCTCCTGGTAACAGATTTGATCAATTCAGTGAAGCAATAATAGAAGAGCTAGAAAAAATAACAAATACTCCTAACTTTACTACTCCTAAACTGAGAAAAATCCTAACTTTAAGACTTTCGGTATTCACAGAAGGCATTTAGGAGTCCTAAAGTTAGGACTCTTAACTTTACTACTCCTAAACTGAGAAAAATCCTAACTTTAAGACTTTCGGTATTCACAGAAGGCATTTAGGAGTCGTAAAGTTAGGAGTCCTAACTTTACTACTCCTAAACTGAGAAAAATCCTAACTTTAAGACTTTCGGTATTCACAGAAGGCATTTAGGAGTCCTAAAGTTAGGAGTCCTAACTTTACTACTCCTAAACTGAGAAAAATCCTAACTTTAAGACTTTCGGTATTCACAGAAGGCATTTAGGAGTCCTAAAGTTAGGACTACTAACTTCTGTGAATACCGAAATGAGTAAGTGCCTTCTGTGAATACCAAAATGAGTAAGTGTATTCTGTGAATACCAAAAAGTACTAACTTTACGTTTTTGACGTAAGTTAGTTCTGTGAATCAGGCCCACAGTGTTTTTACCAGCACAACAAAATGTTACTGATGATGATCAAAATGTGCCTTTAAAACAATTTCTTCCTGTTTCAGAACCAGGTGTTTCAGGAGGTTAGGGGAGTGGCGATGGGGGCTTGTTTCTCCCCCAGCTATGCCTGTCTGCATATGGGGATGTGGGAGGAACAAGTCTTCATGTCCACCTTTGGTGAAACAATGTCTACACATGTAATAAGGTGGTATAGGTACATTGATGACCTGCTTATAATTTGGAAAGGCACAGAGGAAGATGCTTTACATTTTATACAGCAGATTAATGACAATAATTTGAATTTGAATTTTACTGGTCACATCAGCAGAGACTCTATTTGTTTTCTAGATGTAGAAGTCACAGCCGAACACAATCAGTTACATACAAGATTGTTTAGGAAACCTACGGCTGGGAACACTTTGCTACACGCTGCAAGTCACCATCCTGCGCACCTGATCCGCTGCATCCCGTATGGGGAAATGCTGCGGATCAGGAGAATTTGCAGCTCAGATAATGAATGTCGAAAAGCACAAAATGAATGTCGAGACAGGTTTCTCAGCAGGGATTATTCCCCAGGTGAGATTGACAAAGCTATAGTCAAAGCGAATGAAAGGGGCAGAACACAAACTTTGGTCTACAAATCCAACAATGACCATAAATTGACATCTGAGACACTTCAACAATCCAGATTGATTCTCACTTTTAGCAATCAGTACAAAACAATACGTAGGATTGTTAATAAGAATTGGGCATTGGTCAAAAATGATCCAGTTCTGGGTGCAGATTTGACTAGATTGCCAAACATAACGTTCAGAAAAGCACGCTCCATGAGCAACTCTCTAGTCAGTAGCAGTCCTGAAGTGAGACCAAATACTACATGGCTTACTACCAGCAAAGGCTTTATTAAATGTGCCACGTGCAAAGCCTGCAAACATGGAGTTAGTAAAATGGAGTATGTTACCCCTTTCAAAAACAAACCGACTCGCATTAATAAGAAACTGACATGCAAAACTGAGTGTGCTGTGTATGTGCTGGAGTGTCCCTGTGGCCTGCGATACGTGGGCAGTACGAAGCTGCAGGTCCACAAGAGGATACTCCAGCACATACGGGCAATCAATAATGGGGATGTGTCATATCCTGTTGCAAGACATTTTGAGGAGCTCCATGCTAAGAAGTCCCAAGAGCTCAAATATTTTGTTGATGATTCAGTCCCCCCGCTGAGAAGAGGGGGTAATCGTGAGGCACTCCTTAGGAGGCTTGAGACTAAATACATATTAGAGATGGACTGTAAAACAGCACATGGATTGAATTCTAGTGAAGATTTTTACACTTATCTTTAATAATCTGGCTTAACGTACTTTTGAAACTGTATAAAATTGGCGTAGCCTCAATAACATTTTTTTAATATATTTATTTATATTTTATTGTATATATATGTTATGCACATTTGCACTTTGGAACTATATGTTTTTGGTTCTTTGGGTGACACATCGAATTTGCACTGTTATATTTTTTATCATGGAATATTGTCTTAAGCCCACTTGGGCTCAATTATGCCATGCTTTCATTGGCTACCCAGTTTGCACTGAGACGTGTTTTGATAAAACCTACAGATGATTGAACTATGCTGTTGTTTACATGAAAAGTTTACATTAGCTTTACTTTTTTATAATATGCATTTTATCATAGTGAGTAGGTTTTAACTTTTTCTATTCAAGTAGTTTTTATAAGTGTTATATGTATTTATTTAAATAACTATTTATTTATTTAATTACATATTTATTGACAATTGCATATTTTTGCACAGTCTGATTTGCACTTTATCACGTCGTGCATAATCATTTGCTGAATGATAACGGAACTGCGAGCGCTGGCAACCTGGTTTAATTCTTCCATGTTTATGAATAACTTTAGTCACGTGAATTAGCACCGTCACTTTAAAAGTTTTAAAATGCTTCTCCTACGTGTCATGTGATCAAGGCCCCATGAGGGCTGAAACGCGTTATGGCGTTATGGTGAATCGACGAGATGTTTTCATATATATATATATATATATATATATATATATATATATATATATATATATATATATATATATATATATATATATATATATATATATATATATATATATATATATATATATATACACTGGAGTCATCAAAAAAAATTCACCTGCTGCAGTGCGCCTGACCGTTCCTGAAACCTGTGGTTTTTTCAGTGAATTTCAAAGGTTTTTTAAATGCTAATTCCTAACTATAACGTCCCTGAAACCTATGGTTTTTTCAGTGAATATATATGTATATATATATATATTCCAGTAGAAGGCTGGGAGCCGAAACGCGTAGACCGTCCTCTACCGTTTTGTTTTTGCACTTGGTTTTTATGGATTAATAAATTATCACTGAAGATACACCTTCTGTGCGTGGTGCTGTGATCTTTTGCCGTTTCCCTTGCTGGAGTCGTGTTTGGGAACGGAGGTCGGAGGAGTTTGGAGACATATATATATACATATATATTCACTGAAAAAACCACAGGTTTCAGGGACGTTATAGTTAGTTGGACATTTCACTTGTACAAAACCAGAAAAATGTGGCCGTTATAGTTAGTTCAGCTAACTATAACTAGCGCCCCCGCAATGCACTGCTGATGACGTCACATATTACATCATTCATGACATGGTCACTGACATCACTGATGACATCACTGATGACATCTCAAATGACATCACTGATGACATCAGTGATGACATCATCCAGTGACTGTGTGTTTCTGTAAAGTTGAAATATGTTTTATATATATATAGGCCAAGGTGTATTGAAGAATGAGTGGGTGTATAAGTGTCTGAATGGATGATTTAGTAGGTGCGTGACTGACTGTATAAGTGAGTGATTAAATGTGTCTTACTGAATGCATGGGTTAGTGACTGATACAGACATTCATACAGTTTAGTTTGTCAGTTGGTGTGTAAGCGGTTGCATGGGTTGGTGAGTAGCTAAATGAGGGTCTATATGGGTTATTGATTGGTTGTCTGAGTATCTGTATGGGTGCCTGAGTGTCTGTGTGTTGTGACTCTGTGCATAGATGTGTGAGTGGGTGAATCACTGGGTGTATGGGTTCAAGAGTGCATCTGTGAAGGGCTGTATGGGTGGGTGAGTGTGTGTTTGGGTGTGTTGGTGAGTGAATGGATGCCTCAGTGGTACATGTGTGAGTAACTGCATATTTGAAAGGCAGTATATGTGAGTGTTGGAGTATATAAATGACTATATGTGAGAGTGAGTGATTGTGAGAGTGGCTGTATGGATGAGTGTGTGCTTGTATTAGTTATTGTATAAGAGTGTAAGTATGTGTTAGTATATGTTTGAATAAGTGAGGTGGAGTGTGTATAACTGTATAGGTGAGTAAATGGGAGTGTGATTGATTCTTTGCATGACTGACTAGGTGTGTGAGTAACTCTATGGATGAGTGGCGGTGTGTGAGAGTCTGTATAGATATGTGAGTGCATATGATAGTGCCGTATTGATGGTTGACTGCATGTATGAGTGACTGTATGGGTGAATGAGTGGATGTGTGTGTAGACCTAGGAATTAGTGAGTGGGTGTGAGAAGTTGGCCTGGTATATGCTGTCCACTAGTTAAAGTGGGCACCTTGCACCAGTACAATTCGACTCTTATGGTAGATAGGTTTAAGACAACCTTTAAAGAAAGCTATCCTAGTGGTAGCTGTGGAGAGCAGCCTTCAGGCTAAGTCTTGGAGGAATGTAAAGCAGCTTGTTTTACCATACAATCTCTTGAATCACCAAATGAAAAGACACCACACAGGTATATATATAAAATATATATGTATTTATTATTAAACACTCTCTACTAATCTCTTTATGAGATTAGAAGGCAAGAACATATGTACAAGTCAATGTTTTATCAAAATAAGTTAGCACAAGTAAATATCACAATCTTATCTTGGCTAGACCGGGGTCTAGAGCATATAGAATCGAGGGACCCCACAGAACCACCCCAGGTAGTTGTTGGAGACCCACAGGGGACGGACGCGGTGTTCAGACACTGGTGCGAGTCCTGTACGAGTCTATGCGAGAGAACGCGATTGAGTTATCAATGTTACAGGTCCCTGGCGTGTTCGAGGCGAACACACCGATCGGTCAGTACGAGTCGAAGGACGCGGATACTGGTAGATTTACAAGGGAGTTGGACGCGGTGTGTCTAACACAGACGCGAACCCTGTACGAGCCAGTGCGAGAATCGCACAGGGAAAATAGGAGTTTTAGGGCACTTCTATTGTAGCTACAAGCAAGTCACTTACAGGGTAAGTAGTTCTAGGGCCAACACCCACAGGAGCACCGTAGTGCAGAAGTTACCTCACCCAGGGAAGCCGGGTGCATAGGTGTCCTTTGGTGTCGGGTCGCGGCGTCGTTTTCAATGGGAGCCAGTTGAAGACTTGCTGCTTGCGACGACAGAAGAAGTGTCTGGAGGAATCCAAGCCTGGATTCGGAAGAAGGAAGACCTGAAAGCAGAGGGGACAGTGTTCAAAGTCACTTGGCAGTGACCCGGGGCAAGGAAGATGAATGCCCACCGTCATCGACAGATTCAGGTCATTCACAGGTGTCTTGACTCTTCGGCCACGAGGTCCAGGAGGCATCGAGGACGACCAGGAGCTGGATTCGGTGTGCCCACAAAGTCTGCAGCTGACTGCGGTGTCGGCAACTCGATTGGAGCCAACAAGCCTTGGTAGCAGCAAGTCTCGGGGAAGGTGCAAAAGGTCAATGGTGCAGACCAGCAAGGTCTGGGGAACTCACCCAGCAAGGGTAAGTCAGGGCAGGCCTGGAGCAACCAGGGGAGCCCTTTGCTTCTTTAGAAAAGTCTTCAGGGGACCCACAAGCTGGCTGGCAAGGGATTGCAAAGACGCCTCTGGTGGATTCCTTCAACAGGGGCCCACGGTCACTCAGGATGGGGTAGGCCTCTGATTTTCGGAGGGATCTCGGCTAGAGGCTGGGACCACACGTGGTCTAAAGCATAGGTTCGTAGAACGTCGAGAAGGGGTTGCACTCGACAATAGTGCACGGTACACAGGGACTGCGGTTCCTCGTCAGTCGTGGGGTCCACTTGCCTCAGCTTCGCTGGGGACTCACGATGGCCTTGGAGAAGTCAGGAAATCCTCTTCCTGGGCTGCAGGGACTTCAGGCTCCGGCGGGAGCAGTGTAGTTTGCGACCGTTGTTGTAGTTTTTGGTGCCTGCCAAGCAGGGGAGTCACTCCTTGACTCCAAGGGAGATTCTTCAGTCTTCCAGAGGTAGTGGAACGTCGAAGGTCCGGGATTCTTCTTAAGAGCGTCGTCCAGGGAGATCTAGTGTGCCATGCACAGGTTCCCTCTCTTATACTAAAAGAAAGGGAGGGACTAGCTCTATGACCCCACCTATGGGAGGGTCAGGGGAGTAGGTGGCTACACCCACTTCCCTTTGTCCAGTTTCACGCCAGAGCAGGGGCAGGTAGCCCCTGAGCTGGTTTGAACTGGCATATGCACAGAGGAGCCTTCTGCTCCCCCAGTGCAGGACTTCAAAGCACTCTAGGAGTGCACCCACACAGCCCCAATACACTAAACCCTGTCTGGAAGGTGGTCACACCCTCCTGTGACAGGATGCCTATTGTTGGGCCTCCTCCACTGCGAGTTTCGGTCATCAGCAGGAGGGCAGCCCAGTGTCTGTGACTGGTGGCATCCATTTTGTGATGCCAGGGCTCTTCAGGATTCTACCGCGTTTCCACAGTAGGTACATGTCTATCCCTCTAGAAGGGTGGAATGCTACCCCCGCCGCCAGAACTGGCGGGGGGGTAGTATTCCAAGATGTTTGACACCAAACACAACATGTTTCCGTGCAGCCATCCCAAAGTTAGCATTTAACGCGAGGTTATAATGCGCTTAAGAGTATATGGTCAGGCTGCACTACAAACAGCATCAGAGAAGAGTCTCCGAATGCTGCAGAGGGGCTCTGCTCATGCAGGGGCACCCTCTCACATAGGAACCAAGCACTCTGCCTTCAGGATTGATAAGGCCTGCCATAGGAGTGACTTATAGGTTTATATGTGTGTATCTATGTAGTGATATAGGTAGCCTATATCACAATAAGGGGTGCATTACCCAGGCTGCAGTAGCAGACCTGTGGTGTCAGATTTAGTCTGCTTCCCAGGGGTGGCATAATACATGCTTCAGCCCCTGGTAGGCCTGTGAAGTACCTATGCCCTTGGTACCTAAGGTACCATATACTAGGGACTCATAAGGTACCACAGTATCCAATCACTAGTGCACCTAGAGTGCACTCCAAGATGCTTAGAGAGAACGGAGAGGCTGGGGCCCTGATTGGCAGGGTCCCAGCCAGACTATAGCCAGAAACCAGTGTAAGCATCAGAAAAAAAGTGGGGGCAACATAAGAGGCAGATCCTACTCTCCTACACAACCCCCCCCCAAACGCAGGGACACTAAACTAACCTTGACCAGTTGAGTCTTCGTGCTCTAAGTGGAAATACCTTGAGAGTCCATCTGCATTGGCATGTTGGGTCCCAGGCCTATGTTCCACTGTATAGTCCATCCCCTGTAGGGAAATGGACCACCTCAAAAGTTTTGGGTTTTCACCTTTCATCTGCTTAAGCCATTGGAGGGGCTTGTGGTCAGTCTGAACTATGAAGTGAGTGCCAAACAAGTATGACCTCAGCTTCTTCAGGGCCCACACCACAGCAAAGGCCTCCCTCTCTATAGCTGACAAACGTTTCTCTCTAGGGGTCAGCCTTCTGCTAATGAAAGCTACTGGCTGGTCTTGACCTTCATCATTCAGTTGAGACAGTACAGCTCCCACACCCAGCTCAGAAGCATCTGTTTGGACAATGAACTTTTTGGTGTAGTCTGGACTCTGTAAGATGGGGGCAGTGCACATGGCCTGCTTTAGGTCTTCAAATGCCTTCTGACAGCTAGCTGTCCACTGAACCTTTTTTGGCATTTTCTTTGAGGTCAGATCATTCAAGGGGGTCACTATAGATCCATATCCCTTCACAAACCTCCTATAGTACCCAGTCAGGCCTAAGAAGGCTCTCACCTGTGTCTGGGTGGTTGGAGCAACCCATTCCATTATGGTTTGGATTTTGCTCTGTAACGGCTGAACCTGGCCTCCACCCACAAGGTGGCCCAGGTACACAACCTGACTCTGCCCTATCTGGCACTTGGTGGCCTTGATAGTGAGGCCTGCTTTCTGCAGAGCCTCCAAAACATTTCTGAGGTGGACCAGGTGATCCTGCCAGGAGGAACTAAAGACAGCAATATCATCTAGATAAGCTGAGCAATAAGTTTCCATCCCTGCCAGAACTTTATTCACCAACCTCTGAAAAGTGGCAGGTGCATTTTTCAATCCAAAGGGCATCACCACAAAGTGGTAGTGCCCACCAGGGGTCGAAAATGCTGTTTTGGCTTTTGCATCATCAGCTAACCTGATCTGCCAGTAGCCAGCTGTTAGGTCAAATGTACTTAGATACTTGGCTGAGGCCAAAGTATCAATCAGTTCATCTGCCCTTGGTATGGGGTAGGCATCAGTCCTAGTGACTGCATTGAGGCCTCTGTAGTCTACACACAACCTCATTTCTTTCTTACCACCCTGGGTATGAGGCTTGGGTACTAGGACTACTGGGCTAGCCCAAGGGCTATCTGAAGGCTCAATCACACCTAACTCCAACATTTTCTGGACTTCAGTCCTGATACAGACCCTGACATGGTCAGGTTGCCTGTAGATTTTACTCTTGACAGGCAGACTGTCCCCAGTGTCCACCTCATGGGTGCACCAGGTAGTCTGACTAGGGGTCAGGCTAAACATATGTCTGTACTGCTGTAGAACTTGTCTGCACTCAGTTTGCTGATGGTCAGTGAGGCTGCTTGCCAAAGCAACACCATCTACTGACCCATCATCAGGGTTCTGTGAGAGCAGGTCAGGGAGAGGGTCACTCTCCTCCTCCTGTTCCTCATCAGTTGCCATGAGCAAGCCCATGTCAGCCCTGTCAACATATGGCTTTAATCTGTTGACATGGAGCACCCTCAGGGGCTCCTGGGAGTTCCAAGATTCACCAGATAGGTGACTTCTCCCTTCTGCTCAACTATTGTATGGGGGCCACTCCACTTGTCTTGGAGGGCTGCTGGGGCCACAGGCTCCAACACCCACACTTTCTGTCCTGGCTGGTACACAGTCAGCACAGCCTTTGGTCATGCCAAGCTTTCTGTAATTCTTGGCTGGCCTCCAGGTTTTTGGTTGCCTTTTTCATGTATTCAGCCATCCTGGAGCGGAGACCAAGTACATAGTCCATCACATCCTGTTTGGGGGCTTGAGAGGTAACTCCCAGCCCTCTTTGACCAAACACAATGGACCTCTTACAGGATGCCCAAACAGAAGCTCAAATGGGCTGTAACCAACCCCCTTCTGTGGAACCTCTCTGTATGCAAACAACAGGCAGGGAAGAAGAAGGTCCCATTTCCGCCTAAGCTTCTCTGGGAGTCCTTTAATCATTCCCTTTAGGGTTTAGTTGAAGCGTTCAACCAAACCATTGCATTGTGGGTGATAGGGGGTAGTGAACTTATAAGTCACACCACACTCCTTCCACATTGCTTTCAAATATCCTGACATGAAGTTAGTAACTCTGTCAGAGATGACCTCCTTTGGGAAACCCACTCTGGAGAAAACTCCAATGAGGGCTCTTGCCACCACAGGGGCTGTGGTGGTCCTCAGGGGAATTGCCTCTGGGTACCTGGTGGCATGATCCACTACCACCAGGATAAATATGTGCCCAGATGCAGTTTGAGGGTCAAGGGGACCAACAATGTCAATCCCTACCCTTTCAAAGGGTACCCCCACCACAGGTAGTGGTATCAGGGGGGGCCTTTGTTGTGCCACCTGCCTTGCCACTGGCTTGGCATGTGACACAGGAGCGACAAAACTCCTTTGTGTCTTCTGACATATGTGGCCAATGAAAATGTGGAACAAGCCTGTCCCAGGTCTTGTTTTGGCCCAAGTGACCTGCCAAAGGGATGTCATGTGCTAGGGTCAAGAGGAACCCCCTAAACTTCTGAGGTATTACCAACCTCCTGGTGGCTCCAGGGGCTGGGTCTCTACCCTCAGAATATAGGAGTCCCTCATCCCAATAAACATTATGGGACCCACTAGCACTCCCAGCAGCCTCAGCAGCAGCCTGCTGTCTGAGGGGTTCAAGAGAGGGGCAGCACTGTTGCTCCTTACTCAGATCTTCCCTAGAAGGGCCCCCTGCCCCCAAGAACTCAACCTGTTCAGGCTCAAGTCCCTCTGGGGCAGTTCCTTCTTCAGGATCTGCTCCTCCTCCCTCAAGAGGGGAATCAGTGATCTGAGACAGAGGGGAAGGCACTGCCTTAACCCTACTGCTCCTCTTCTTGGGAAGCATCTGGTCCATGGTTTCAGGATTCAGAGCTGGTTCAGTGTCATGCATTTTGGCCTGTGACCTGGTCACAGCAAATAACTCTGCAGGGATGCCCAACATCTCAGCATGAGTCCATAACTCTACTTCAGACCAGGCTGAAGTCTTTAGATCATTGCCCAATAGACATTCTACAGGGAGGTCTGCACTGACTACAACCTTCTTGAGGCCAGTTACCCCTCCCCAGGAGAAATTCACAACTGCCAGACTATGGTTGGTCTTGACATTGCTTGCATTGGTCACCTGGTACATTTCACCCAGGATGATCTGTCCAGGGTCCACAAGATCCTCTGCCACCATGGTGACACTAGCACCTGTGTCCCTAAATGCCAAAGCCTGTTTGCCATTTATTACAGGCTGCTGTTTGTATTTGCCCAGATTACTGGGGCTTACTAGGAAGGACATGTCAATGTCTCCATCACAAATCAGCATTGCCTGGGTGGTTACTCTGACTAGGTCAGAGTCCACTTCAGAACCCAGGGTCAACCCTACTACACCCTTCTGAGTACCACCTCCACCAGTAGCTGAACTAGGGGGAACAGTTGACTTAGAGGCAGGAGTGGTGGTGGTTTGGTCTTTGGACTTGTTACAGTCAGAAGTCCAGTGCCCTTTCTGTTTACAGAATTTGCACCAGGGCTTCTTTTGGCCTTTTCCCTTGTTGGATTGTGACTCCCCACCAGATGCAGATTTTTGGGGCCCTTGTGAAGACTTCTGGTCATTTGACTTATCCCCACTTTTCTCAGAGCCCTTAGAATCCTGCTTCTTGGTGTCACCCCCTTGGTTCTGGGTTTTCTGCCTCACCCTGGTTCTGACCCACTTGTCTGCCTTCTTTCCCAATTCTTGGGGAGAGGTCAGATCTGAGTCCACCAGGTATTGATGCAACAACTGGTTCTGGCACTTATTAAGGATCTGTTCTCTCATCATTAGATTATACAATCCCTTGAAATCAGTAACCCTACTGCCAACCAGCCAACCCTCCAGAGCCTTGGTTGCACAATCTACAAAGTCAGTCCAGTCCTGAGTCTGTGCCTTCTGGGTGTCTCTGAACTTCAACCTGTACTGCTCAGTGGTTAAGCCAAACCCATCTATCAGTGCACTCTTCAGGACTTCATAGTCATCAGCATCCTCTTCTCTAACAGTGAGGAGCTTGTCTCTACCTTTATCTGAAAAGGAGAGCCACAAGATTGCTGCCCACTGCTTTTGGGGGACCTGTTGTACTCTACAGGCCCTTTCCATAGCAGTTATCCACTTATGGATATCATCCCCACTCTGGTAGGGAGGAACAACCTTGCTCAGGTTCCTATGGTCTGGAATATATTCTCTGCCTCTAGGGACACTGTTGCTGCCACCAGGGGTTCTAACCCCTCTCTTCTAGAAGCTCTCTGGAGCTCAAAGGCTTCTTTATCCAATGCCAACTGCTTGGTTTTGAGGGCAAATCTTGCTTCCTCATACTGCAGCAGTTTGTACATTCTGTCAGAGGAGGTCTCTCTTCTTGGGAAGTAAGAGTTCCTCTGGTAGACAGTTTCTCTGCCAGAGTGATAGGAGTGGTCAGACTCCCTAGAAAGGGACCTAGGCCTCTCCTCCACTATGCCAGTTCTCTTAGGGAGAATTCCTCTGTCCTTTTCAGACCCCTTGGGATCTGGCCCTACAACCACAGAGTCTTGGTCATCCTGATGTCCATCATCTGACCCAGACACTGTAATTGACCCATCCTCTGATTCAGACCCATTAGCTCCTAGAGCTAATCTAAGGTCATCTGCTGTCTGTAGATCTATGAGGTGTAGTGTGGAGGGACTCTGTCCTATCTTCAGGTGCCTTTCAGCACACATGGCTTTCAAGTCAAAGAAAGTCATGTCCTTATACTGAAGCTGAGTGGATCCACTGGGTCCAGCCCTTAAGGACATTCTAGTGTTGTGCAGTGTTGTACTACCTACACTAGTTTGTGGCCTACTGATACTAGCTTGAGCTGTAGAAAGGGTGTGCTGTCCCTTGGCACACAGCTCTAAGTTCAGTAGAACTTATTGATACTAAGCTTGACTTTATATGTACCTTGAGTACCTATAGTGGTTTTCAGTTAGTAATTCAAATAGAGATTTTCTGGTAAAACAATAGCAAGCTGGAATCCCACACGCTGCCCACCAATGTGAGAAGTTGGCCTGGTATATGCTGTCCACTAGTTAATGTGGGCACCTTGCATCAGTACAATTCGACTCTTATGGTAGATAGGTTTAAGACAACCTTTAAAGAAAGCTATCCTAGTGGTAGCTGTGGAGAGCAGCCTTCAGGCTAAGTCTTGGAGGAATGTAAAACAGCTTGTTTTACCATATAATCTCTTGAATCACCAAATGAAAAGACACCATACAGGTGTATTTATATATAAAATATATATGTATTTATTATTAAACACTCTCTACTAATCTCTTTATGAGATTAGAAGGCAAGAACATATGTACAAGTCAATGTTTTATCCAAATAAGTTAGCACAAGTAAATATCACAATCTTATCTTGGCTAGACCGGGGTCTAGAGCATATAGAATCGATGGACCCCACAGAACCACCCCAGGTAGTTGTTGGAGACCCACAGGGGACGGACGCGGTGTTCAGACACTGATGCGAGTCCTGTACGAGTCTATGCGAGAGAACGCGTTTGAAATGAAATGAATGAAATGAAATGAAAAGACCATTTATTGAGCGCGGTAGCTACCCTCAGGCGTCTTAGCGCTATGGACAATGCCTATAAAAAGACCATTGAATTATTCAGTTTTATTGAAGAGCAGAGTTTTTAGATGTTTACGGAACAGAAGTAGATTGGGTTCTGATCGCATATAGAAGGGGTGGGAGTTCCAGAGTTTAGCTGAGTTATAGGAAAAAGACCGACCCCCACATCTGGCTCTCTTGATCCTAGGAACTGTCGTGAGGAGAGAGGAAGCTGATCTAAGCTGTCTATTTGGATGGTAAGGGGTGATCAGTGAATGATTGATGACAGCACCTGTTCTCCAGAAAGCTCGGTGAACAATGCACAGAGTTTTAAATTCGATTCTTTCCCTGACTGGGAGCCAATGAAGGCTCTTCAGTCCGGGTTAGGCTGAGAGTCGATGAGGAATCTGAAGCAGAGTTCGAGCAGCGCAATTCTGAATTATCTGGAGCTTGCGTAAGGTAGCTTGGGGGGCCCCTAAATAGAGGGCATTCCCGAAATCCAGACGAGACAGAATAAGTCCCTGGACCATAATCTGTCTCGCTTGAGAAGGCAGCAAGGGGAGAATCTTCCGCAGAAGCCTGAGTAGACCAAAACAGGTGGCTGATAGTTTAGCTGCTTGACAATTAAAGTCAAGGGACTTATCCAACCAGATTCCCAGGCTTTTTATTGTATCCTTTGGTGTGGGGGCAGGGCCAAGGCAGGAGGGCCACAATGAGTTGGTCGTAAGTTTAGGGGGGTTACCTAAAAGCATCAGCTCAGTTTTGTCTCCATTCAGTTTAAGACATGACAAAGTCATCCATTTGGTCACTTCCTCTAAGCACTCCCTCAGGCTGTTATTCGCGGTGTGTATCTGATTGAGAGCCACCACTAGCTGAGTGTCGTCAGCATAGGTGATGATTGTTACAGGTCCCTGGCGTGTTCGAGGCGAACACACCTATCGGTCAGTACGAGTCGAAGGACGCGTATACTGGTAGATTTACAAGGGAGTTGGACGCAATGTGTCTAACACAGACGCGAACCCTGTACGAGCCAGTGCGAGAATCGCACGGGGAAAATAGGAGTTTTAGGGCACTTCTATTGTAGCTACAAGCAAGTCACTTACAGGGTAAGTAGTTCTAGGGCCAACACCCACAGGAGCACCGTAGTGCAGAAGTTACCTCACCCAGGGAAGCCGAGTGCATAGGTGTCCTTTGGTGTCAGGTCGCGGCGTCGTTTTCAATGGGAGCCAGTTGAAGACTTGCTGCTTGCGACGACAGAAGAAGTGTCCGGAGGAATCCAAGCCTGGATTCGGAAGAAGGAAGACCTGAAAGCAGAGGGGACAGTGTTCAAAGTCACTTGGCAGTGACCCGGGGCAAGGAAGATGAATGCCCACCGTCGACAGATTCAGGTCGTTCGCGGGTGTCTTGACTCTTCGGCAACGAGGTCCAGGAGGTGTCGAGGACAACAATGAGCTGGATTCGGTGTGTCCCATAAAGTCTGCAGCTGACTGCGGTGTCGGCGACTCGATTGGAGCCAACAAGCCTTGGTAGCAGCAAGTCTCGGGGAAGGTGCAAAAGGTCAATGGTGCAGACCAGCAAGGTCTGGGGAACTCACCCAGTGAGGGTAAGTCAGGGCAGGCCTGGAGCAACCAGGGGAGCCCTTTGGTTCTTTAGAAAAGTCTTCAGGGGACCCACAAGCCGGCTGGCAAGGGATTGCAAAGACGCCTCTGGTGGATTCCTTCAACAGGGATCCACGGTCACTCGGGATGGGGTAGGCCTCTGATTTTCGGAGGGATCTTGGCAAGAGGCTGGGACCACACGTGGTCCAAAGCACAGGTTCGTAGATTGTCGTGACGGGGTTGCACTCGACAATAGTGCACGGTACACAGGGACTGCGGTTCCTCGTCACTCGTGGGGTCCACTTGCCTCAGCTTCGCTGGGGACTCACGATGGCCTTGGAGAAGTCAGGAAATCCTCTTTCTGGGCTGCAGGGACTTCGGGCTCCGGCGGGAGCGGTGTAGTTTGCGACCGTCATTGTAGTTTTTGGTGCCTGCCAAGCAGGGGAGTCACTCCTTGACTCCAAGGGAGATTCTTCAGTCTTCCAGAGGTAGTGGAACATCGAAGGTCCAGGATTCTTCTTAAGAGCGTCGTCCAGGGAGATCTAGTGTGCCATGCACAGGTTCCCTCTGTAGGAGAGTAGGATCTGCTTCACATGGGTACCCCCACTTTTTGCTGATGCTTCACTGTTTTTCGACCTTAGTCTGGCTGGGGCCCTGCTAATCAGAACCCCAGCCTAGCTGCTTCCTCTTTAAAATGGTTTCCATGTGCCTTAGGCACATCACTGATTGGAATCTGGAGTGCCCTTATAAGTCCCTAGATTATGGTATACTATGTACCCAGGCATAGGTACCTCAGAGGCCTACCAGGGGCTGCAGCATGTATTGTGCCACCCCTGGAAGGCCATCCAAACTGACACCACAGGTCTGCTACTGCAGCCTGGGTAAGGTGGTGCATGCACCCCTCACTGTGATATAGGCTACCTATATCACTACATACATACACACATATAAACCTATAAGTCCCTCCTATGGCAGGCCTTATCAATCCTGAAGGCAGAGTGCGTGGTTCCTATGTGAGAGGGTGCCCCTGCATGAGCAGGGCCCCTCTGCAGCGTTCGGAGACCCTTCTCTGATGCTGTTTGTAGTGCAGCCTGACCAGATACTCTTAAGCGCATTATAACCTCGCGTTAAAATGCTAACTTTGGGATGTCTGCACGGAAACATGTCGTGTTTGGTGTCAAACATCTTGGAATACTACCCCCCCACCAGTTCTGGCAGCGGGGGTAGCATTCCACCCTTCTAGAGGGAAAGACATGTACCCACCGGTATACCCGGTACTGACTTTCCAAGCCCTGGCATCACAAAATGGATGCCGCTGCCACAGACACAAGTCTGGCCTCCTGCTGCAGACTGAAACTCCGGCAGGGGAGGCCTGGACAATAGGTTTCCTGTCCCAGGGAGGTGTAACCACCTCCCCAGACAGGATAGTGTGTATTGGGGCTGGGCGGGAGCACTCTCTGGTGCTTTGAAGTCCTGCACTGGGGGCACATTTGGTGTCCCTGTGCATACCCCAGTTCAAACCGGATCAGGGGCTTCCAGCCCCTGCTCTGGCACGAAACTGGACAAAGGGAAAGGGGTGTAACCACCCCTCTGCCCTGACCCTCCCATAGGTGGGGCCACAGAGTATGTCCAACCCCCTACCTTAGTATAAGTATGGGACCCCAGTCCTTAGGACTTTAGATTATCCCTGGACGAAACTCTGACACGGAATCCTGGACCTTCGACGCTCTACTTGAAGATTAGAGGACAGAAGAATCTCCCTTGGGGTCAAGGAGTGACTCCCCTGCTTGGCAGGCACCAAAGAAGCAATTGTTCGGTCTGCATCACTGAAGCTCCCGTCAGACGCCGAAGTCTTTGCATCACCAGAGGTGGATTTCCAGACTTCCCCGAGGCTGCCCTGAGTCCCCAGCAAAGCTGAGGCCCGTAGCTGTCGTGGGTAACGTGGAACCGTGACCCCTGGACACCGCACGCATTTGCAAGTGCATCTTCTTCTGGGTCTCCCACGAAGTCGTGCTTTGGGCTGTGAGTAGCCCCAGCCTCCAGCACTAACTGCACCGAAGATCTCTGGCCTCCACTCCACGAGTGTCCTGTGAGCCAGCTCCACGTGCATCGTCTCGAGGCTCCTTTGCGGTCGCTAGTCCGTTGGCTAGTAGCCCCTAATGAAGGTCAATCTTATCCTGCTTGGGCTCCCCTGGTTGCTCCAGGCTTGCCCTGACTTACCCTTGCTGGGTGGGTCCCTCAAACCTTGCTGGTCTGCACCATCGTCCTTCTTCACTTTCCACGAGACTTGCCGTTGCCAAGGCTTGTTGGGTCCAATCCAGTCGCCGATACCTCAACTATCGACAGACGTCGTGGGACAGTCCGAATCTCGCTCCTGGTTGCTGACAACACCTCCTGGACCTCGTGGCTGAAGAGTCAAGATGACCGTCAACCTACCTGAAGCATCCGACATCGGTGGGCATCTGCTCATCGCCTTCCTGGTCACTGGCTAGTGACCCAGACTCTGTCCCCTCTGCTTTCAGGTTCTTCAGATCTCCGATCCACCCTTGGATCCACCCGGACACTTTTGACTTGGTCGCCAGCAGCACTTTGCAGCATCTCGCCATTCAAATCGACGACGAAACCCGACCCCGAAAGGCACCTATGCACCCGGCTTCCCTGGGTGAGGTAACACGAGTACTCCGGTGCTCCCGTGGGTATAGACTCTAGAACGACCTAGTTCTCAAAGGGTTTGCTCCAAGTCCTCTCTTAAGTGTCCCTTTTCTTTAAATTCCTAACAGCGACTTTCCCCATAGAAGTCAACGGCGATTCGCGGCTGTGTTACTACACTGCACGCGTCTCCCGTGGGTCCCCTGTGTCACTACCTTGGGTGGTTCCTTGTGGTCCAAGCACTTCTACAGGCTCTAGGCCTTGTGTCTAGCTCAGTCGTGGTTCTTATACCACTTTATTGGTGTATGGTTTGGTACGCCCCTAGGGCTCAACGTGTATTTGTGCTATTACTGTGAATAACTGACTTATAACTTATGTACTTCGAACTCTAGCCTCATAAAGAGACTAGAGGGGTGTGTTTAGTAATAAATACATATATTTTGAATATATACCTGGTGTGGTCCTCTTTCATTTGGTCACTCAAGAGATTATAGACTGGTAAAACAAGCTGCTTTACATTCCTTCAAGACTTAGCCTGAAGGCTGCTCTCCATAGCTACCACTAGGATAGCTTTCAATAAAGGTTGTCTTTAACCTATCTCCAATAAGGGGTTGTTTGGACTGGTGCAAGGTGCTCACTATAATTAGTGGACAGCATATGCCAGGCCAACTTCTCACATTGGTGTGCAGCGTGTGGGATTCCAGCTTGCTATTGTTTTACCAGATAATCTCAATTGAATTGATCAACTGAAAACCACTAAGGGTACCTAAGGTACATATAAATCAAGCTTAGTAATACAGTAAGTTCTACTGAACTTAGAGTTGTGTGTTAAGGGATAGCACACCCTTTCTACAACTCAAGAGAGTTTAGTAGGCCACACTAGAGTAGGTAGTGCATACACCACACCTCACTAGTAATGTCTTCAAATCCAGGACCCAGTGAGTCCTTGCCAGAAGCCAGTGGGCTTCTTCCCTCCAAGTATGATAAACTCCCATTCTTGGAATTGAGAGCATTATGCAATACTAGGAAGTTGAAGGCAGGCAAAAGTGCCAGCACCCAACACCTCAGGGAGGTGTTACTAGCTGATGATCTCAGCAGGCCCCTAGGGTCTGAGGGGGTAGGCAAAGAGGGTGGGGCAGAAGATGAGGAAGGGGCCAGGGGTGAAGAAACCCAGGCCCCCCCCCTCTGAAACTGGCCAGGAAGGTGAAAATGACCTTGTCCTGGAAAACCCAATTCCTCCTGTGGAGGAGGAGGAGGGGGAGGATCAGACTGACTTCCCCTTTGTCCCCCCAGGAAGAGTTCTGAGTGTGCCCAGAAGGTCTAGGTCTCCTTCTCAGGAGTCTAACCACTCTGACACCTCAATAGGGACCTCTGTCTCCTCTCATAGGAGGGAATCCTCTCATGAGAGGAAAAAGAGACTGATCCAGTTTGAGCAAGCTCAGCTGGAACTCAGGAAACAGCAATTGGCTGTAGACAGGGAGTCCCTAGATCTCTATAGAGAGAGACAAAAGTTGGGACTAGAGTCCCATGGTGGCAGCAGTTTCCCCAAAGATAGGGAAAGGTCTTATGACCATAGAAACCTGAGCAAGATTGTCCCTCCCTACCAGAGTGGGGATGACATCCACAAATGGATAACTGCTCTAGAGAGGGCCTGTAAAGTACAGAGGGTCCCTCAGGAGCAGTGGGCAGCAATCTTGTGGCTCTCCTTTGCAGACAAAGGTAGAGATAATCTCCTCACTGTTAGAGAGGAGGATGCTGATAATTACAAAGTCTTGAAGAGTGCTCTAATTGATGGGTTTGGCCTAACCACTGAACAATACAGGTTAAAGTTCAGGGATACCCAAAAAGCACAGACTCAAGACTGGGTGGACTTTGTTGATTGTTCTGGCAAGGCTCTGGAAGGTTGGTTATTGGGCAGTAAGGTATGTGACTTCACAGGATTGTACAACCTGATCATGAGGGAGCAGATTCTTAATAACTGTCAAAATCAGCTGTTGCATCAGCACCTGGTAGACTCTGATCTGACCTCTCCCCAAGAATTGGGAAAGAAGGCAGACAAATGGGTCAGAACCAGGGTGAAGCAGAAGGTACAGAACCAAGGTGGTGACCCTAAGAAGCAAGATTCGAAAACCTCTGATAAGGGTGGGGAGAAGGGTAAAGATCAACAGTCTTCTCAAGGCCCCCAAAAATCTTCTTCAAGTGGGGATTCACAGTCTACCAAAGGGAAAGGCCAAAGGAAACCATGGTGCAAGGTCTGTAAGCAAAAGACCCACTGGACCAGTGATTGCACCAAGTCCAAAGACTCTACTCCAGCCCCCACCAATGCCCCTAAGGCACCTGCTCCCCCTAGTGCAGTTACAGTTGGTGGTGGGAATACACAGGCCAAGGGTTTAGTAGGGTTGACCCTGGGTAAAGAGGTGAGCTCTGACTTAGTCAGAGAACTCACTCAGGCTGTCCTAGTCTGTGATGGAGGCATGGATGTGACCTCCTCTGTGAGTCCCAGTAATCTGGGCAAGTACAGACAACAGCCCCTAATCAATGGAAAAGAGGCTTTGGCATTTAGGGACACTGGGGCAAGTGTCACAATGGTGACACAAGACCTTGTGAATCCTGGGCAGATTATACTTGGTGAAATGTACCAAGTGACCAATGCTAGCAATGTCAGAACAGACCATACTCTGGCAGTTGTTAACTTCTCCTGGGGAGGGGTAACTGGCCTTAAGAAGGTTGTGGTAAGTGCAGACCTACCCGTTGAATGCTTGCTTGGCAATGACTTAGAAACTTCAGCTTGGGCAGAAGTGGAGCTCAGGACCCATGCAGAAATGCTGGGGATCCCTGCAGATGTGTTTGCTGTGACCAGGTCACAAGCCAAAATGTCTAACACTGAACAGGCCTTGGATTCTGGAATAATGGACCAAGTGCCCTCCAAGAAGAGGAGTAGTAGGGTAAAGGCAGTGCCTTCCCCCTTGGCTCAGAAGGAAGATCAGTCCCTTGAGGAGGATGATCTCAGTCCTGAGGAAGGAACTGTCCCAGAGGAGCTTGAACCTGACCAGGTTGAGTTCTTGGGGACAGGGGGCCCTTCCAGGGCAGATCTGAGCCAGGAGCAGCAGAGCTGCCCCTCTCTTGAACCCCTCAGACAGCAAGCTGCTGCTGAGGCTGCTGGGAAAGCTAGTGGTCCCCATACTGTGTATTGGGATGATGGACTCTTGTACTCAGAGTGTAGAGACTCCAAGCCTGGTGCTACCAGGAGGTTGGTTATACCTCTGAAGTTCAGGGGCTTCCTATTGACCCTAGCCCATGATATTCCCTTAGCAGGTCACCTGGGCCAGAACAAGACTTGGGACAGGCTTGTCCCTCACTTTCACTGGCCCCATATGTCTGAAGACACCAAGGAGTTTTGTCGCTCCTGTGTAACCTGCCAGGCCAGTGGCAAGGCAGGTGGCACTACAAAGGCCCCCCTGATACCACTACCTGTGGTGGGGGTTCCCTTTGAAAGGGTGGGGATTGACATTGTTGGTCCCATGGATCCCCAAACAGCATCTGGGCACAGGTTTATCCTGGTGGTAGTGGATCATGCCACCAGGTACCCAGAGGCTATTCCCCTTAGGACCACTACAGCACCTGTGGTGGCAAGGGCCCTCCTGGGAATTTTCTCAAGAGTGGGCTTTCCTAAGGAGGTTGTATCAGACAGGGAAGCTAACTTTATGTCTGGATACTTGAAAGCAATGTGGAAGGAGTGTGGAGTGACTTACAAGTTCACCACACCCTATCACCCACAATGCAATGGTTTAGTTGAGAGATTCAACAAAACCTTGAAGGGCATGATTAAAGGGCTCCTAGAAAAGCTTAGGCGAAGATGGGACATACTCTTGCCCTGCCTTATATTTGCAAACAGGGAGGTGCCTCAAAAGGGGGTTGGCTACAGCCCTTTTGAACTTTTGTTTGGTCACCCTGTCAGGGGTCCATTGTGCTTGGTGAAGGAAGGATGGGAGTTACCTCTCAAGCCCCCAAAGCAAGACATAGTGGACTATGTACTTGGTCTCCGCTCCCGGATGGCTGAGTACATGAAAAAGGCAACTAAAAACCTTGAGGCTAGCCAGGAACTTCAAAAAGCCTGGCATGACCAAAGGCTGTACTGACTGTTTACCAGCCAGGACAGAAGGTGTGGGTGTTGGAGCCAGTGGCCCCAGCAGCTCTCCAAGACAAATGGAGTGGACCCCATACCATTGTTGAACAGAAGGGTGAGGTTACCTACTTAGTAGACCTAGGAACACCCAGGAGTCCCCACAGGGTTCTCCATGTCAACAGGTTAAAACCATATGTGGACAGGGCAGACATGGGCTTGCTCATGGCTACTGATGAGGGACAGGAGGAAGAGAGTGACCCACTCCCTGACCTGCTCTCACAGAACCCTGATGATGGGTCAGTGGATGGTGTAGCCTTGGCAGGCAGCCTCACTACCCAGCAGCAGACTGATTGCAGACAGGTGCTCAATCAGTTCAGACCCATGTTCTCACTGACACCCAGTCAGACCACCTGGTGCACTCATGAAGTGGACACTGGGGACAGTCTGCCTATTAAAAATAAGATTTATAGGCAACCTGACCATGTCAGGGACTGTATCAGGACTGAAGTCCAGAAAATGTTGGATTTGGGAGTTATTGAGCCCTCAGATAGCCCTTGGGCTAGTCCAGTGGTCCTTGTGCCAAAACCTCACACCAGTGGTGGGAAAAGAGAGATGAGGTTTTGTGTGGACTACAGGGGTCTCAATGCAGTCACTAGGACTGATGCCCATCCAATACCTAGGACAGATGAGCTAATAGACACTTTGGCATCAGCCAAGTATCTAAGCACATTTGACCTGACAGCTGGCTACTGGCAGATCAGACTAGCTGATGATGCAAAGCCAAAAACAGCATTCTCAACCCCTAGTGGGCATTATCAATTTGTGGTGATACCCTTTGGTCTGAAGAATGCACCTGCCACTTTTCAGAGGTTGGTGAATACAGTCCTTACAGGTCTGGAAGCCTATAGTGCAGCATATCTAGATGATATTGCTGTCTTTAGCTCCACCTGGGAGGATCACCTGGTCCACCTCAGAAATGTTTTACAGGCCCTGCAGAAAGCAGGCCTGACTATCAAGGCCACCAAGTGCCAGATAGGGCAGAGTCAGGTTGTATACCTGGGCCACCTTGTGGGTGGGGGCCAGGTTCAACCCTTGCAGAGCAAGATCCAGACCATCATGGACTGGACTGCTCCAACTACCCAGACTCAGGTGAGAGCCTTCTTAGGCCTGAAAGGGTACTATAGGAGATTTGTCAAGGGGTATGGATCAATAGTGACACCCCTGAATGACGTAACTTCCAAGAAAATGCCCAAAAAGGTTCAGTGGACAGTTAGCTGTCAAAAGGCATTTGATGACCTGAAGCAGGCCATGTGCACTGCTCCCATTCTACAGAGTCCTGATTACTCCAAGAAGTTCATTGTTCAAACTGATGCATCTGAATTGAGGGTAGGGGCTGTACTGTCACAATTGAATGATGAAGGTCAGGATCAGCCAGTAGCTTTTATTAGCAGAAGGCTGACCCCTAGAGAGAAACGTTGGTCAGCCATTGAGAGGGAGGCCTTTGCTGTGGTCTGGGCTCTGAAGAAGTTGAGGCCATACTTGTTTGGTACTCACTTCCTTGTTCAAACAGACCATAAGCCCCTCTTATGGCTAAAACAAATGAAGGGTGAAAACCCCAAACTGCTTAGGTGGTCCATTTCCCTACAGGGGATGGACTTCACAGTGGAACATAGACCTGGGAGTAACCATGCCAATGCAGATGGACTCTCTAGGTACTTCCACTTAGAACATGAAGACTTAACTGGGCAAGGTTAGTTTAATGTCCCTACGTTTGGGGGGGTTGTGTAGGAGAGTAGGATCTGCTTCACATGGGTACCCCCACTTTTTGCTGATGCTTCACTGTTTTTCGACCTTAGTCTGGCTGGGGCCCTGCTAATCAGAACCCCAGCCTAGCTGCTTCCTCTTTAAAATGGTTTCCATGTGCCTTAGGCACATCACTGATTGGAATCTGAGTGCCCTTATAAGTCCCTAGTATATGGTATACTATGTACCCAGGGCATAGGTACCTCAGAGGCCTACCAGGGGCTGCAGCATGTATTGTGCCACCCCTGGAAGGCCATCCAAACTGACACCACAGGTCTGCTACTGCAGCCTGGGTAAGGTGGTGCATGCACCCCTTACTGTGATTTAGGCTACCTATATCACTACATACATACACACATATAAACCTATAAGTCACTCCTATGGCAGGCCTTATCAATCCTGAAGGCAGAGTGCGTGGTTCCTATGTGAGAGGGTGCCCCTGCATGAGCAGGGCCCCTCTGCAGCGTTCGGAGACCCTTTTCTGATGCTGTTTGTAGTGCAGCCTGACCATATACTCTTAAGCGCATTATAACCTCGCGTTAAAATGCTAACTTTGGGATGGCTGCACGGAAACATGTCGTGTTTGGTGTCAAACATCTTGGAATACTACCCCCCCGCCAGTTCTGGCAGCGGGGGTAGCATTCCACCCTTCTAGAGGGAAAGACATGTACCCACCGGTATACCCAGTACTGACTTTCCAAGCCCTGGCATCACAAAATGGATGCCGCTGCCACAGACACAAGTCTGGCCTCCTGCTGCTGACCGAAACTCCTGCAGGGGAGGCCTGGACAATAGGTTTCCTGTCCCAGGGAGGTGTAACCACCTCCCCAGACAGGATAGTGTGTATTGGGGCTGGGCGGGAGCACTCTCTGGTGCTTTGAAGTCCTGCACTGGGGGCACATTTGGTGTCCCTGTGCATACCCCAGTTCAAACCGGATCAGGGGCTTCCAGCCCCTGCTCTGGCGCGAAACTGGACAAAGGGAAAGGGGTGTAACCACCCCTCTGCCCTGACCCTCCCATAGGTGGGGCCACAGAGTATGTCCAACCCCCTACCTTAGTATAAGTATGGGACCCCAGTCCTTAGGACTTTAGATTATCCCTGGACGAAACTCTGACACAGAATCCTGGACCTTCGACGCTCTACTTGAAGATTAGAGGACAGAAGAATCTCCCTTGGGGTCAAGGAGTGACTCCCCTGCTTTGCAGGCACCAAAGAAGCAATTGTCCGGTCTGCATCGCTGAAGATCCCGTCGGACGCCGAAGTCTTTGCATCACCAGAGGTGGATTTCCAGACTTCCACGAGGCTGCCCTGAGTCCTCAGCAAAGCTGAGGCCCGTAGCTGTCGTGGGTAACGTGGAACCGTGACCCCTGGACACTGCACGCATTTGCAAGTGCATCCTCTTCTGGGTCTCCCACGAAGTCATTCTTTGGGCTCCGAGTAGCCCCAGCCTCCAGCACCAACTGCACTGAAGATCTCTGGCCTCCACTCCACGAGTGTCCTGTGAGCCAGCTCCACGTGCATCGTCTCGAGGCTCCTTCACGGTCGCTAGTCTGTTGGCTAGTAGCCCCTAACGAAGGCCAATCTTATCCTGCTTGGGCTCCCCTGGTTGCTCCAGGCTTGCCCTGACTTTCCCTTGCTGGGTGAGTCCCGCAGACCTTGCTGGTCTGCACCATCGTCCTTCTTCACTTTCCACGAGACTTGCCGTTGCCAAGGCTTGTTGGGTCCAATCCGGTCGCCGACACCTCAGCAATCGATAGACGTCGTGGGACAGTCCGAATCTTGCTCCTGGTTGCCTACAACGCCTCCTGGACCTCGTGGCTGACGAGTCAAGATGACCGTCAACCTACCTGAAGCATCCGACATCGGTGGGCATCTGCTCATCGCCTTCCTGGTCACTGGCTAGTGACCCAGACTCTGTCCCCTCTGCTTTCAGGTTCTTCAGATCTCCGATCCACCCGGACACTTTTGACTTGGTCGCCAGCAGCACTTTGCAGCTTCTCGCCATTCAAATCGACGACGAAACCCGACCCCGAAAGGCACCTATGCACCCGGCTTCCCTGGGTGAGGTAACACGAGTACTCCGGTGCTCCCATGGGTATAGACTCTAGAACGACCTAGTTCTCAAAGGGTTTGCTCCTTGTGGTCCAAGCACTTCTACAGGCTCTAGGCCTTGTGTCTAGCTCAGTCGTGGTTCTTATACCACTTTATTGGTATATGGTTTGGTACGCCCCTAGGGCTCAAACGTGTATTTGTGCTATTACTGTGAATAACTGACTTATAACTTATGTACTTCGAACTCTAGCCTCATAAAGAGACTAGAGGGGTGTGTTTAGTAATAAATACATATATTTTGAATATATACCTGGTGTGGTCCTCTTTCATTTGGTCACTCAAGAGATTATAGACTGGTAAAACAAGCTGCTTTACATTCCTTCAAGACTTAGCCTGAAGGCTGCTCTCCATAGCTACCACTAGAATAGCTTTCAATAAAGGTTGTCTTTAACCTATCTCCAATAAGGGGTTGTTTGGACTGGTGCAAGGTGCCCACTATAATTAGTGGACAGCATATGCCAGGCCAACTTCTCACACCCTCTCTTATACTAAAAGAAAGGGAGGGACTAGCTCTATGACCCCACCTATGGGAGGGTAAGGGGAGTAGGTGGCTACACCCACTTCCCTTTGTCCAGTTTCGCGCCAGAGCAGGGGCAGGTAGCCCCTGAGCTGGTTTGAACTGGCATATGCACAGAGGAGCCTTCTGCTCCCCCAGTGCAGGACTTCAAAGCACTCTAGGAGTGCACCCACCCAGCCCCAATACACTAAACCCTGTCTGGAAGGTGGTCACACCCTCCTGTAACAGGATGCCTATTGTTGGGCCTCCTCCACTGCGAGTTTCGGTCATCAGCAGGAGGGCAGCCCAGTGTCTGTGACTGGTGGCATCCATTTTGTGATGCCAGGGCTCTTCAGGATTCTACCGCGTTTCCACAGTAGGTACATGTCTATCCCTCTAGAAGGGTGGAATGCTACCCCCGCCGCCAGAACTGGCGGGGGGGTAGTATTCCAAGATGTTTGACACCAAACACGACATGTTTCCGTGCAGCCATCCCAAAGTTAGCATTTAACGCGAGGTTATAATGCGCTTAAGAGTATATGGTCAGGCTGCACTACAAACAGCATCAGAGAAGGGTCTCCGAATGCTGCAGAGGGGCTCTGCTCATGCAGGGGCACCCTCTCACATAGGAACCAAGCACTCTGCCTTCAGGATTGATAAGGCCTGCCATAGGAGTGACTTATAGGTTTATATGTGTGTATCTATGTAGTGATATAGGGAGCCTATATCACAGTAAGGGGTGCATGCACCTCCTTACCCAGGCTGCAGTAGCAGACCTGTGGTGTCAGATTTAGTCTGCTTCCCAGGGGTGGCATAATACATGCTTCAGCCCCTGGTAGGCCTGTGAAGTACCTATGCCCTTGGTACCTAAGGTACCATATACTAGGGACTCATAAGGTACCACAGTATCCAATCACTAGTGCACCTAGAGTGCACTCCAAGTCGTTTAGAGAGAACAGAGAGGCTGGGGCCCTGATTGGCAGGATCCCAGCCAGACTATAGCCAGAAACCAGTGTAAGCATCAGAAAAAAAGTGGGGGCAACATAAGAGGCAGATCCTACTCTCCTACAGTGGGTATGTACTAACTGGTATTGGTGTGTCTGTGGTTTCGAAAATGGTAGACTGTATTTTAGAGTGGGTGTATCAAAGGTTATATTAGGGTATGAGGAGGTGCATCAGATTATCACGTGGATGATGTCATCAGTGATGTCATCAGTGATGTCATTTGAGATGTCATCAGTGATGTCACTGACCATGTCATGAATGATGTCATCAGCAGTGCATTGCGGGGGCACGAGTTATAGTTAGCTGAACTAACTATAACGGCCGAATTTCTCTGGTTCTGTATGAGTAAAATGTCCAACTAACTGTAACGTCCCTGAAAACTGTGGTTTTTTCAGTGAATTTCTAAGGTTTTTTAAATGCTAATTTCTAACTATAACGTCCCTGAAACCTATGGTTTTTTCAGTGAATTGCAAAGGTTTTTTAAATGCTAATTTCTAACTATAACGTCCCTGAAACCTGTGTTTTTTTCAGTGAATTTCAAAGGTTTTTTAAATGCTAATTGCTAACTATGCCTACAAAGGTAGGACATGTGCAGAAAGAGGAAGAAAGGCGCAGAAAGAAGCAAGGGGTGCTTCTTTCTGCAGAAAGGGATAGGAGAGGTGCACAAAGAGGCAAGAAAGGTACAGAAAGAGGCAGGAGGGGTGCAGAAAGAAGGAAGAGAAGTGCAGAAAGAGGCAAGAGAATTGCTGAAAGAAGCAACAGGTGTAGAAAGAAGCAAGAGAAGTGCAGAAAGAGGCAAGTAAGGTGCAGATAGAAGCAAGAGCAGTGCAGAAAGAACCAACAGAGGTACAGAAAGAGGGAAAAAGGGTGGAGAGAGAGGCAGGAGGGGTGCAGAAAAAGGTAGGATGGGTGCACAAAGAGGCAAGAGAGGTACAGAAAAAGGGCAACAGACGTGCAGAAAGAGGAAAGAGAGGTGCAGAAAAAGGCAAGAAAAGTGCAGAAACAGGCAAAAGAGGTACATAAAGAGATGACGGGTGCAGAAAGAAGCAGGACAGGTGCAGAAAGAAGCATGGAAAGTGCAGAATGAAGCAACAGAGGTGCAGAAAGAGGCAAGAGAAGTGTAGAAAGGAGCAACTGAGGTGCAGAAAGAGCCAACAGAGGTGCAAAAAGAGGAAAGAGAGGTGCAGAAACAGGTAAGAGAAGTGCACAAAGAGGCAAGAGAATTGCTGAAAGAAGCAACAGAGGTGTAGAAAGAAGCAAGAAAAGGGCAGAAAGAGGCAAGTGAGATGCAACAACAGGCAGGAAAGGTACAGAAAGAGGGAAGACGAGTGCTGAAAGAGACAACAGGGGTGCACAAAGAAGCAAATGAGGTGCAGAAAGAGGCAACAGACGTGCAGAAAGAGGGAAGAGAGGTGCAGAAAAAGGCAAGAAAAGTGCAGAAAGAGGCAAAAGAGGTACATAAAGAGACAACAGGGGTGCAGAAAGAAGCAACACAGGTGCAGAAAGAGGCATGGAAAGTGCAGAATGAAGCAACAGGGGCGCAGAAAGAGGCAAGAGAAGTGTAGAAACAGGCAAGAGAAGTGCAGAAAGAGGCAAGAGAATTGCTGAAAGAAGCAACAGAGGTGTAGAAAGAAGCAAGAAAAGTGCAGAAAGAGGCAAGTGAGATGCAAAAACAGGCAGGAAAGGTACAGAAAGAGGGAAGACGAGTGCATAAAGAGACAACAGGGGTGCAGAAAGAAGCAAATGAGGTGCAGAAAGAGGCTACAGACGTGCAGAAAGAGGGAAAAGAGGTGCAGAAAAAGGCAACAAAAGTGCAGAAAGAGGCAAAAGAGGTACATAAAGTGACAACAGGGGTGCAGAAAGAAGCAAGACAGGTGCAGAAAGAAGCATGGAAAGTGCAGAATGAAGCAACAGGGGTGCAGAAAGAGGCAAGAGAAGTGTAGAAAGGAGCAAGTGAGGTGCAGAAAGAGCCAACAGAGGTGTAAAACGAGGCAAGAGAGGTGCAGAAACAGGCAAGAGAAGTGCATAAAGAGACAAGAGAATTGCTGAAAAAAGCAACAGAGGTGTAGAAAGAAGCAAGAAAAGTGCAGAAAGAGGCAAGTGAGATGCAAAAACAGGCAGGAAAGGTACAGAAAGAGGGAAGACGAGTGCATAAAGAGACAACAGGGGTGCAGAAAGAAGCAAATGAGGTGCAGAAAGAGGCAACAGACGTGCAGAAAGAGGGAAGAGAGGTGCAGAAAAAGGCAAGAAAAGTGCAGAAAGAGGCAAAAGAGGTACATAAAGACAACAGGGGTACAGAAAGAAGCAAGACAGGTGCAGAAAGAAGCATGGAAAGTGCAGAATGAAGCAACAGGGGTGCAGAAAGAGGCAAGAGAAGTGTAGAAAGGAGCAAGTGAGGTGCAGAAAGAGCCAACATAGGTGCAAAAAGAGGCAAGAGAGGTGCAGAAACAGTCCAGAGAAGTGCATAAAGAGGCCAGAGAATTGCTGAAAGAAGCAACAGAGGTGTAGAAAGAAGCAAGAAAAGTGCAGAAAGAGGCAAGTGAGATGCAAAAACAGGCAGGAACGGTACAGAAAGAGGAAAGACGAGTGCAGAAAGAGACAACAGGGGTGCAGAAAGAAGCAAATGAGGTGCAGAAAGAGGCAACAGATGTGCAGAAAAAGGGAAGAGAGGTGCAGAAAAAGCCAAGAAAAGTGAAGAAAGAGACAAAAGAGGTACATAGAGACAACAGGGGTGCAGAATGAAGCAAGACAGGTGCAGAAAGAAGCATGGGAAGTGCAGAATGAAGCAACAGGGGTGCAGAAAGAGGCAAGAGAAGTGTAGAAAGGAGCAAGTGAGGTGCAAAAAGAGGCAAGAGAGGTGCAGAAACAGGCAAGAGAAGTGCATAAAGAGGCCAGAGAATTGCTGAAAGAAGCAACAGAGGTGTAGAAAGAAGCAAGAAAAGAGCAGAAAGAGGCAAGTGAGGAGCAAAAACAGGCAGGAAAGGTACAGAAAGAGGGAAGACGAGTGCAGAAAGAGACAGCAGGGGTGCAGAAAGAAGCAAATGAGGTGCAGAAAGAGGCAACAGACTTGCAGAAAGAGGGAAGAGAGGTGCAGAAAAAGGCAAGAAAAGTGCAGAAAGAGGCAAAAGAGTTACATAAAGAGACAACAGGGGTGCAGAAAGAAGCAAGACAGGTGCAGAAAGAAGCATGGAAAGTGCAGAATGAAGCAACAGGGGTGCAGAAAGAGGCAAGAGAAGTGTAGAAAGGAGCAAGTGATGTGCAGAAAGAGCCAACAGAGTTGCAAAAAGAGGCAAGAGAGGTGCAGAAACAGGCAAGAGAAGTGCAGAAAGAGGCAAAAGAGGTACATAAAGAGACAACAGGGGTGAGAAGTTGGCCTGGTATATGCTGTTCACTAGTTAAAGTGGACACCTTGCACCAGTTCAATTGGACTCTTATGGTAGGTAGGTTTAAGACAACCTTTACAGAAAGCTATCCTAGTGGTAGCTGTGGAGAGCAGCCTTCAGGCTAAGTCTTGGAGGAATGTAAAGCAGCTTGTTTTACCACACAATCTCTTGAATCACCAAATGAAAAGACACCACACAGGTATATATATCAAATATATATGTATTTATTACTAAACAACTCTCTACTAATCTCTTGTGAGATTAGAAGTCAGGAACATATACAAATCAACGTTTCACAACAAATTGAGCACAAATATGGCTGGGGCCCTAGGGGCGTACCAGACCATATACTAAAAAAGAGACTTAAGAACAACGACTTGCAAAGGGACAAGGCCCAGGGCCTTCAGAAGTGCTGGGGCCTCACGAAACCACCCAAGGCAGGTAAGTAAAGGACCTACGGGGGACGCGTGCAGTGAGGGAACACAGGCGCGGATCGCCATAGACTTCAATGGGGCAAGTCGCGGTTGGAAATTAAGAGTTTAAGGGCACTTCGGGAGTAGCTACAAGCAAGTCACTTACAGGGTAAGTAGTTCTAGGGCCAACACCCACAGGAGCACTGTAGTGCTGGAGTTACCTCACCCAGGGAAGCCGGGTGCATAGGTGTCCTTTGGTGTCGGGTCGCGGCGTTGTTTTCAATGGGAGCCAATGAAGACTTGCTGCTTGTGAAGCCAGAAGAAGTGTCCGGTGGAATCCAAGCCTGGATTTGGAAGGAGGAAGACCTGAAAGCAGAGGGGACAGTGTTCAAAGTCACTTGGCAGTGACCCGGGGGCAAGGAAGATGAATGTCCACCGTCGTCGACAGATTCAGGTCATTCACGGGTGTCTTGACTCTTTGGCCACGAGGTCCAGGAGGCGTCGAGGACAACCAGGAGCTGGATTCCGTGTGTCCCACAAACTTTGCAGCTGACTGCGGTGTTGGCAACCCAATTGGAGCCAACAAGCCTTGGTAGCAGCAAGTCTCATGGAAAGAACAGAAAGTAAATGGTGCAGACCAGCAAGGTCTGGGGAACTCACCCAGTGAGGGTAAGTCAGGGCAGGCCTGGAGCAACCAGGGGAGTCCTTTGGATTTGTAGAAAAGTCTTCAGGGGACCCACAAGCCGGCTGGCAAGGGATCGCAAAGACGCCTCGGAAGGATTCCTTCAACAGGGGCCCACGGTCACTTGGGATGGGATAGGCCTCTGATCTTGGGAGGAATCTTTGCTAGAGGCTGGGACCACAAGTGGTCCAAAGCACAGGTTCGTAGATCGTCGTGAAGGGGTTGCACTCGAAAATAGTGCACGGTACCCAAGGACTGCGGTTCCTCGTCACTCGTGGGGTCCACTTGCCTCAGCTTCACTGGGGACTCACGATGGCCTTGGCAAAGTCAGGAAATCCTCTTCCTGGGCTGCAGGGACTTCGGGCTCCGGCGGGAGCGGCGTAGTTTGCGACCGTCGTTGCAGGTTTTGGTGCCTGCCAAGCAGGGGAGTCACTCCTTGACTCCAAGGGAGATTCTTCAGTCTTCCAGAGGTAGTGGAAAGTCGAAGGTCCGGGATTCTTCTTTAGAGCGTCGTCCAGGGATATCTAGTTTGCAAGGTCAAGGGTTCCCTATCTTATACTAAAAGGAAGGGAGGGACTAGCTCTATGACCCCACCTATGGGAGGGTCAGGGGAGTAGGTGGCTACACCCACTTCCCTTTGTCCAGTTTCACGCCAGAGCAGGGGCAGGTAGCCCCTGAGCTGGTTTGAACTGGTGTATGCACAGAGGAGCCTTCTGCTCCCCCAGTGCAGGACTTCAAAGCACTCTAGGAGTGCACCCACCCAGCCCCAATACACTAAACCCTGTCTGGGATGTGGTCACACCTCCCTGTGACAGGATACCTACTGTTGGGCTTCCTCCACTGCGAGTTTCGGACATCAGCAGGAGGGCAGCCCAGTGTCTGTGACTGGTGGCATCCATTTTGTGATGCCAGGGCTCTTCAGGATTCTACCGCGTTTCCACAGTAGGTACATGTCTATCCCTCTAGAAGGGTGGGATCATACTCCCACACCAGTTACTGGTGTGGGGGTATGATTCCAAGGTGTTTGACACCAAACACGACATGTTTTGATGCAGCCATTCCAAAGTTAGCATTAACCGCAAGGTTATAATGCACTTAAGAGTATATGGTTTGACCGCATTCACAAACAGCCCCAGAGAATGGACTCTGAGAGCTGCAGAGGGGCCCTGCTCAGGCAGAGGCACCCTCTCACATAGAAACTAAGCACCCTGCCCTCAGGATTGATAGGGCCTGCCTTAGGGGTGACTGATAGGTTTAAATGTGTGTGCAGGGGAGATATAGGGAACCTATATCTCAGTGAGGGGTGCTAGCACCTCCTCACCCAGGCTGCAGTAGCAGGCCTGTGGTGTCAGATTTAGTCTGCTTCCCAGGGGTGGCATAATAAATGCTTCAGCCCCTGGTACGCCTGTGAAGTACCTATGCCCTTGGTACCTAAGGTACCATATACTAGGGACTCATAAGGTACCACAGTATCCAATCACTAGTGCACCCAGAGTGCACTCCAAGTCGTTTAGAGAGAACAGAGAGGCTGGGGCCCTGATTGGCAGGGTCCCAGCCAGACTATAGCCAGAAACCAGTATAAACATGAGGAAAAAAATGGGGGCAACATAAGAGGCAGATCCTACTCTCCTACACAACCCCCCCCCCAAACGCAGGGACACTAAACTAACCTTGACCAGTTGAGTCTTCGTGCTCTAAGTGGAAATACCTTGAGAGTCCATCTGCATTGGCATGTTGGGTCCCAGGCCTATGTTCCACTGTATAGTCCATCCCCTGTAGGGAAATGGACCACCTTAAAAGTTTTGGGTTTTCACCTTTCATCTGTTTAAGCCATAGGAGGGGCTTGTGGTCAGTCTGAACTATGAAGTGAGGGCCAAACAAGTATGGCCTCAGCTTCTGCAGGGCCCACACCACAGCAAAGGCCTCCCTCTCTATAGCTGACCACCGTTTCTCTCTAGGGGTCAGCCTCCTGCTAATAAAAGCTACTGGCTGGTCTTGACCTTCATCATTCAGTTGAGACAGTACAGCTCCCACACCCAGCTCAGAAGCATCTGTTTGGACAATGAACTTTTTGGTGTAGTCTGGACTCTGTAAGATGAGGGCAGTGCACATGGCCTGCTTTAGGTCTTCAAATGCCTTCTGACAGCTAGCTGTCCACTGAACCTTTTTTGGCATTTTCTTTGAGGTCAGATCATTCAAGGGGTCACTATAGATCCATATCCCTTCACAAACCTCCTATAGTACCCAGTCAGGCCTAAGAAGGCTCTCACCTGAGTCTGGGTGGTTGGAGCAACCCATTCCATTATGGTTTGGATTTTGCTCTGTAAAGGCTGAACCTGGCCTCCACCCACAAGGTGGCCCAGGTACACAACCTGACTCTGCCCTATCTGGCACTTAGTGGCCTTGATAGTGAGGCCTGCGTTCTGCAGAGCCTCCAAAACATTTCTGAGGTGGACCAGGTGATCCTGCCAGGAGGAACTAAAGACAGCAATATCATCTAGATAAGCTGAGCAATAAGTTTCCATCCCTGCCAGAACTTTATTCACCAACCTCTGAAAAGTGGCAGGTGCATTTTTCAATCCAAAGGGCATCACCACAAAGTGGTAGTGCCCACCAGGGGTCGAAAATGCTGTTTTGGCTTTTGCACCATCAGCTAACCTGATCTGCCAGTAGCCAGCTGTTAGGTCAAATGTACTCAGATATTTGGCTGAGGCCAAAGTATCAATCAGCTCATCTGCCCTTGTTATGGGATAGGCATCAGTCCTGGTGACTGCATTGAGGCCTCTGTAGTCTACACAAAACCTCATTTCTTTCTTACCACCCTGGGTATGAGGCTTGGTACTAGGACTACTGGGCTAGCCCAAGGGCTATCTGAAGGCTCAATCACACCTAACTCCAATATTTTCTGGACTTCAGTCCTGATACAGTCCCTGACATGGTCAGGTTGCCTGTAGATTTTACTCTTTACAGGCAGAGTGTCCCCAGTGTCCCCCTCATGGGTGCACCAGGTAGTCTGACTAGGGGTCAGGCTAAACATATGTCTGTACTGCTGCAGAACTTGTCTGCACTCAGTTTGCTGATGGTCAGTGAGGCTGCTTGCCAAAGCAACACCATCGACTGACCCATCATCAGGGTTCTGTGAGAGCAGGTCAGGGAGAGGGTCACTCTCCTCCTCCTGTTCCTCATCAGTTGCCATGAGCAAGCCCATGTCAGCCCTGTCAACATATGGTTTCATTCTGTTGACATGGAGCACCCTCAGGGGGCTCCTGGGAGTTCCAAGATTCACCAGATAGGTGACTTCTCCCTTTTGCTCAACTATTGTATGGGGGCCACTCCATTTGTCTTGGAGGGCTGCTGGGGCCACAGGCTCCAACACCCACACTTTCTGTCCTGGCTGGACAGTACAGAACGCACAGCCTTTTGGTCATGCCAAGCTTTCTGTAATTCTTGGCTGGCCTCCAGGTTTTTGGTTGCCTTCTTCATGTATTCGGCCATACTGGAGCGGAGACCAAGTACATAGTCCATCACATCCTGTTTGGGGGGTTTGAGAGGTAACTCCCAGCCCTCTTTTACCAAACATAATGGACCTCTTACAGGATGCCCAAACAGAAGCTCAAGTGGGCTGTAACCAACCACCTTCTGTGGAACCTCTATGTATGCAAACAACAGGCAGGGAAGAAGAAGGTCCCATTTCCGCCTAAGCTTCTCTGGGAGTCCTTTAATCATTCCCTTAAGGGTTTTGTTGAAACGCTCAACCAACCCATTGCATTGTGGGTGATAGGGGGTGGTGAACTTATAAGTTACACCACACTCCTTCCACATTGCTTTCAAATATCCTGACATGAAGTTGGTACCTCTGTCAGAGATGACCTCCTTTGGGAAACCCACTCTGGAGAAAACTCCAATGAGGGCTCTTGCCACCACAGGGGCTGTGGTGGTCCTCAGGGGAATTGCCTCTGGGTACCTGGTGGCATGATCCACTACCACCAGGATAAATCTGTGCCCAGATGCAGTTTGAGGGTCAAGGGGACCAACAATGTCAATCCCTACCCTTTCAAAGGGTACCCCCACCACAGGTAGTGGTATCAGGGGGGCCTTTGTGGTGCCACCTGCCTTGCCACTGGCTTGGCATGTGACACAGGAGCAACAAAACTCCTTTGTGTCTTCTGACATATTGTGGCCAGTGAAAATGTGGAACAAGCCTGTCCCAGGTCAAATCAAATCAAATCAAAAAACAACTTTATTCGGTTTTTCGCTAAAACCATAAAAGTTACAACATATCCACACCTCGTTAAAAGCCTGATTCTTAGGAAGTTTTACAATTTATAACAATAGATAAAAACAAATAAATACATAAAGTTAAAAACAAAGAATTTTACAGTTCATATTATTAATTAATATACAGTACAGAACGCATGATCCATAATTTTAAACCTTCTCCTTCTAATATGGCTAAGATTCAAGACATGCCCTTGTTCTCACTACAGCTTTCAGATATCCCACGATGAAAAAAATACAATCAGGTTTTAGCATCTGTAAGAACAAAAGTGCTGGGCGGGCCTGATTTAAAATGTAACCTTTTTAAAAGGTTGGAGCAAAAAGTGTCTTCGTGGTGTATCATAAAGTTTGCATATGAACATAAAGTGTAGCAGATCCTGTGGAGATACTTGATCGCAGCCACAGGGTGCTAACACCTGTCCTCTACTATACCCTTTAGGAACGGCAAGTAACAGATGAAAAAGATCAAAGCGGAACCTAGACAATAAAAACCTCTCATATGTAGTCAGTGTTCCCAAGAGATATGGCTCTATAGATGGATCAGTTTTCAGGGTTAAGAATTTGCGAACACTTGGTTTTCTTAGTTCCAGCTCGTCTCTTTCTAGCTTCCTACTACAACTGAAAGCTTTCTTAACCAGTTCCACATCCTTTTTTACTATGATAGAAGGTTTTAAAAAGAGATCCGGGCGGCCCAACTCGGTAAAACAACCACCAATGTATTTCAGCCATGGGATTCGAAGCATATGGTCAAGGCTCATACAGTCCATTATGATCTGTTGTGTGAGCTCTAGTTCCTTATTTAGCCAACACTTGAGCCAAAACACCAAAGGACGCAGAGCCAGTATATCACATAGAAATGGCACCCCCAATTCCTCATGGACTCCCAAATTAGATAAACTTTTGGCACACCCAGCAGGCGTTTTAGAAAATTATTCTCAACCACCTGCAATGCATCTGTGGTGGTGTATCCCCAGATCTCGCTGCCATAGCAGGCAGTTGCTACACCTTTGGCCTGATAGATTTTCAGCATAGCTGCAATTGGGCGCCTGCCCATCTTGGCAGCAAAGTTGAAAATAGCGGTGGTTATTCGTGTAAACTCCCCTTTTTTCTTCTGTATATGGGGTCCCCACTTTAATCGGTCGTCCAACAGAACCCCCAGATATTGAAACACTGTTGTCAGGGGGACCCTCTCGGGGCCCACCACATAGGGGTACTTTTTCGTGGGCCGAGCCCCTACCTGCATTATAAAAGATTTGGCGTTGTTGATAGCCAGGTCTCGGGTCCCCATGAAAGTCTCGAAAGAGTTCAATAAGGATTGTAATCCCCTAGCTGTCCTAGCTATGAGGACCGCGTCATCCGCATATAGTAGGACTGGGAGACCCCGTCGCCCTATATGCGGATAATCAGCCTCTGTTGCAACCAAGGCTCCTTCGAGGTCATTTATATAAAGATTGAAAAGGAAGGGGGCCAGGATGCAACCCTGGCGTACCCCCCTTCTGATGTTAAAGTTCCTAGAAACCCGGAGATCCTGGGCAAATCTGACATTCGCCTTTGTTTCTCTATGCAGGTCCATTAAGAAATCCACGATATTGGCCTCCACCCCCATGGCCCTCATGGACTGCCACAGTTTAGTCCGGTTAACACAGTCAAACGCGGACGATAGGTCCATAAAGGCCATGTAGATCGTACCTGGGCGAGCCAGCGTGTACTTGCCAAGGATCAGGTAGAGGTTTAAACATTGGGCCACCGTCGATCGCCCCGGGCGAAACCCAAATTGAATATCGGAGATGATATTATGCTCCTCGGCCCAAGAGGATAATCTTTGCAGTAGCACACCTCCCACCACCTTTACTATTGCGATCCCCCTTTTTAAATACTGGCACGATGGTAGAAGTAGCCCAAGATTCAGGGCAGCCTTCCCTGGCTGCCGCATTAAGCACGGCCACAATGATCGGTGCCCAGAAAGGAGGGTCTGATTTATAAAGGTCCGGCGGGATTCCATCCGGACCCGGAGCCTTGTTACACGTTAGACCGGCAATCCCCGCCTCCACCTCTGCCTGCACGAAGACCAAACTGTCAGTTTTAGTTTCCCAATGTGGCTGTCCAGGGGGGGCCATACACCCCATAAACATGGACTGAAAGTGGGCCACCCATTCTTCCTCCGTAATAAGGGAGACTATGGCACTGCCTGCATCTATAGCAAACAAAGGTCTGCTAACGATTCCCCAAAATTTTGAACTGTTCCTTAAGGTACTAGACTCTAGCAGCTCCTTCCATGCCTCCTCCTTAAGAACTCCCTTGCGAATAGCTAAAGCCTGTTTGTATGCTAGGCGACAGGAGCGTATGAATTGTTGATTTCTCGGGATGGTCTTCAAGGCCTCCTTCAATTTTCGTGCAGCCTGGGTACAGGAGGAATCAAACCATCTTGGGTTTGTATTAGATACTGTACGTACCGGTGCGCTTAAGAGATCCCCTGCCTTGAACGAAATTACGTTAACGGCCCTAAGAACATCTTTTGGCGAGCTATCCGGCAAGACACAGAGAGCAAGTTCAGCGGCGCATGAATCTCTCACTTCTCTATAAAAAACATTTGCATCAATCTGTGACCACTTAAGACGGCGCCCGCCATCCGTGGATCTTAATATTCCTGGTGCCCTCCCCTTATGTTTTTCAGGTAAAAATGAACCGCTTAGGTGGACACATAGGGGGTTATGGTCACTATAAGCGCTATCCCTGATAGTAAACCCTTGAAATGCGGACTGGATAGTAGAAGAAATTAAAATGTAGTCGATAAAAGACCCACTACCATTCCCTTTATAAGTGGGAACCAATGCTTTGCTGTTAGGAGCCGTAAGGGACATTAATGCCAGTAAATCGTATTCATCAGTTAGTTTATTCAATTCGTCCCCCTGGATGGTATGCTCAAAGTGGAAACCCCCCATTCTATGGCATCCCAGGTCGGACATTATTGTAAACTTTGGGTCACCACATGGATGGATATTAAAATCTCCTAACACCATTATTGAATGCAATGTATGGCCACAGGTCTGCCTCAAGTAATGACCCAACTCGGTGATGTTACCTTCCCCCTGCTTACTATTTGGTGAATTATAGAAATTAAACAGGCCCAATAGATCATTCCCCTTCTTGAGGGTAATAGCTTGGAGTGCCTGACTAAAAGAGGGGTTAATCCATGTCTGGCAATCAACTGACAGGGAGATATAAGTAACCAGACCACCCTTTGCTCTGCCACTAGATGATGGTAAGGCAGGGACAAAAAAAGCTTTAAATCCCTCCAAAAACAAATTACAATCCACCAACCATGTTTCCTGTAGGCAGATAACAGAAAATTGCCTGACAAACTGCTGCCATAAGAGGTCCTGAAACTTATCGGCCAGGCCTGCTATGTTCCATGATATGACATTACTATCCGGTATATGGGGTATCACCTCTTGCTGAAAAGGTGGGAACTGGGCCGGCTGCAGTATCTCTGTTTCAACTACCATTGGGGAGTGAGCCCTCTGCTGGCACTTGGACTCTACTACAGGGGCACTAGGGGTATGCAGTCAATCGCATTCCTCCATCCCCGATAGCATAGAAAATCTATTTGTTAGAGCTAGGGGAGGGGGCAAGGTAGGGGCATAGTGAGACCCTCTTGAACATGCACTATAGGGTGCTTGTAAGTACCATTGATCGCTGGTCATCAATGTTTTTGGATACTGCCTGTCTCGGGGCATTTCCATAGCACTGTACCCTATTTTATCCCCTCGGAAGGCTACTCTGTAGAAAAAACCCAAAGGTAGTACTTGTATTGTGGAACCATAAATAAATGAACCAACATGAGAGGCCCTAGACAAAATTCTTTCAGCCAAGAAGCTTCTGTTAAAATTTACAATTACACAATCACCTCCTCCTGATTTTTGCGAGCTACCTATCCATGCCACCCGGCGTACCATAATTATGTTACGTTCCACACCGGGGCCCACAGAGGTGTTATTTGATAGCCATTGGAGTACCTTATTTTTGAGCTGACTAAAATCCTCTTTTGTGCCAGGGAAGAGGGGTGGCACATTCCCCAGAACCACTACATAGGGTGTAGATTCTGGAGGAAGATGGATAATGGTCTTGTTTTGGCCCAAGTGACCTGCTAAAGGGATATCATGTGCTAGGGTCAAGAGGAACCCCCTAAACTTCTGAGGTATTACCAACCTCCTGGTGGCTCCAGGGGCTGGATCTCTACCCTCAGAATATAGGAGTCCCTCATCCCAATAAACTTTATGGGACCCACTAGCACTCCCAGCAGCCTCAGCAGCAGCCTGCTGTCTGAGGGGTTCAAGAGAGGGGCAGCACTGTTGCTCCTTACTCAGATCTTCCCTAAAAGGGCCCCCTGCCCCCAAGAACTCAACCTGATCAGGCTCAAGTCCCTCTGGGGCAGTTCCTTCTTCAGGATCTGCTCCTCCTCCCTCAAGAGGGGAATCAGTGATCTGAGACAGAGGGGAAGGCACTGCCTTACCCCTACTGCTCCTCTTCTTGAGAAGCATCTGGTCCATGGTTTCAGGATCCAGAGCTGGTTCAGTGTCATGTATTTTGGCCTGTGACCTGGTCACAGCAAATACCTCTGCAGGGATGCCCAACATCTCAGCATGAGTCCATAACTCTACTTCAGACCAGGCTGAAGTTTCTAGATCATTGCCCAATAGACATTCTACAGGGAGGTCTGCACTGACTACAACCTTCTTGAGGCCAGTTACCCCTCCCCAGGAGAAATTAACAACTGCCAGACTATGGTTGGTCCTGACATTGCTTGCATTGGTCACCTGGTACATTTCGCCCAGGATGATCTGTCCAGGGTCCACAAGATCCTCTGCCACCATGGTGACACTAGCACCTGTGTCCCTAAATGCCAAAGCCTGTTTGCCATTTATTACAGGCTGCTGTTTGTATTTGCCCAGATTACTGGGGCTCACCAGGAAGGACATGTCAATGTCTCCATCACAAATCAGCATTGCCTGATTGGGTACTCTGACTAGGCCAGAGTCCACTTCAGAACCCAGGGTCAACCCTACTACACCCTTATTCTGAGTACCACCTCCACCAGTAGCTGAACTAGGGGGAACAGTTGCCTTAGGGGCAGGAGTGGTGGTGGTTTGGTCTTTGGACTTGTTACAATCAGAAGTCCAGTGCCCTTTCTGTTTACAGAATTTGCACCAGGGCTTCTTTTGGCCTTTTCCCTTGTTGAATTGTGACTCCCCACCAGATGCAGATTTTTGGGGCCCTTGTGAAGACTTCTGGTCTTTTGACTTATCCCCACTTTTCTCAGAGCCCTTAGAATCCTGCTTCTTTGTGTCACCCCCTTGGTTCTGGGTTTTCTGCCTCACCCTGGTTCTGACCCACTTGTCTGCCTTCTTTCCCAATTCTTGGGGAGAGGTCAGATCTGAGTCCACCAGGTATTGATGCAACAACTGGTTCTGGCAATTATTAAGGATCTGTTCTCTCATCATTAGATTATACAACCCCTTGAAATCAGTAACCCTACTGCCAACCAGCCAACCCTCCAGAGCCTTGGTTGCACAATCTACAAAGTCAGTCCAGTCCTGAGTCTGTGCCTTCTGGGTGTCTCTGAACTTCAACCTGTACTGCTCAGTGGTTAAGCCAAACCCATCTATCAGTGCACTCTTCAGGACTTCATAGTCATCAGCATCCTCTTCTCTAACAGTGAGGAGCTTGTCTCTACCTTTATCTGAAAAGGAGAGCCACAAGATTGCTGCCCACTGCTTTTGGGGGACCTGTTGTACTCTACAGGCCCTTTCCATAGCAGTTATACACTTATGGATATCATCCCCACTCTGGTAGGGAGGAACAACCTTGCTCAGGTTCCTATGGTCTGGAATATATTCTCTGCCTCTAGGGACACTGTTGCTGCCACCAGGGGGTTCTAACCCCTCTTTTCTAGAAGCTCTCTGGAGCTCCAGGGCTTCTCTATCTAATGCCAACTGCTTGGTTTTGAGGGCAAATCTTGCTTCCTCATACTGCAGCAGTTTGTACATTCTGTCAGAGGAAGTCTCTCTTCTTGGGAAGTAGGAGTTCCTCTGGTAGAAAGATTCTCTGCCAGAGTGATAGGAGTGGTCAGATTCCCTAGAAAGGGACCTAGGCCTCTCCTCCACTATGTCAGTTCTCTTAGGGACCTTAGGGAGAATTCCTCTGTCCTGTTCAGACCCCTTGGGACCTGGCCCTACAACCACAGAGTCTTGGTCATCCTGATGTCCATCATCTGACCCAGACACTGTAATTGACCCACTCACTGATTCAGACCCATTAGCTCCTAGAGCTAATCTAAGATCATCTGCTGTCAGCAGATCTATCAGGTGTAGTGTGGAGGGATTCTGTTATATCTTCAGGTGCCTTGCAGCACACATGGCTTTCAAGTCAAAGAAAGTCATGTCCTTATACTGAGGCTGAGTGGATCCACTGGGTCCAACCCTTAAGGACATTCTAGTGTTGTGCAGTGTTGTACTACCTACACTAGTTTGTGGCCTACTGATACTAGCTTGAGCTGTAGAAAGGGTGTGCTATCCCTTGGCACACAGCTCTAAGTTCAGTAGAACTTATTGATACTAAGCTTGACTTTATATGTACCTTGAGTACCTATAGTGGTTTTCAGTTAGTAATTCAAATAGAGATTTTTCTGGTAAAACAATAGCAAGCTGGAATCCCACACGCTGCCACCAATGTGAGAAGTTGGCCTGGTATATGCTGTTCACTAGTTAAAGTGGACACCTTGCACCAGTACAATTCGACTCTTATGGTAGGTAGATTTAAGACAACCTTTATAGAAAGCTATCCTAGTGGTAGCTGTGGAGAGCAGCCTTCAGGCTAAGTCTTGGAGGAATGTAAAGCAGCTTGTTTTACCACACAATCTCTTGACTCACCAAATGAAAAGACACCACACAGGTATATATATCAAATATATATGTATTTATTACTAAACAACTCTCTACTAATCTCTTGTGAGATTAGAAGTCAGGAACATATGCACAAATCAACGTTTCACAACAAATTGAGCACAAATATGGCTGGGGCCCTAGGGGCGTACCAGACCATATACTAAAAAAGAGACTTAAGAACAACGACTTGCAAAGGGACAAGGCCCAGGGCCTTCAGAAGTGCTGGGGCCTCATGAAACCACCCAAGGCAGGTAAGTAAAGGACCCACGGGGGACGCATGCAGTGAGGGAACACAGGCGCGGATCGCCGTAGACTTCAATGGGGCAAGTCGCGGTTGGAAATTAAGAGTTTATGGGCACTTCGGGAGTAGCTACAAGCAAGTCACTTACAGGGTAAGTAGTTCTAGGGCCAACACCCACAGGAGCACCGTAGTGCTGGAGTTACCTCACCCAGGGAAGCCGGGTGCATAGGTGTCCTTTGGTGTCGGGTCGCGGCGTCGTTTTCAATGGGAGCCAATGAAGACTTGCTGCTTGTGAAGCCAGAAGAAGTGTCCGTGGAATTCAAGCCTGGATTCGGAAGGAGGAAGACCTGAAAGCAGAGGGGACAGTGTTCAAAGTCACTTGGCAGTGACCTGGGGCAAGGAAGATGAATGCCCACCGTCATCGACAGATTCAGGTTGTTCACGGGTGTCTTGACTCTTCGGCCACGAGGTCCAGGAGGCGTCGAGGACAACCAGGAGCTGGATTCAGCGTGACCCACAAAGTCTGCAGCTGACTGCGGTGTCAGCGACCCGATTGGAGCCAACAAGCCTTGGTAGCAGCAAGTCTTGTGGAAAGAACAAAAAGTCAATGGTGCAGACCAGCAAGGTCTGGGGGACTCACCCAGCAAGGGTAAGTCAGGGCAGGCCTGGAGCAACCAGGGGAGCCCTTTGGATTTGTAGAAAAGTCTTCAGGGGACCCACAAGCCGGCTGGCAGGGGATTGCGAAGATGCCTCGGAAGGATTCCTTCAACAGGGGCCCACGGTCACTCGGGATGGGGTAGGCCTCTGATCTTGGGAGGGATCGTTGCTAGAGGCTGGGACCACACGTGGTCCAAAGCACAGGTTTGTAGAACATCGTGAAGGGGTTTCACTTGAAAATAGTGCATGGTACCCAGGGACTGCGGTTCCTCGTCACTCGTGGGGTCCACTTGCCTCAGCTTCACTGGGGACTCACGATTCCTTAGAGAAGTCAGGAAATCCTCTTCCTGGGCTGCAGGGACTTCGGGCGCCAGCGGGAGCGGCGTAGTTTGCGACCGTCGTTGCAGTTTTTGGTGCCTGTCAAGCAGGGGAGTCACTCCTTGACTCCAAGGGAGATTCTTCAGTCTTCCAGAGGTAGTGAAACGTCGAAGGTCCGGGATTCTTCTTTAGAGCGTCGTCCAGGGATATCTAGTTTGCAAGGTCAAGGGTTCCCTATCTTATACTAACAGGAAGGGAGGGACTAGCTCTATGACCCCACCTATGGGAGGGTCAGGGGAGTAGGTGGCTACACCCACTTCCCTTTGTCCAGTTTCACGCCAGAGCAGGGGCAGGTAGCCCCTGAGCCGGTTTGAACTGGTGTATGCACAGAGGAGCCTTCTGCTCCCCTAGTGCAGGACTTCAAAGCACTCTAGGAGAGCACCCACCCAGCCCCAATACACTAAACCCTGTCTGGGAGGTGGTCACACCTCCCTGTGACAGGATACCTATTGTTGGGCCTCCTCCACTGCGAGTTTCGGTCATCAGCAGGAGGTCAGCCCAGTGTCTGTGACTGGTGGCATCCATTTTGTGATGCCAGGGCTCTTCAGGATTCTACCGCGTTTCCACAGTAGGTACATGTCTATCCCTCTAGAAGGGTGGGATCATACTCCCACACCAGGAACTGGTGTGGGGGTATGATTCCAAGGTGTTTGACACCAAACACGACATGTTTTGATGCAGCCATTCCAAAGTTAGCATTAACCGCGAGGTTATAATGCACTTAAGAGTATATGGTTTGACCGCATTCACAAACAGCCCCAGAGAATGGACTCTGAGAGCTGCAGAGGGGCCCTGCTCAGGCAGAGGCACCCTCTCACATAGAAACTAAGCACCCTGCCCTCAGGATTGATAGGGCCTGCCTTAGGGGTGACTGATAGGTTTAAATGTGTGTGCAGGGGAGATATAGGGAACCTATATCTCAGTGAGGGGTGCTAGCACCTCCTCACCCAGTCTGCAGTAGCAGGCCTGTGGTGTCAGATTTAGTCTGCTTCCCAGGGGTGGCATAATACATGCTTCAGCCCCTGGTAGGCCTGTGAAGTACCTATGCCCTTGGTACCTAAGGTACCATATACTAGGGACTCATAAGGTACCACAGTATCCAATCACTAGTGCACCTAGAGTGTACTCCAAGTCGTTTAGAGAGAACAGAGAGGCTGGGGCCCTGATTGGCAGGGTCCCAGCCAGACTATAGCCAGAAACCAGTGTAAACATCAGAAAAAAAGTGGGGGCAACATAAGAGGCAGATCCTACTCTCCTACAACGGGTGCAGAAAGAAGCAAGACAGGTGCAGAAAGGAGCAAGTGAGGTGCAGAAAGAGCCAACAAAGGTGCAAAAAGAGGCAAGAGAGGTGCAGAAACAGGCAAGATAAGTGCACAAAGAGGCAAGAGAATTGCTGAAAGAAGCAAAAGGGGTGTAGAAAGAAGCAAGAAAAGTGCAGAAAGAGGCAAGTGAGATGCAAAAACTGGCAGGAAAGGTACAGAAACAGGGAAGACGAGTGCAGAAAGAGACAACAGGGGTGCAGAAAGAAGCACATGAGGTGCAGAAAGAGTCAACAGACGTGCAGAAAGAGGGAAGAGAGGTGCAGAAAAAGGCAAGAAACTTGCAGAAAGAGGCAAAAGAGGTACATAAAGAGACAACAGGGGTGCAGAAAGAAGCAAGACAGGTACAGAAAGAAGCATGGAAAGTGCAGAATGAAGCAACAGGGGTGCAGAAAGAGGCAAGAGAAGTGCAGAAACAGGCAAGAGAAGTGCACAAAGAGGCAAGAGAATTGCTGAAAGAAGCAACAGAGGTGTAGAAAGAAGCAAGAAAAGTGCAGAAAGAGGCAAGTGAGATGCAAAAACAGGCAGGAAAGGTACAGAAAGAGGGAAGACGAGTGCAGAAAGACAACAGGGATGCAGAAGAAGCAAATGAGGTGCAGAAAGAGGCATGGAAAGTGTAGAAAGGAGCAAGTGAAGTGCAGAAAGAGCGAACAGAGGTGCAAAAAGAGGCAAGAGAGGTGCAGAAACAGGCAATAGAAGTGCATAAAGAGGCAAGAGAATTGCTGAAAGAAGCAACAGAGGTGTAGAACGAAGCAAGAAAAGTACAGAAAGAGGCAAGTGAGATGCAAAAACAGGCAGCAAAGGTACAGAAAGAGGGAAGACGAATGCAGAAAGAGACAACAAGGGTGCAGAAAGAAGCAAATGAGGTGCAGAAAGAGGCAACAGACGTGCAGAAAGAGGGAAGAGAGGTGCAGAAAAAGCCAAGAAAAGTGCTGAAATAGGCAAAAGAGGTACATAAAGAGACAACAGGGGTGCAGAAAGAAGCAAGACAGGTGCAGAAAGAAGCATGGAAAATGCAGAATGAAGCAACAGGGGTGCAGAAAGAGGCAAGAGAGGTGTAGAAAGGAGCAAGTGAGGTGCAGAAAGAGCCAACAGAGGTGCAAAAAGAGTCAAGAGAGGTGCAGAAACAGGCAAGAGAATTGCTGAAAGAAGCAACAGATGTGTAGAAAGAAGCAAGAAAAGTGCAGAAAGAGGCAAGTGAGATGCAAAAACAGGCAGGAAAGGTACAGAAAGAGGGAAGACGCGTGGAGAAAGAGACAACAGAGGTGCAGAAAGAATCACATGAGGTGCAGAAAGAGGCCACAGACGTGCAGAAAGAGGGAATAGAGGTGCAGAAAAAGGCAAGAATGGTGCAGAAAGAGGCAAAAGAGGTACATAAAGAGACAACAGGGGTGCAGAAAGAAGCAAGACAGGTGCAGAAAGAAGCATGGAAAGTGCAGAATGAAACAACAGGGGACCAGAAAGAGGCAAGAGAAGTGCAGCAACAGGCATGAGAAGTGCACAAAGAGGCAAGAGAATTGCTGAAAGAAGCAACAGAGGTGTAGAAAGAAGCAAGAAAAGTGCAGAAAGAGGCAAGTGAGATGCAAAAACAGGCTGGAAAGGTACAGAAAGAGGGAAGACGAGTGCAGAAAGAGACAACAGGGGTGCAGAAAGAAGCAAGACAGGTGCAGAAAGGAGCAAGTGAGGTGCAGAAAGAGGCAACAGACGTGCAGAAGGAGGGAAGAGAGGTGCAGAAAAAGGCAGGAAAAGTGCAGAAACAAGCAAAAGAGGTACATAAAGAGACAACAGGAGTGCAGAAAGAAGCAAGACAGGTGCAGAAAGGAGCAAGTGAGGTGCAGAAAGAGGCAACAGACGTGCAGAAAGAGGGAAGAGAGGTGCAGAAAAAGGCAAGAAAAGTGCAGAAAGAGGCAAGTGAGATGCAAAAACAGGCAGGAAAGGTACAGAAAGAGGGAAGACGAGTGCAGAAAGAGACAACAGGGGTGCAGAAAAAGCACATGAGGTGCAGAAAGAGGCAACAGACGTGCAGAAAGAGGGAAGAGAGGTGCAGAAAAAGGCAAGAAAAGAGCAGAAAGAGTCAAAAGAGGTACATAAAGAGACAACAGGGGTGCAGAAAGAGGCAAGAGAAGTGTAGAAAGGAGCAAGTGAGGTGCAGAAAGAGTCAACAGAGGTGCAAAAAGAGGCAAGAGAGGTCCAGAAACAGGCAAGAGAAGTGCATAAAGAGGCAAGAGAATTGCTGAAAGAAGCAAAAGAGGTGTAGAAAGAAGCAAGAAAAATGCAGAAAGAGACAAGTGAGATGCAAAAACAGGCAGGAAAGGTACAGAAAGAGGGAAGACGAGTGCATAAAGAGACAACAGGGTTGCAGAAAGAAGCAAGACAGGTGCAGAAAGAAGCATGGAAAGTGCAGAATGAAGCAACAGAGGTGCAGAAAGAGGCAAGAGAAGTGTAGAAAGGAGCAAGTGAGGTGCAGAAAGAGCCAACAGAGGTGCAAAACGAGGCAAGAGAGGTGCAGAAACAGGCAAGAGAAGTGCATAAAGAGGCAAGAGAATTGCTGAAAAAAGCAACAGAGGTGTAGAAAGAAGCAAGAAAAGTGCAGAAAGAGGCAAGTGAGATACAAAAACAGGCAGGAAATGTACAGAAAGAGGGAAGACGAGTGCATAAAGAGACAACAGGGGGGCAGAAAGAAGCAAATGAGGTGCAGAAAGAGGCAACAAACGTGCAGAAAGAGGGAAGAGAGATGCAGAAAAAGGCAAGAAAAGTGCAGAAAGAGGCAAAAGAGGTACATAAAGACAACAACAGGGGTACAGAAAGAAGCAAGACAGGTGCAGAAAGAAGCGTGGAAAGTGCAGAATGAAGCAACAGGGGTGCAGAAAGAGGCAAGAGAAGTGTAGAAAGCGGCAAGTGAGGTGCAGAAAGAGCCAACAGAGGTGCAAAAAGAGGCAATAGAGGTGCAGAAACAGGCAAGAGAAGTGCATAAAGAGGCCAGAGAATTGCTGAAAGAAGCAACAGAGGTGTAGAAAGAAGCAAGAAAAGTGCAGAAAGAGGCAAGTGAGATGCAAAAACAGGCAGGAAAGGTACAGAAACAGGGAAGACGAGTGCAGAAAGAGACAACAGGGGTGCAGAAAGAAGCACATAAGGTGCAGAAAGAGGCAACAGACGTGAGGAAAGAGGGAAGAGAGGTGCAGAAACAGGTAAGAGAAGTGCACAAAGAGGCAAGAGAATTGCTGAAAGAAGCATCAGAGGTGTAGAAAGAAGCAAGAAAAATGCAAAAAGAGGCAAGTGAGATGCAAAAACAGGCAGGAAAGGTACAGATAGAGGGAAGACGAGTGCAGAAAGACAACAGGGGTGCAGAAAGAAGCAAATGAGGTGCAGAAAGAGGCAACAGACGTGCAGAAAGAGGGAAGAGAGGTGCAGAAAAAGGCAAGAAAAGTGCAGAAAGAGGCAAAAGAGGTACATACAGAGACAACAGGGGTGCAGAAAGAAGCAAGACAGGTGCAGAAAGAAGCATGGAAAGTGCAGAATCAAGCAACAGGGGTGCAGAAAGAGGCAAGAGAAGTGTAGAAAGGAGCAAGTGAGGTAAATAAAGAGACAACAGGGGTGCAGAAAGAAGCAAGACATGTGCAGAAAGAAGCATGGAAAGTGCAGAATGAAGCAACAGAGGTGCATAAAGAGGCCAGAGAATTGCTGAAAGAAGCAACAGAGGTGTAGAAAGAAGCAAGAAAAGTGCAGAAAGAGGCAAGTGAGATGCAAAAACAGGCAGGAAAGGTACAGAAAGAGGGAAGACGAGTGCAGAAAGAGACAACAGGGGTGCAGAAAGAAGCAAATGAGGTGCAGAAAGAAGCAACAGATGTGCAGGAAAGAGGGAAGAGAGGTGCAGAAACAAGCAAGAAAAGTGCAGAAAGAGGCAAAAGAGGTACATGAAAGAGACAACAGGGGTGCGAAAAGAAGCAAGACAGGTACAGAAAGAAGCATGGAAAGTGCAAAATGAAGCAACAAGGGTGCAGACAGAGGCAAGAGAGTGTAGAAAGGAGCAAGTGAGGTGCAGAAAGAGCCAACAGAGGTGCAGAAAGAGGTAAGAGAGGTGCAGAAACAGGCAAGAGAAGTGCACAAAGAGGCAAGAGAATTGCTGAAAGAAGCAACAGAGGTGTAGAAAGAAGCAAGAAAAGTGCAGAAAGAGGCAAGTGCAGTAGCGGTCCGTGGTAGGAGTGCCGGCCGGGCGGTGACGTGGAGTGGTGGAGGGGCAGGGTGGGGGATAGTAAACCACGGATTACGGCCGAATACAGGTAAGTAAACATTTAAATAAATAAAACGAATTTCGTTGCGCGCACTGCATCGCATTTGGCGATGCAGCGCTACTAACGAAATTCGTTTTATTTATTTAAATGTTTACTTACCTGTATTCGGCCGTAATCCGTGGTTACTACCCCACCCTGCCCCTCCCCACCCCACGTCACCGCCCGGCCGGCACTCCTACCACGGACCGCTACTGGGCAAGTGAGATGCAAAAACAGGCAGGAAAGGTACAGAAAGAGGGAAGATGAGTGCTGAAAGAGACAACAGGGGTGCACAAAGAAGCAAATGAGGTGCAGAAAAAGGCAACAGACATTTAGAAAGAGGGAAGAGAGGTACAGAAAAAGCCAAGAAAAGTGCAGAAAGAGGCAAAAGAAGTACATAAAGAGACACAGGGGTGCAGAAAGAAGCAAGACAGGTGCAGAAAGAAGCATGGAAAGTGCAGAATGAAGGAACAGGGGTGCAGAAAGAGGCAACAGACGTGCAGAAAGAGGGAAGAGAGGTGCAGAAAAAGGCAAGAAAAGTGCAGAAAGAGGCAAAAGAGGTACATAAAGAGACAACATGGGTGCAGAAAAAAGCAAGATAGGTGCAGAAAGAAGCATGGAAAGTGCAGAATGAAGCAACAGGGGTGCAGAAAGAGGCAAGAGAAGTGCAGAAAGAAGCAACAGAGGTGCAAAAAGAGGCAAGCGAGGTGCCGAAACAGGCAAGAGAAGTGCACAAAGAGGCAAGAGAATTGCTGAAAGAAGCAACAGGGGTGTAGAAAGAAGCAAGAAAAGTGCACAAAGAGGCAAGTGAGATGCAAAAACAGGCAGGAAAGGTACAGAAAGAGGGAAGACGAGTACATAAAGAGACAACAGGGGTGCAGAAAGAAGCAAATGAGGTGCAGAAAGAGGCAACAGACGTGCAGAAAGAGGGAAGAGAGGTGCAGAAAAAGGCAAGAAAAGTGCAGAAAGAGGCAAAAGAGGTACATAAAGAGACAACATGGGTGCAAAAAGAAGCAAGACAGGTGCAGAAAGAAGCATGGAAAGTGCAGAATGAAGCAACAGGGGTGCAGAAAGAGGCAAGAGAAGTGCAGAAAGAAGCAACAGAGGTGCAAAAAGAGGCAAGCGAGGTGCAGAAACAGGCAAGAGAAGTGCACAAAGAGTCAAGAGAATTGCTGAAAGAAGCAACAGAGGTGTAGAAAGAAGCAAGAAAAGTGCAGAAAGAGGCAAGTGAGATGCAAAAACAGGCAGGAAAGGTACAGAAAGAGGGAAGACGAGTGCAGAAAGAGACAACAGAGGTGCAGAAAGAAGTAAATGAGGTGCAGAAAGAGGCAACAGACGTGCAGAAAGAGGGAAGAGAGGTGCAGAAAAAGTACAAGAGATGTGCAGAATGAGGTCAAGAAAAGGTGCAGAAAAAGACAACAAGCGTGCAGAAAGAAGCAGACAGAAATGCATAAAGAGGCAAGAGAGGCGCAGAGGGAAGCAAGAGTGGCTTGCACACCATTAGTACCAATTTAACACCCACATTTAGCAATAAGTAACAGGTGACCATTCTAGGTTTGCAAAGGGCCTTCCACCACGCTGTAACACTTGTCGCTGCATTTTGGTAACGTTTGACCCGTTTCAGCTAGAAACAAGGCTTTTTTGTTCAAATCTGCAGATTAGGGTGCAGATGATGAATTATGTGGCTAATGCAGAAAATGTACAATTGTGCGAAAGTCGGTGCAGCCAAACAGTCACATAAATCCAGTGGCCCTGCTCATACCTCTAACTAGGTCCACAAGTGCTCCTCAGTGATTCCATCTTTTTTTGTCTCACTGAGTTCATAGTTGAGCTTCCATGGAAACGAGGAAGATTAAACCTGAGGTTACCACTCCACAACACAGACTACCATACCACATAATTACTCTCCATAACACATATACATAATTCCTATACACTAAAAACCACATACTTTCTATCCACATAATTTCACTGTACAACATATCACATAATTCCACTACACACAACGTACATCCACTCCACTCCAAAAAACATTAGTAAAAAACGTTTGAATTTACAACGCCAATAGCTCTAATTCTCACAAATGCGAAACCTATTACATTGCAAACACTTTTTTCGGTCTTGCCTAGCGTTGCAGCGCGCATGCGCTGCTCGCTCTGCGAGACGTATTGTGTATGAGGAGATTTCAGAAGGGGACTTGAAGCTCCGCCCATCATTTTCATTGGGTCGCGCCAGCGTTTATGCTAAACGATGGCTTCCCATTGAAAAGGATGCTTTTTCGTTACCGCCCTTTCTCCTTTTCGTCCGGCCCATCCGGACTGGGTCGTCTGCTTCACGGCTGTCGTGAAGCAATTTCTTATCTTAAGGGGGCGTGTACACATCTGTTTCACTCAGCCGCGTGTTTATTTTTGCATCGCGCTTTCACAAAGCGCGATGCAAATATAAACAAGCGGCTGCCTTTCCGCAATGGCGAGCGCTTGTTTGTATTTGCAGCGTGCCATGTGCGCTTTCACTTTAACAATGGTGGCCGCCCCCACACAGCACTTATAATGAAAGCGTGCACGGAGCGCTGCAGATACAAACAAGTGGCCGCCATTGCCGAAGCCGGTGCCCCGACAGCTTAACAGACGGGGAACGCAAAACAGAACATGGGCTTCGGCAATGGCGGGTGCTTGTTACAGTGCTGTTGAGAAGTCAATCAGCTTTTTGCCAGTAAAGGGGAGCACGTGGAAATGGAGCCTGGAGTGGACCCGTCTCAAAGTCGGTTTTCAATAGTATGCCTGAGACGCGGCACACTTAAATCCTTGCACAAGAGCACACCACGTATTGATACCTAGTGCACAACAGGGTCACACAAGAGTACAGGCTGTCCCAACACTGGTGCATAACAGGGTCACACGAGTGTGAGTCTGTGCCCGTCATGCCAACATGCGTCCGTGTCCCATGTTTCTACATCTCCCCGATGCCCATTGACCCTTACCTGTAGCGCCTTGAGCGGGGCCTGGAAGTCATGGCTGGAGGACACGAGGACAAAACTGAGCTCGGAGGATCACCCTGTGCGAACATCTGGGCTGCAGAGAGGCCCAACTCTACCTAGTGCCGCAAGCCGCAGGGAGCGCTATATGAGAAAACTCAGCTCACTCGTAAAAAGCATCCTATCACTCAGCCCTGGGCTTGCCCCTTCTGCCTTTCCCACTCCGTTTAAACTGTGCACTCCTCCTATCTCGCCAATTCCCAACCCATATGTTTTTAGCTTCTCATCTCCTTTTTACCACAGCATTCTTCCTCCCTCCGTCTCCACCGCCCTGTTTGCTGCTAAACCGACCCCAGCATCTCTTGTCTACTCTCTTCTCTGTCGCTTCATGTACTTCCTCCCCCCCTTTTTGCTGCCCGATTTCTCTCGCTCCTATCCTCTCTCCCTGTCCTCTCCTCTTTGTTTTTAAGCCCCCCTTTCCTTCCCTCCTTGTCTGCACCCTTCTTATTCCTTTCAAGTTCACCCGCACCCCGTATTTCCAATTTTTACTGCGACCTGTCCCACACTCCTCCGCTGCAGCCTGCACACTTCTCTTCCCTTTCTGGGGCCTGCGCCCCGCTTCACCCCTCTGTTTTCAGCCTGTGCCTTCTTTCTCTGCTGACTGTTCCCCGCCCCCTTTTCAGCAGCCTGCACCACTCTCTCTCCACTCCTGTTTCTGCAGATTGTACCCCCGTTGTAATCTTCCTGTGCCACCCGTACCCTCTTCTTTGCACCCTGCACCCCTCTCGGCCCTTTCTCCGCAGCCTGTATCCCCCTCTCCTTTTTATCTGCAGCCTGTACTCCTGTCTACTTTCCCTCTCCAGTTTGAATTTCTAGAAACGCTGGAAACCTGGGCGTGCATGCCGCCCCTCCGATGGAACACCAGGAGTCTGATAGGTAGGGGCTCTCGGGGTGAAAGGGGGAGGGGGAACCGGGTTCTCTCAAGACCCACTCCTGGGGGCCAGGGGCCTCTAAGGTGATGGGCTATGCCTCCGAGGGGATGTGAGGGGAAAAAAAAGGGGGTGGGGAGGGCATGAGGTAAGATTAGAGCTGGTTTTAGTTAAACTGCACAACACAAACATATGCGCGGACAGGGAGCCCCCTCTTCGTACCGTCCGCCCCCCCCCACCTAGGGGGCTGGCCTTGCAGACGAGCAAGATTATTAAACCAGGCTCTTTAATTGCTTGCAGTGCTCCAGCCCGAGCCCCAAACTGGCCTCTGATGCCAATCACACTGCACATGAACAGCACAGGATGGTGAGGTATGGGCTACAGGACGAGGGGGTCAGGCAGGGGAGGATATTTTTACTCCTCAAACCTCTACCCCAGCTTTCCAGTCTCAGGTCAGCCCATTACTAAGGGTGTGTGAAATAACCCCAACTTCCTTTTGCGTAATTAATATGAAATATTGGCAATATCGCGTGAAATTATACTACGCGTAAATCTGGCATTTTGTGCTAGATTATTGTGTGAAATGCATCCTCGTGTCAATTTTGGATGCGAGGATGCTCTTTGCGTTAAAAAAAAAAACCCCTAGCACACAAAACACGGTGAACAAGAGGCGCCTTTTGTCTTATGCGCATTGTTCCAGTGCCCCGGCGACAGGATTTTTAACACAATGACCATCAATTTATGCTAAGTGGAGTAATGGCATAATTTTGCATAAAACGAAATGTCGCAAGTTCTAGGAATTACACCAGCATATTTGAAATCCCACCAAGGTCTATATATTACTCCGATCTTTCCCCCCCTCCAATCTTATACTATGACCTCTCATTCCCTCACCCTTTAATCTCATATGGTGACCACCGACTCTCTGCAACACAGCCCTTTGGCGCTTACTGGAGGTACCTGGTGGGCTAGTTGGCCCCAGGGACCATCAGGATTGAAGGGGAATTAATCCCCCAACTTAAAACCTGCCAAGGGGCGTGTTTGCACAGTGGTGCAGGGAGGGGGCGGGGCCTGATGTGACAAGTGTGCAAACGCACCCTGTGGTGCATTTTAAATTGGGGGATTAAGTCCCCTTGAATCCTGAGGGTTCCTGGGGCCAACTAGCCCACCAGGTACCTCCAGCAAGCGCCACAGAGCTGCATTGCAGAGAGGTGGTCTGAGGCCACGCCCCTTTTTACACCTCTCTGTAAGGGCCTGACCCCTATTTTTTTTTTTTATAAAAAAATAAACTGGAAGTGGGCCGCGTGGCCCCCCCTCCCGAGGCCAATTTCGGCCCCGAGGACCCCATCCCCCGGGGCATGGCCACATATTTATTTATTTAAAAAATATATTTTTTAAGGAGGGGGGCTGCGTGGCCCCCCTCCTGAGGCCTCTATTAGCCCGGGGACCCCATCCCCCGGGGCTGTGCCTCTTTTAAAAAAAAAAATTTAAAAATGTTATTGAGGGAGGGGGCCGCGTGGCCCCCCTCCCGGGCCACTTCTGGCCCCGGGGACCACATACCCGGGGCCCGCGAGGCCCCCGCCCTTATTTAATGAAGCCCCGGGGAGGTGGCGGTCCCCGGGGCAGTGTGGGGGGGGGTTGAGACCCCCCCACGCATTTATTTTGAAAGCCCCGGGGAGTTGGCGTCTCCGGGGCTGCGGGGGGCCGCGTGCCCCCGCGAATAAATTATCAAGCCCCGGGGAGGTGGCGGTCCCCGGGGCTGCGGGGGCCCCCGCAGGCCCCCGCTACATAAATAAATTGCCCCCAGGACTTGGCCCACCCGGGGGCTTTAAAAACGAAGCGCGGGAGACCGTGCTTCGTTTTTTTAAATTTTCGGACGGATTCGCGCACCCGGCGCGACCCCGCCCGATTTTATTTTTTTTTTAATTGCTTTTTTTGGGCCTGGGGGTCCCTGTGGGACCCCCTGAGCAGGCCTGGGGGGTCAGGGTGTTTTTACCCTGCCCCCTTTTCTTGTTTTTTTATCTTTATTTTACCTTTTTATTTCTCCCTCCATCCGAGGCACAAGATGGCTGCCAACACTTCCTAGTTTGAAGTGTTGGCAGCCAATCAGAGGCAAGCTCGTGCTTGTGTGGTTAGGCTCCGCCCAGATATCGAAAGTTTGCTTTTTTTTTTATTTCTCAGGAACTACTGAACGGATTTACACCATTTAACAAAAAGGGCTCTTTCTGAACCAAGACCTACCTTTTTGCCAAATTTGGTGTCATTCCGTTCAGCAGTTCGGGCTGTAGCTTTGTCTAAAGTTTCCTATGGAAATTAACATGGGGAAAATGCATTTTGGGACCCCCCTTTTTTCTCGGCCCCCGCTTGACGAATCACCCCGAAACTTCCAAGACAGGAGCTGACCGGAGCGGGCCACTAGTTTTGAAAATTTCGCGAAGATTCGTCAACCGGCGCCAAAGTTATTGGGAAAACAAAAAATGCTTTTTGAATAGAAACGAGGTCCTAACTATAACTACCTACTGGCGACCACCAGTAGGTAATATGTATATATATATATATATATATATATACCGAAAGGAGAGTCTTTCAGCTTAATGTGGCCTCATCCACACTAGCAGGGCCGGTGCAAGCAAGCAGGTGCAGGACCCGTTATTAATATTTCACGAAGAAACAGGGGTTAGACAATCAAACTCCAGTAAAGCTCACACTCCACAGCCTTGATTTACACAAGTTTATTCAGGCTACGTGTTTCATTCTCACAGGGCTTCGTCACAGCCAATTACAAAACACTGCACCCAATCACCTTTTAAAACAAAAATTCAACTGTGCCATTGACATAAAAGAAATAATCCCATTTTGGCAGGCTCAAAAAGACATGGGAATGCATTTTTCCATAATTGAAAATAAAACATTTGTGATAATGGGTATTCACCTAATACAATGGTAAATTCAATGCATTAAAATAAAACATTTATAAAGTAATGTTGTTGTCCCAAATCAAAATATAATTCAAACGTGAGCACATCTCAGATCACCTTTTAAACATTTCACAAATGGGAACCTGTCAAAATATATTTAAATAATGACCCGGGAGGCACGGTTGTGCATAGCTCAGAGCTTAAAGAAACATCATACCAGATTGCCTTGCACATTCAAAATCCATGCGTAAATTACAGCCAAGGAACTGAAACAAAAACAGATTTGAAATTATTTATTTAAATCTTCACGGACACTCCCAGTGGTTGTAAGGCAATTGGTTAATATAATTGTGAAAATAGTCTCATAATTATGAGCCAGCCAAGTGGCTGATGTGGTCACTGGTGGATACTGAGCAGTTGACCCTAGGGCACAATGTGATTATTAGACCTGTGATTCCTATAATGCAATGAGTGACGAGTTCCCCTAAGACTCACAGAATAGGGCATGTGCAAGAAGCCAGCATAATCAAGTGGAATTGGTATTTACAGGACAGGTCCCGAGGAGGTCCCAAAGGCAATGCAGTGTTGCATGAGCAGGTGGTGAAAGCCCCAGTGGAACATACAGAGGTGTTGCATGATATACCCGAGATACATAAGACCCTGTGAAGCCGTTTGCAGCATTGTCTTCAAAAGAGAAGAGACATGTGTAATTTACTGATGGCTCAGCCAGGTATGTGGGGGCTAAGAGGCTCTGGAAAGTGGTGTTGTACAATCCTGTGACCAAGAAATTGTTCACTACTACTGGAGAGGGAAAGAGTAGCCAGTTTTCAGAACTATATGCTGTGTATCAAGCCTTAAAACAGGAATTGCCAGGAAAGTGCCATATATGCACAGATTTGTGGTCTACTGCTAATGGGTTAGCCACTTGGCTTCCCACATGGCATGCCCATAACTGGATGATACATTCAAAAGAGGAGTGGGGCAAGGAGTTGTGAGAAGAGATCTGGGAAATGTTACTGCAAAGCACAGTTACAGTTTATCATGTAGACGCCCATTGTCCCAGATTGATTACATTGGGCCCATGCCAAATAGTCAAGGATGTCAATATGTGTGCACAGTGGTGGGCACCTACTCTGGCTATCTGATAGCATTTCCATGTAAACGTGCTACTCAGTTGAACACATTGAAAACGTTAGACTTGTTGATTCTGTACTATGGAATTCCACTTCAGATCCAAAGTGATTATGATCTAATTTTAAAGGCAAAGTGAAGCAGGATTATTGTGCACAACACAATATCAAGTGGGTCTTTCACATTCCGTATTACCCACAGGCTGCGGGTTTGATAGAGCGCATGAACAGATTGTTGAAAGATCAATTAAGAAAGTTATCTGACGGATCATTGAAAAATTGGTGAGACCATCTGAATGAAGCTTTGCAGATACTGAACAATAGACCCTTGGCAAATGCAGAGACCCCTTTGATGAGGATGCTGACCCCAGCTTTGCAGATTCAGCCTCATGTGGCTACTAATAATATTCTGTACTGGGAGACAACTCCCCGAGCCTTGGCTCCATACCGGACGACACCAGAGGCTGCAGGTCTTGGTTTGCATGCTTTGAAACTGTACAGACTCAAACCAAGAGCTATAGCACCTATTGAGACAGGAGTAGGAATACAGATTCCCCCGGAGCACTTTGGATTGATCACTCCTCGATCTGGGTTGGCTCTCAAAGGCATTCAAGTGTTGGGAGGGGTAATTGATGCAGAATATCAAGGAGAGATCAAGGTCATCTTATTGAACAGTGGAAACACTGATTTGGTAATACAAACTGGAGACAGAATTGCTCAAATAGTGATTATTCCAGTGTACAGAGGGATAATCAAGAAGGGGACTGCCCCAGCCCTTCTCACCGTGCAAGGGGGAGGAGGATTTGGCTCTACCGACAAGAACCCAGGGGCCAAGGAGTGGGTAGAATCTCCAAATAGTCCCCCGAACAGGCAGAAATCATTGCAACAGGGAAAGACAATGTTTTGTTAATCATGAAACCAGGGCAAGAGAAATGGGAACATGTGTCTGCTGACAAATGCTACTTGCGAGAATGAATAATACTTGTTTGTTCTCTGTTCTTCTAAATCACCGCATGGCGTGTTTGTGCTCTGCTTGACTGTGTTTGGTCAAGTTCGATTGGGGCCGGGAGGGACCGGGAGCCCCTAACTCTGAAGTGACCAGCCGACAGCGCAAACTGACATCTGAATGCTGAATTGACCTGACAATGTGTGGGTGTGCCTCGCGCAGACGGTTCTCAACAGGTCATACTTTTGCATGACGAACGTGGGGCCTGATTCACAGAACTAACTTACGTCAAAAACGTAAACGTAAACGTAAAGTTAGTACGTTTTAGGTATTCACAGAATACACTTACTCATTTTGGTATTCACAGAATGAACTTACTCATTTCGGTATTCACAGAAGTTAGGAGTCCTAAAGTTAGGACTACTAACTTCTGTGAATACCGAAACTTTACTGGGTTCTTACCCATTCTGCATACACCGTGAAAATTCCCCAGTTTTCTACACTTGTGTAACTTTTACCAATTGCTGGTCACTGTGCATAGTTACCTAGATGTAACTTGGATCCACAACTGAAACACAAAGGGTTAGTATTGCGTTGCACAGTTTTTGAGTTTTTATCCTCACACATGAATGTCATCAACGTGTTCAGTACTCCCTATGGTATTCATAAATGCTGGTGAAGAATGATTGTTCTCCTGAGACATCATGCGACTTGAAACAATTGACAGTTCAATACTTTTAGCAAGATCAATAACCTTGCCCAATAAAGGATCTCTGCAGTTGAGGAGTCTTTCCTGTATCTTCTTAGAAAAACAGCTATACACAAAATGATCCCTTATACATGTATCAAAGGATGCTCCAGAGTTGCAGGTTGCTGCCTAAGCTCTTAAAGCAGAAATACATTCTTCAACACTCTCATCAGATGATTGCTTCTTTTTAAAGAAATTAAATCTTTCTCGTAGCATGCTTGGTTCCTCTGCGAATTTCAGCCTTAGCCTAGTAATAGCTTCAGAGTATTCATTCCAATCCCCGGATTGACCAAATGGGGCAACAGCTTTAGGTAAATTGTCAAAAATGTGTTGACCCTCATGGCCTAAATGACTAAATAAAATTGCAGCTTTACTCTTTGGTTCAAATTCATCAGCACCAACAGCAATTAAATAATTCTCAAGAGGTCTCAACCAAGCACTTCATCTGACAGATAGTTTTCCAGGATTTTGATGAAACAGTGAGATCTGCGCAAAAATGTTGGAAGCCATGGGTACAGCATTTCTAAGAACACTTGGTGAGTGGCTTTAAAGTGTAATGGAAATAAATAAAAACAAAGTACAAACAAGGTGCTGTTACCAAAGTGCTAAAGCACAAGCAGGTATAGTGAAATTCTTGTTGAAAGGAGACTTGAATAAAGTCAAAAGTACATTTGGGAATTTACTAGTTAGGCTGTGAACTGTAAGTAATGCCAAAAGTCTCATATGCGAATGAAATTGGAAAAAAATGGTTCCCAATGAAAAATGGCCGAATAAAGATGGCCACCGAGTGTCTTTAGTGTGATGACGTGGCCTTTAACAAGCAGCCATTACTAAGGACTCTGTCTCTGCACGAGGCAGATCGCGCTCCAATGCGCATGCGGAAGCGCATTAAGAATCAATCAATCTTAAAATGGAATGCGTGGCAATATACAAGCAGATCCGGTAAGGCCAAACCCCCCATCTCCAGCCTCCTCCTCAACTTTTTCCCGGATATCCTGGGCCCCTTTGATGCCCATATAAAACTACCTATCTTCCCCTGGAGCTTAGCTATATCTTCTTTCTGAAAAGTTAAAGGAATGGAGTTAAAGAGAAAGGTAATTTTAGGGAGAACAATCATCTTAATAAGATTCACACGACCGTAAATATTTAAGGGTAAGTTAGCCCACCTTACCAACAAGCTCCCTATCTCCTGACTAACTTTTTTCCAATTTATTCTTGGAACATCATCCAGCTTCTGCGTAATTAATACACCCAAGTAACGCATTTGGGATTTCGCCCCGGACTATTCTTAACCTGATTCCATTCCATAATTTCAGTTTTTTCAATGTTCACCTTATAACCAGAAATCATACCAAAGCTTTGCACCTTTGCCATTAAGTTAGGAATTGCAGCCTGAGGGTTGGTAGTATAGAGGATCAGATCACCCGCATACAGAGCCAGTTTCGCCACCAAACCAGCAGATTCAAAGGGAAGGATAGTAGGATCCGCTCTAATCAGGTTTGCAAACGGCTCTATATACAGGTTAAATAGGAGCGGGGACAGGGGACAACCCTGTCTCGTGCCCCTAGTGATGTCAAACTAATCTGACAGCTCCCCATTCACTAGCACCCTGGCCCTGGGCAGATAGTATAGCTTTTGCACAGCCCTCACCATGTTCTGCGGAAACCCAAAGTTTCTTAAGGCTTCCCAAAGATAGGCCCAGTGTACTTGGTCAAACGCCTTAGCTGCATCTACAGCCACTGCAGTCACAGGCAAATTCTGGGCTTCCGCCATGTCTATAACCCCCAACATCAAGAATGTGAGCTCATTAAGCTGCCTCCCAGGGATAAAACCTCTTTGGTCCTGATGAATAACTCCCCTGATGACCTGAGCTACTCTTGAGGCTACTATCCCTGAAAAGATCTTGTAGTCTGAGTTCAAGAGCGATATTGGCCTGTATGAGTCTACTTTCAACGGGTCTTTATTAGGTTTCAAAATGAAAGTTACTGTGGCCTCTGCCCAAGACTGAGGAACTATTTCACCTTCTATATATGTTGCATTGAATAAAACTTTCAAGACCGGAGCTATTTTATCAAGAATTTGAGAGTAGATCTCAACTGGGAGGCCATCTGGCCCAGCTGCCTTCCCCCCTGCCATTTTCCTAATTTGCGCCCTGATCTCTTTCTCCGTAATCTCCGCCTCTAGGACCCTCTTTTGCTCGATTGTTAATCGCGGAAGCTCCGTCCTCTTTAGCCAGGCCTCTATACACTCTTTCCTGGGATGTATATCCTCTCTGTATAGGCTACTGTATGTGTCTCCGGGCTTCTCCGCTAATTTCCATATTGGTATTCAACAATGCTCCTGATTCTGCATTGATCAGGTTCCGAATTGAGTTTCTGGCCTTATCTATTTTAGCTTTCCAAGCCAGAAATGAACTACACCTCTCCCCATATGAAAAATGCTGCAACTTACTCACTTTCCACCTATCAAGTAATCTTTTATCCAGTTGCCCTTGATATTCTACCTGTAGGCACTCCAATTCTTTACTGAGCACTGAGACTCTACCAGATCCCTCCAACTATGCTTTCTGGAGATCACGTTCTCTAGCCTTAATCTCTTTAATTCGATCTTCGTCTTCCTGCCTCACAGCTCGCCTCTTACCTACCATTATGGAACTTAATATTGCCCTTAGATATGTTTTAAAAGCATCCCAAAACTATTTGTATTTTAGCCGAACCACTATTAGAGTGAAAAAAGTCGACTGTCTTATCCACTAATTTTAGTACCACCCTCTCATCTAACAGAATAGTCCACCTTTTCAGTCCCGTTTTTTGGTGATGTCTTAAAGACAGGAAAACTGCAGAATGGTCTGAAAGAATGGCGGGGGCATGTTTAACTGCTTCTACCTCTGCATACAGTTCCTGATCTACCAAAAAGTAATCAATGCGGGAATGATGCCCATACTTTTTACTATAGAAAGTAAAATCCCTTGCTCCCCTCATCTTGCTGCGACAAATATCAACCAGATTAAATTCGACCATCATATTTTTCAAAGTTGCGGATGTTCTCGGGGGACTAACATATTTAACTTTTGATATTCTAATTCTTTATTTAGGACTGTATTAAAATCCCCTCCAAGTATTACCGGGGCCGTGGCCTCCAAAAGACACAATTCCAACTTCATTAGGGCTTCTGGAGCATCATTATTTGGACCATAATAAGTAGCACACGCTACTGGCATCCCCTGAATCAACACATTAGCCACTAACCATCTGCCGGAGAGATCCGATTCATATTTTACCAACCTTATTCCTGAGTTATTTCTAATAATTAAGGCCACTCCTCTAGTACAGCCTCTCTGGTCTGAACACACTACCTCCTGGACCCAACCCAACTTACTGAAAGATAACCTACACTCCTACCGTTGCAAGTGGGTCTCCTGAAGCAGAATGATTTGCGCCTCACTATTCTTGAGGTAATCAATCACCTGAGCCAGCTTCTTCCTAGACCTCAAACCATTAACATTCCAAGATATGAAATGAACTAAATGTAATTTATTCATCCTCAAATCTCCACCATATACTCCCAAATAACTCCTTCAGCATCCATTCATGTTGGAAATTCCTTGCCTGATATAACCCTAAGACGACTATAACTGTAACCATACAAAAGTATGGCAAAAGGAGGACACATTTTTTCTTTTTTTCCCCATGCTCCCACCACCCTGTGCACCCCACCACCCACCCTCCTCAGGAAACCCCTTTCCTATCCCTGGGCGATAGAGTCTGCCCTTCGCGACCCCCCACCCGAAGAGAGAAAATTAGACATGCATTTAAAGAAAAAAAAAACAGAAGAAAGCCTAACTACATAGTAAGATTGTATTGATGCACCTATGCTATTTCACCTCTTAAGGGACACAGACAGGACCCTACAGGCCTGAACTAGAAATTGATCCCTCCATCTGAGCCAAAAAGGTATCCACCTCTTCTGGGTTACTAATATTATGCATCTTATTTCGCCACATTATTTTCACCATTGCAGGGAACTTCATCTGGACCTGGGCGCCTTTACTCCGTAATTCGTTCATCCTTGTGCCCAACTCCCATTGCCTCTGTGCGGTTCTCTTGCCAATATCCGATCTCACCTGGTAACTGAAATCTCCAAATTTCAAAAAACGTTCCTTCAGAGCACGCCCCAGCACAAGCTCTTTGACGGCATAAGTAAGAAAATGTATCAAAAAGTTTCCTAGGCATCTTCCTAGCGGGATTTAACTTGAAGGGGTCCCTATGCACTCTTTGGATCTCCTTTTCAAGATCAATATCTGGCCTATCCTGGAGTATCCCTTCACTAAGAAGTTTACATATAAAACTCTTAATGTCACTCTTTTCAGTACCTTCCAGAATATTGAGAAGTCTTACATTGTTGCGCCTGGTCTGAGTTTCAAGCCTCTCCAAGTCCTCCTGTAACATTTTATTTTGGGATTTCAAAACTACAATATCTCTTGCATTCTCGGACATAGCTACTGACAGAGACTTCACCTCACCTTCCAAGATTGTGGTACGTTGTGCAATTCCATCTAATTTTTCCTCTAATATTCCACATTTTTCTTGGATACCCTTTTGTTTACCCTCGGAGATCTCAAACTTCGTGAGGATATCTTGCCTCAAGTTAAGTAACATCTTTTCCAGCTGGTTCTCCTTCAACCCGAGAACAGGGCTCCACTTGACTTGGGTTACCTGTCCCAGATGATCCATTACAACCCTGGGACTGTCTCGAACACAGACCTAAAGCCCCCCCCCATCTTGGGCATCGACTACAAAATCAGCCAACGGAGAGAAACGATTTTCAAGCGAGAGCGCCACTGTCTGGGACTGCGTCTGGGTTACACTACTCCCCCTACCCTGTGTAGACCCAGCAACCTGCTCCATAATTCTGAAATAAGAGCTGAGAGAAGGAAGGGGTTTAGGGAGTGGGCACACTTCCTTAGGCCCGCACCGCTTTGTTTTCACTGCCCCTTTAGGCGCCTTTTTTACAGGGGACACAACTACCGTCGACCACACCGTCAGCTCCTTTATTCTCCCGCTTTTTCCTTTTCTCTCAGGGAACGACATCAATTGGTACCGGTTCCTTATTTGTGGTGCTTGTAGTTCTCTATCAGCCGAGGTACTTCCAATATTGACCCTCTCTCTAGTGGCCTGCTCAATATTTGCTTCAGCGCTCTCTGCCCCCACCTTTTCCTTCGCAGAAATTCTAGAGGGAAAAAGTACCTGTGGGGGGAGATCCTTTTCCATCATCCCCTGCTGTACCTACTTTGCGTTCAGAAGCTGCGCCTCATTCTCATTCTCATTCTCTCCTGCATTTCTCACCGCTACTGGGAGTCCCATACTACTCGTCCTGGGCGCCGATCTGGGATTCCCCGGGAACCCCCGATTGCTTGAGTGATCATCTTAGTCAGCCATTAAAATCTGCGGGGTCACACTACTGGTCAGATCTTAAAATGGCATCAAGTTTAGCTAGTTGGGAAGTGCTGAGTAATTGTACTATGGGACAACTGACGAGGTTCAAATATCATCAACTTCGTTCCTGGTGGGCCACACAAGAATGGGTAGATGAGGAAGATGACTCTTGGATAGACCAGGTGATGAGAACTGGCTCATTGAAAAAGGAAGTTTCTTTTTGGTATTGGGCCTTTCTGGAGGCTGATGATAACACTGTCTCTGATATCTCTAAGCTGTGGGTTGAAGAGCTTGGGGTAGGAGATCCTAAGCAGGTTTGGTATGATTCCTTTGCTATTCTACGAGCGGTGGTGAAACCTGCCTCGCTTAAGCATAACCATCTATTTACTACCCATAGAGTATATTGGTCTCCAGCCAAGCTTTCAAGAGTTATAGGGAACTCATATGCCTGCCCAAGGTGTATGCTTTCATCGCCAGACGACACCCACCTGTTCTTGAGGTGCCCGAAGATCGCCCCTTATTGGACAGAGGTGTGTAATTTCCTTGGGGAAGTAACGGGTGAACGGATAAAGGTAAGCCCTCAACTTATATTCTTCGGGCTTTATCAAGAAGGTCCTGCATGTCAGGAGACTGAGGACTTTTACCAATGACTTGCACAGGAACAGAAGTTGCTTTTTTCCCAACTCCCTCTCAGAAATCCTTCAGAGACCTTTTGAACTAACTCAGTCTCCAAAACGACTCCCAGGGGAGAAGGGGGAATGGATAAAATAATAAACTGTAGAAGAGACTGGTTCAGAACTCCTGGTTCCTCTTTTCGTATTCCCTTCAGTGTCTAGTCTTCAGGTTTCAGTTGTACTGAAGGCACCTAAGGAAACTAACACAAACAATTACTAAACAACCTACTCTACTCTACATTTTAGTTATATCTATCTTCATGTGTAACTACCTACCCATTGTTCTAACAGCAGTGCTCCTCTTCTATTGTATTGGTTACTTGTAATGCATTCTGGGCTGATACCTGTGAATTATACAACACAATGCTATACTCTTAACTCTCTCTATGGTATCTGCTAAAACATTTTCCTTTTCATATACCTACCTTCTCCTCAGAACGTCTTGCTTATCAATATCTCAGTAATGTAATCTCTTTTCTCATTTCATTTCACTATTTGCTGTTGGCAAATACTTTAATTTAAGTTATTTTCTTTTCTAGGTTCTCAAGATACTTCTCAATATTAGGTAAGTGTTCTTCTTATTCAATTGTCACAATATATTCAACTCAAGTCAAGACCTTTTAAGTTATTCTGTAGATTTGTTATATTAATTTAATCAAGATTACATATCCTGTATCACACTTAGCTCTTTCTTCTCTTCTCCTCAGGAAATCAGCTGCGATTCCGCCGTCTTCACGAAGACACTGGTCTCTGACGAATCTGCTTCCCAACTCTTGTAACTCTTCATATGAAAGCCGCGGAAGCAAGGGAGGAGTCACGTCGATGAGCGGAGCCCACTCGAAACTCTCCTCACTGCTTAGGAAAAAGTGTAATTCAAAGGGGGGAAGAAGGCAGACCTAATCCCGACGGGAAAAAGGACGCCAACCGGAAGAAACCCGACGAAAAATTATGGAGGGAATTCTCTTCAAGGTCTGAGGAAAAAACGGTAAGGTACGCTCTCTCTGAAGGCTTCAGTGAAGTGCGCATTCCTTAGGGAGCGCGCGCTACACCTAAGCTCCACTCGCCTCGAGCGGTCAAACACTAGACTGTTTACTGAGTTAAGGTGTCGGCGGCCATCTTAGAGTTTCTGCTGTGCCACCGTATACTCCACAAAATGCCTTGATTCAGATATCTTCTTTTGTTGCTGAGTTCTTCACACAGTAAGGCGCAAACCGATTTAGTCAAAGGGTTTGTAGTTCTGACAGTACCCCCCAACAAGGGAGATCCTTCTAATCTCGGCTTAGTTGGGAATCTTTGGTGAAAAGACTTTACCAGTCTTGGAGCGTGAACATCCGATGCAAGCTCCCAAGAACGTTCCTCTGGGCCGTAGCCCTTCCAATCCACTAAATAGTACAGTCTTTCTTTTACCTTTTTACAGTCCAAAATTCCTTTCACTTCAAATTCAACTCCAGATTCTAGTTGAACAGGTTTAGGGGGTGAAACCTTCCTTAACTCTGGGTAAGTCTTTTTAACAAGGATACATGAAAAACTGGATGGATCTTTAGTTTGGTGGGCAATTGTAACCAATAAGTCACTGGATTTATCTTTCTCTCAATGGGATAGGGGCCTATAAACCTAGATTGAAACTTCCGATTCCCTTTAACCTCAGGTTCTTGGTACTCAACCACACCTTACCCCCTACTTCTAAAGGGGGACCTTCTCTCCTTTTTTTATCTGCATACTTCTTGTATTTCTTTTTGCTTGATCTAGATTCTTTGAGGCAGTTTGATGGACTTGATTCAAGTGTGAGACTAGATCTTTAACTGCTGGGACTGAGATCTCGGTTTGTCTTACAGTAGAATTTGGGTGCCTACCATAATTTAAATAAAATGGAGAGTAACCGGTGGACACGTTTTTGGCATTATGCGCAAACTCGGCTGCCCACAAATATTCTGGCCAGTCTCCATCTTGTTTCAGAAGGAACAACCTTAAATACTGTTCTAACTCTTGGTTTACCCATTCTGTCTGCCCATCTGTCTCAGGGTGGTAACTTGTCGAGTATCTGGCCTCAATTCCCAACCCTTCTACGAAAGCCCGCCAAAAATGGGACAAGAATTGGGACCCTCTATCTGAAATCATAATCCTTGGAATCCCATGAAGTTTTACTACTTGGTTACTGAAGTGAACTGCTAGCTGTTTAGCGGTGGGGACCCCTTTTAGTGCCACAAAGTGCGCCATTTTTGTGAAAGCATCTACTATTACCAAAATCGTATCGAAACCCTGACTAGAGGGTAAATCAACTATTAGATCTAAGGTAATTGTATGCCACGGAAAGGGAGGGGTAGGTATTGGTTGTAATAATCCCTTTGGTGCCTGCCGTTCAGATTTTCCCTGAGCGCAAACTTCACAAGTCTTTACATATTTTTCAATGTCCTTATTCATTTGTGGCCACCAATAACTTCTCTTAATCAAGTCTTCAGTTTTCAATTCTCCCTTGTGTCCTGCCAAAGGATTATCATGACACTCATACATGGCTTTGTCACGTAACTCTTTAGTTGGCAAGTACAGGGCCCCCTTGTAGTAAGGTAATTGATCTTGAATTTCTCTTTCAGTTCCTTGTTCAACCCACACTTGCATCTCTTCTGGACTTAAGGCCTGAGCGACTTGTTCTTTTAGGCTGATAGGAGTGGTTGCACAAAATATCTTTGACTCAGGTATTATAGTTTAGATTTCCTGTTGACCTTTTTGAACTTCGGTATCCAGTCTAGATAAGGCGTCTGCCTTCCCGTTTTGAGCTCCAGGCCTGTATGTGATGACAAAATCATAATCGGCAAAATATAGTGACCATCTGAGTTGTCTGGGGGTTAAGGTCTTTGCTGATTTCAGGAATTTTAGATTTCGGTGGTCAGTAAAAACTGTTACGGTGTGCTTGGCTCCCATAAGGTAGTGTCTCCATTCCTTAAAGGCATCTTTGATGGCTAGTAGTTCTTTCTCGGTAATGGTGTAATTTACTTCGGCTGAAGATAGCTTCCGAGATCTGTAGGCGACTGGATGGAGTTGACCCGTATCTTTATGCCTTTGAGAAAGCACACCTCCCACTGCTTGATCAGAGGCGTCCGTTTCCACATAAAACGGTTCAGAGGGATCCGCGTGTAGGAGAATTGGAGCTGACGTGAAACTTTCTTTTAATGATTTAAAGGCTTCTTCAGCTTCACCTGTCCATTCAAATTGAATTCCTTTCTTAAGCAACCGAGTAAGAGGAAGTATTTTCCATGAGAATTCACTGATGAACCTTCTGTAAAAATTCGCAAAGCCGATAAAGCTCTGTACCTCCTTCACACAAGTGGGTGACTTCCGATCTGTTACTGCTCTGATCTTTCGTTCATCCATATTTATGCCTGTTGGAAAAAGGACGAAACCCAAAAATTCCACTTGAGTGACGTTAAAAGCACACTTTTCCAACTTTACAAACAATTTGTTCTCTCTGAGTTTCTGTAATACTCTTCGTACCTGCTCTTGGTGTTGATTTTTGTCACTTGAATAAATTAGAATAACGTCAATGTAGACAATAGCACATTGATCGATGAATTCGCTGAGGATATCGTTAATAAAATGTTGGAAAGCGGCGGGGGCGTTACATAGGCCGTAAGGCATCACTTGGTATTCAAACAGCCCGAATCTTGTCCGGAACGCCGTCTTCCACTCGTCGCCTTCTCTCATTCGGATTAGATGGTAGGCCCCCTCAGATCTAATTTCGTGTAGATTTGCGCTCCCTTGACCTGGTCCAACAGGACAGATATGAGGGGAAGAGGGTACCTGTTCTTCTTTGTGATCTTGTTAATGTCTCGATAATCGATGCACGTTCTCAAGTCTCCCTCCTTCTTGAGCACGAAAAACAGAGGCGAAGAGACCGGAGATTGGGAGGGTCGGATAAATCCGTTCGCCAGATATTTATCCAAGTATTCCTTCAAGTGTTGATGTTCTTTTTCAGTCAGGGCATAAACTCGACTGCAGGGCATATTCGCACCAGACTCTAACTCTATCTTGCAGTCGTAAACCCGATGAGGTCGCAACTGTTCAGCCTCTTTTTCGTCGAAGACATCTGCAAAATCTTGATATTCGGGAGGGATTTCAGTCGAATCAATTATACACACCGATACTCCTGTCGCACACAGAGAGAGGGCAGGGTTACTTCCACAATTCTTTTCTGACTTCCCAAAACAATTTTCTTTGCAGTAATCTGATTCCATAACAATTGTTCTGGCACTCCAGTTGATGGTCGGGTTATGCTCTGTGAGCCAAGGCAAGCCTAAGATGAGCTGGAACTGAGGTGCATCAATTAAGTTAAATTGGATTACTACCCGATGTCCATCTTGTGATATCATCTGTACTTGTTCTGTATGGCTCACGATGGGGCCCGACGAGAGATTCGTCCCATCCACTGCTCGTACCGGTTCACACTTGGATTTAGGTATAGCTCTCAAACCCATTTTGGCTGCAAATTTTAAATCACAAAACTTTCCGGTGGCTCCCGAATCCACCATCACGGAAACTTCTGTCAGAGTCACTTGTCGGAATTTTATTGTCATAGATAGGTTTAAATGCGGCGAAGACGACTGCAGGGTATTTGCTACTCGATGTTCGGTTGGAGTTTCTTCCAAATTAGCATCCACCGGTACAACTCCTCCTACAGGTGGTGCCGCTAGTTTTCCTTCGGCTTAAATGGTGTTTTAGGTCTCTTCGGACAATTTCTCACAAAGTGACCACTCGATCCACGGAACAAACACAAATTGCCAACTCTCCTTTTGTCTTTCTCTTCTTTGGTTAGCGGACCTCTGATGGTTCCAATTTGCATGGGTTCTGCACCTGATTGTTCTTCGGTAACCTTTCTGCTCTCGGACTTGACTCTATCAAACCTTGGAACTATCGGCCTAAAGTCTCTTCGTCGTTCTCCTTTTCTTTCACCTTGCCGGAAATCTATTTCCAAGACCAGATCCACTAGTGCCGAGATCTCTGTGGGGCGATTTGGAATTTGGGCAAGGACATCTTTCAAATCATCTCTTAATCCTCGATAGAAGACCGCTGCTCTTTTGCTCTCTGGCCAATTTGTCTCCACGACCAATTTATTAAATTGGGCCAAATAGGCCACAAGGTCTCTGTTTCCTTGTCGTAGTTCGAGTAGTTCGTTGTCGACTGCTTGCGAGATTCTTCGTCTGTCGAATATTCGAAGGAATTCTTGTTTAAATTCTTCGTAATTATGCAAAATGGCGTCATCTCGGGAGACCAAAGGCATAGACCACGAGGCCGCATCTCCATTTAAATATGACAAGACAAATGCTACTCTTGATTACGCATCAGGAAAAATAGAAGGACGACACATAAAATGCAATGAACACTGAGTGAGAAATATTTGTGCTTTTTGTGGATCTCCACTAAACCTCTCGGGAGGGGCCAGCGGAATAACTGGGGACAATGAATGAACCACTTGTGTCGTTAACCTAGTAGAACTCTCTGAAGGAGGGCTTAAGGTTTCACTTCCAGCGGTAAAAGGTTGTCTAATTCTAGAAGCTAACTCAGTAGTTTCCTTCCTAGAACTTATCATTTCCTGTCTTAGGTTTTGATTGTCTTCTCTAACTGCTACCAATTCTTTTTGAATTGCTTCTAGTACTGTTTCCAACATTTGTAGATTTATACCCTCGGCCATTTCTGTTTGGGTGCAAGTATAAACGTGGGCACTTCACTCTGTCAGGAGACTGAGGACTTTTACCAATGACTTGCACAGGAACAGAAGTTGCTTTTTTCCCAACTCCCTCTCAGAAATCCTTCAGAGACCTTTTGAACTAACTCAGTCTCCAAAACGACTCCCAGGGGAGAAGGGGGAATGGATAAAATAATAAACTGTAGAAGAGACTGGTTCAGAACTCCTGGTTCCTCTTTTCGTATTCCCTTCAGTGTCTAGTCTTCAGGTTTCAGTTGTACTGAAGGGCACCTAAGGAAACTAACACAAACAATTACTAAACAACCTACTCTACTCTACATTTTAGTTATATCTATCTTCATGTGTAACTACCTACCCATTGTTCTAACAGCAGTGCTCCTCTTCTATTGTATTGGTTACTTGTAATGCGTTCTGGGCTGATACCTGTGAATTATACAACACAATGCTATACTCTTAACTCTCTCTATGGTATCTGCTAAAACATTTTCCTTTTCATATACCTACCTTCTCCTCAGAACGTCTTGCTTATCAATATCTCAGTAATGTAATCTCTTTTCTCATTTCATTTCACTATTTGCTGTTGGCAAATACTTTAATTTAAGTTATTTTCTTTTCTAGGTTCTCAAGATACTTCTCAATATCAGGTAAGTTTTCTTCTTATTCAATTGTCACAATGTATTCAACTCAAGTCAAGACCTTCTAAGTTATTCTGTAGATTTGTTATATTAATTTAATCAAGATTACATATCCTGTATCACACTTAGCCCTTTCTTCTCTTCTCCTCAGGAAATCAGCTGCGATTCCGCCGTCTTCACGAAGACACTGGTCTCTGATGAATCTGCTTCCCAACTCTTGTAACTCTTCATATGAAAGCTGCGGAAGCAAGGGAGGAGTCACTTCGATGAGCGGAGCCCACTCGAAACTCTCCTCACTGCTTAGAAAAAAGCGTAATTCAAAGGGGGAAAGAAGGCAGACCTAATCCCGACGGGAAAAAGGACGCCAACCGGAAAAAACCTGATGAATAACTATGGAGGGAATTCTCTTCAAGGTCTGAGGAAAAAACGGTAAGGTACGCTCTCTCTGAAGGCTTCAGTGAAGTGCGCGTTCGTTAGGGAGCTTCGCGCTACACCTAAGCTCCACTCGCCTCGAGCGGTCAAACACTAGACTGTTTACTGAGTTAAGGTGTCGGCGGCCATCTTAGAGTTTCTGCTGTGCCACCGTATACTCCACAAAATGCCTTGATTCAGATATCTTCTTTTGTTGCTGAGTTCTTCACACAGTAAGGCGCAAACCGATTTAGTCAAAGGGTTTGTAGTTCTGACACTGCACGAACAAACACTGTCACCACTAAATGTATCTTCTATGTGATTCTCCTGGCGAGGTGGGAGATATGCAGGCTTTGGAAAAGTGGTAGCTCTCCATGCTTTTCTGAGTGTCTCAAAAGTATCATTTGTACAAGTCAGTCTGATGTGGCCTGTGACCCTAGAAGTTTGGAGAAGGTTTGGGCATTGTTGGTGGAGTGGAGACAGCTCTCCAGCAGGTCCAATGATTAAGCCATATATGCTGTTGGTCCCGGCTCTCCTTTGCTCTGGTTTACTTGAGAAGGAGATGGGAGTGGAAACAGCAGTATTCTTGTGTGGAAATGCTCTTCTCTCCTTCTTTGCAATTGGGACAAGAGTAATACCAGCAAGAGAGTTGGCAGAATGAGAACAAAAAAAAAAAAGAATCAATCAATCAGGAATTTTTAGGGTGCGCTACTCACCCGTGAGGGTCTCAAGGCGCTGCGGGATGGGGCGGGGTACGAGCAGCTCCGTAGGTCATCCGAAGAGCCTGGTCTTGAGATCCTTTCTGAATTGGTGCAGTGTCGGGCTTCGTCTGATGCGGAGGGGGAGTTCGTTCCAGGTCTTGGCCACAATGTAGGAGAAGGATCTGCCACCCGCTCTGGTCCTGTGGATGTGGGGGACTGTGGCTAGGGCTAGGTCGGCAGAGCGGAGGTTTGTCTTGGGGGCGTGGAAGTGATGTAGCTCAGATTTCATCTGGATTCAGGCATTGCTTTATTTTTGTGTTTCAGACAGACTGCATTTTAAAATGGCACTTTTGGTGCATGCAAAGTGAAAAACATGAAATGAGGCCTAGTCAAATGCTTTTTAAAAGTGGCACTTTTGGTGCATGCAAAGTGAAAGACATGAAATGAGGCCTGGTCAAAATGCTTTCAGTCTGAAATGCTTGTGCTAAATTAACATGTGTTTTTGTAGTGTAGAGAAACTCGTGATTTCAGTTTCCTCTTAGCTTTGAAGATAAGCATGGAATGTGTTCTCTCCTCCCACCTCCTTTCCCTTGTAATCTACACTCCCTGTTCCTGTCTCAAGAGGCTTTGGCTTTGTTACATATTTAGAAAATGCATATTCAGTTCATAACACATCTTCTTATAATGTGTATTAATTAATCAACCATAGACCAACACTACATGTGGGGCAAACACATTTTGCATGAAAAGCTACCTAAAACATTAGAGCATGTTGCTATGAGTATGTATTAACTGTTTGCGCTTTGAAAATTTGCACTGGTGCATGTTTATGCTCTGTTGTACATTGCACATTTTGCATGTGGTGCACAAATAATAGAAAAGCTGCTTTAAATTAATAGCTTTTGCTAGGTAATAATTAATACAGGGTATTAGAATGGTGGGAGGTGAACATAATGGGCTTTACTTCATAAATTAATATTCTTTTGTGTTTGTTTTTACTTTAGTATACATTTGGGCCCACTATAAAATGGCTGCCTAGGAATCCAGCATGGCTGAGAATTGTTAGCAGTGTGCTGAATGAGAGACGCATGCGCAGAGCCAGCTGCATGAACTGCCAAGTGCCTCAAGTGAAGACACATGGGTCAAGGCCACAATGAACTGTACACTCCTGTCATCGTGCCAATGTAACAGTGTTTGTGGGAGAGTGTCATCCCTGCTTGCGATGTGAAAGCGAGACAGGAAATTGATTGATACATTTTGTTGCAAGAAATGTTCTTATTGATACATGCTATTTATATTGTTCTTAGCATTAAGCCCCTATTGTCAGAACCGGTATGGGTTGGATTTGCAATGAGAACAGGATGATGAGACCCCTATGTCACCTGTGCTAACCAATCACAGTGCGAGTTTCTACTGAAACTGCAACAATATTAGTACAGTCAGCCAAGAATTAGAGTATAAATAATGACCCCTTAGTGGGCGTGTCAGCCTTAGACGCCTTAGAAGTCTTAGAGGGAGGAGAGGAGAAGAAGCAGATCTGACACAGACATCATATGGGTTAGGTACGTGAACGTTGCGGGTGCAGCCTGGGAGGAGATTGCGTCCGAGGAGAGACAGAGGGAGGCGGGGTTCTTGCTCATATTTTTTTCAGAGAGTCCTTGCACGTCATATTTTTGGAAAGGCAGATCACATTCCTCTGTGGTCTTGTGAAGGGAGGGCAGCCTCTCTGTGTGAGACACAGAGAGACAGATTGAACAGACCAGGGCAGAGAACGCAGCTGATGGAACAGGTTTAGATTTAGATGCTAAAACTCTAAGTTTATGCTTTGACTAACTAACTAGTTCTGAAAAGATTTATTTGTCTTATGCATTTATTTCTCTTTATGGGAGATTCTTGCCAATTTTTAATTATTGATTAGCCTTGCAAAATTCACTCTTGAATTATATTTTTCCTGAAACTCTTTAAAGAGTTCTGACTGACATAGAATTAGGGATTTTTCCTCCTTTATGGAGTGCTTTGTATGCACCCTATAATATGTTTTGTATTAATTCTATTTTTCCTGTTTTTCAATTCTGTAACCTGATCGATATTTGACTAATGAATAAAGGGTCAGAGAAACTTAACTTTTGACTAGAAAATAAAACCCTTTAAAATATTCACAACTCTCTTTATTGGCTTAAATATTAATTATATTTTTGATTTTTCATGTTTATGTAAAGTCTCCTGAAGGTGATACACGGTTGCAAATGTCCATCACCTTTAAAGCGGTAAACTAGAGGTAAATTATGTTTTGCATTGAGAAATCACCCTGAAATTACCGCTGGATCAGTTTCTGGTAGCAGAGGTAAGGTTAACACCATCACCAAAAGGAGCATAGTTTAGTTTAAAGCCTAAATAGCACTAGAAAATAATTGCCCAAGTTAGATAAATGTCCTGATTCCTGATTCCAATGCTCAGAACCTGAAGACTGGCAAAGCAGTACTGGAAGGTGATGCAAGAAGGCGATTGCTGGAATGGTGTGAGTATCAATAGGGTTGTGAAATGTTGTTAATGTGCTAGAAGGCATGTTTTGTCCTTGAAGTGTTGAAAAAATAGTAAGGGTTTTGACTGTTGGTGAAATTTTGCTCATTTTGACTTGATGGTTTTATTGATTATATTGGTAATTTCATAGGACAGAATTTTTGATTATTGATGATATGTTCTTAACATGAAAAGTTAGTGTCTTGTTTTATGTTGTCTGGAAAATTCCCGGGGAATGAATAGCGGGTGGTGACAGAAGCCACACTGCAGTGAGGTTACTCGTCTGTTGTAATAACACTGAGAAGCTAGGTAGGGCTGGCAGTGTTAAAGTAGGGACTATTTTCTGTGTAAAAGTGAGAGTGATTGATAGCAAAGAGTTCGCTGGTGAAACTTTGGTGTTATATCACTTAGAAAGGGTAACACTGAAGGAGTAGCAGGTTCTTCCAAGCTTGAGTGACAGCAAAAGAGTTCGCTGGTGAAACTTTGGTTTACATAACCTAGAAAGGGTAGCACCGAAGGAGTAGCAGGTTCTTCCAAGGTTGAGTGAAGGGTAAGCGGAAGGGATTTACTCGCAGTGTTTGAAGAGTAAACGGAGGTTCTTACTTTGTGAAGAGTAAGCGGAATGTGTTACTCGCAGTGAAAAGAAATCTATCTTTTATTTAGTGGAACAGACAGAGTAGCGAATGTTTTTATGTTGTTACTAACAGAATTTTGATTAAGAAAAACTCCGAAAAATATTTTGTTTGAGAGGGTCAGTAGTAGGAGTTAAACTGACTGAAATTGAAACTGACAGCATTGGAGAAAAGAAATTGCATTGAACTATTGCAGAAATGAAAATGTTTGAAGGTTTAAAGAAATTGTTGGGAGGTAAAGTGAAAAATTCGTTTTTTATTAGTGATGCTCCTGAAGGAACACCCGTGCATTTTATGTCTGCCAATTTTGGACAAAATTCATGTATGTGGGTTCACCAATGGTGCAAGATTACTGAAAAAGAAGGTCCTTTAGGAGATTTCCAAAAGATGGTACTTTTGAATTGCAAAGTATTGGCAAATTAAGAGAAGTGTTATGTGAAATGAAGACACCATCTAGAGCTGCACAATTTGAAGCTTTAAGCATGTGGGAAAAGGCAGCAAGAGACACAAGTGAGGATAAAAAGGTAAAGCACCAGATACAGAAGAAGGAAATGAATGATGACAAAAAGCTTCAAATAAATAATGATTCCGGGGATGAAATAATGGATGCATTGTTAACTAAGTGTCCGCCACTTTATGTGGTTCCCATTAAAAATACTGAAAATAGTGTACCAGTAAGTACTACAGTGGCTACTGCTTCTGTTAAACAGAGAGAAACACAGATTGAGAGAACTGTGCAGACATTTCAGATTGACCCACTATCTGTTGATTCAGCCCTGACAGTGATACCTCCAGGTGTTACTGCTTCAAATGTGACTGATTCAGTACAAATATTACAAACTGCAGATGCACAGGCAGTGCCTAGACAAATTGTGACTGTCCCAATTAATATGGCCCCTATTCAAAAAGTTCAAAGAGCTGCAGAAGAAGTAATTAAGTCAGGGTTTATTTTAGAATCTCAGAATTCACAGATTATTGAACAGAAACTACCCCAGACAGTTCAAGCACTGAAAGGTGGGGGAAAAATGGTCTTTACAACATCTGCAGCCCAGGATAAAATGAATATATTTGAAGATGGGATTTTTCAAACCTGCTTTGAGGAAGCAGCAGTGATTAAAAAGATAGAGAGCATGGGGGAACAAATTAACTCAGACCCTGAAAAAGAGAAACAGCTTAGTGTCTTAAAATCAACATTTGAACATGAAGAAATGAACAGTCCCTGCTGTTTAAATCATGAAAATGTGAACCAGTGTCAGGAGAAAGAATTAATTTCCCTGAGTAAGGAAACAGCTACATGTGCAGTAACTACACATGATAGACTGACTGATTTGGCGCAAAAATATGAAATTGATGTTACAGGAAGTTTTCCATTTCAGAAAAGTTTCAGGGTACATATGAATGATGAGGCAAATGAGAAAATGTGTTCTTCAGGAATGCAATTGCACATTGCAGAAATAATTAAATATATTTTCAAATGCAATGGGTTTGAGAAATTAGGAGACAAGTGGGCAAGAAAAGATGAGAAGAAAAAGAAACCACCAGACCTAGCAAGGAAACTGGATAAGAAAAAGAAACCACCAGACCTTGTTGAGGAAAATAATAAACAGGATGAGGGAGAAGCTTTTGCTTACTCATTGAGAGAAAAGGTGGGAGAAGTGCATGTTCATGTGCCACGGAACAAAAGTGAACTTGCAGCATTTCTGAACACATTCCCAAGATTGAGAGACAAACTTATGCTGTGGTACCTACAAGTTGATGGATTTGTTGACATTTTAAAAGAGTTGTGTATTAATTTGAAAATGATTTTTGACACTGCCATGCAAACTGAATTGTGGTTTGAATCTAAAGTTGTTGTGCAAAGGCCAGGTGAGGAGACAATGAAAAAGGTTTGCATGAATGCACCATCATTTTCTGTTGTTATGGAGAAAAACGTAGCAGTGATTACTTTCCTGAAAGGCAGAGTGCCAGCAAAGGATGTTAATTGGGTACAGATTAAAAGAACACAGGATGGAAGTAAAGGTGTTTTGGTTCGTGCAAATTCAGGTATGGATGTTGCACTGCTGGAAAAAGTATTCTTTTGCCATCTTTATAACAGATTTGAGCATTGGAAGAAGAAATGTAAATTTAAACTTGATGCAGAAAATGGAAATGAGCAAACACAGAGAGAAATGCAGGTGCAAAATATGCCAGTTAAGCAAATGGATATGTCAGTTCAGAAACAGGTACCAATGGCAGGAGTTTTTCAAGCTCAGATGCTTCCACAAAATATGGAAAATGCTAAAATTAATTTAAATAGGTTGTCCAGAGCAAATGTGAATTCTTTCCAGAAACAAAATCAGAACCCAGTTCAACAGGTTGCTGTATTTGAAAATGAGAGTTTTAACCCTAACAATTCTGAATTCACCAAGTCCATTGTGAAAGCAGTGGAAGGTCCAGACTTAGTTGTAGGAGTTTTAAAAAGAGAAATTACAAACCCAGTTTTAGAAGAATTTGCAGCAAAAATAGGCCCATTTGAGGAAAGTTATCAATATGCTGTTTGTGATACAGGCCTGGCAAGAAAACAATTGTTTTGCAAATTAAACAGCACAGATTACTGTACACCAGATGATGTTAATTTTCAGATTCCTGTTGAGGATGTACATTTTAAAATGGCCCAACAAGAGACAGCTGTAGCATTGTTTTCAGAAAGGACAGTTGAAAAATTACCTTCTGATTTGAAAGAAATAATAAACACAGAAATAAGAGAGTTCACAGAGAAGGATGTCAGATTAATAAAATGTGCAGAACATGTCTTATTCAATTAGAACCAGATGACATGTATTCAAGAACACCATCAGTTGCAGAAATGTTACCCATAATTGGAGATAAACTGAGTAAAGGATTTTTGATGGAATTGATTGGAAGTTTATGTAACTTTCTGATCGCAGCTTCACAGAAACTAAATAAAAAGAACAGAATAATGCAGGAGGTTAGCAGCATAACTTTTCTATGTTGTCCTGTGGTACCGAATCCAGCCACTATATTTTTTCACATTCCAGGTGCTGAAGAATGGCTTACTGTTATTGATTTTTGTCAAGTTCATGTCACAGTGCCATTGCATGAGAATAGTCAGGAGTACTGTCAAAAAGAAGATGAATGTCTGGGACACATAATTGGAAAGGGAGTTAGAAAGGTGTCATCAGAGAGAGTGGAAATAATTCACCAGATGAATTCACCTCAAATTCAGAAAGAAGTCAGGAAGTTTTTGAAAATGGTTAGCTGCTGTAGAGAGTGGTTACTAAACCTTTCCCTAGTGGCTAAGCCTTTACTGAGGCTGACACACAAGGATGTGTCTGATCCGCTTCCATTGGACAACAATTGCACAAGACCATTCCTAGAGTTGAAAGAGAAAAAGTGTCGCGCCCTGGCACAAGGAATGCAAGTTTATTTAAAAGAAAATACACCAATTTGCAGTGAGAGGGAGGGCTGCGCTCTCTGTGCCTGTTCAAAAACATGAATGTGTTCAAAAGTCTGTGATGTATTTCCCAATGACAAAAACAACAAAATTATATCCTGAGCAAATCAAATTCACAATAATTCATAATGTCCATCAAGTCAAAGATCAGAAAATGTTCTTCTTATTCTGTAAATGTTCTTCTTTATTCCATTTATGTATTGCTTCAACATAGGTAAGAGCCAGGTACTAGCCGAGCCAACACGTGTTTCGTCACACGGAGTAACCGCTGACTTCTTCAGGGCCCAAGTAAAGTACAACTGGATGAGGAGTACCAATAAAATTTTCAAAGTATAATTGGCAACATATAAACACCAAAGGACAAATTATCAACGTCGACAAAGTGGTCAAAAATAGAGACAGTAGTCAGTAGACGATCTGCGTCCAGATCCAAGTTTGTGTTCCTGAGTAGGGCACACAACCGACCAAACAGCAACCTGCTCTCACGCGTGGCGTCTAGCTGAATCGATTCTACTACTCTATTTTTGACCACTTTGTCGACGTTGATAATTTGTCCTTTGGTGTTTATATGTTGCCAATTATACTTTGAAAATTTTATTGGTACTCCTCATCCAGTTGTACTTTACTTGGGCCCTGAAGAAGTCAGCGGTTACTCCGTGTGACGAAACACGTGTTGGCTCGGCTAGTACCTGGCTCTTACCTATGTTGAAGCAATACATAAATGGAATAAAGAAGAACATTTACAGAATAAGAAGAACATTTTCTGATCTTTGACTTGATGGACATTATGAATTATTGTGAATTTGATTTGCTCAGGATATAATTTTGTTGTTTGGGTTTATATGTGTGGGCATTGTCCGCATATTTGGTGTTGGTGAATGGCCTTCATCTATATCCTTTGAGCATTATAATTGATCTTGTACAGCGATACATAACATAGCGCGACATTTTCCCAACCATTCCTTGTTTATTTGTATTTCCCAATGACCTTTGACCCTAACGTCACAGAAATGCCAGCAAATCAAATGGTTTGTTATGAAACTGAATATGAGTGTCTAGATATTATGAATATATGCATGAAGCCAAGGTTAGACTTCAATGATGAACGTCTGATTCAGCCCAACAATGCCCATTTTGTAGATGGCCCATATTTGAAAGGTAACAATGACACATTAGGAGCAACACATGCTGTGCTTCCTATACATTATGTTGTCAAAGCTTCATGGCTTTCAGTAGTTACCTCAGCCCAAAATTCAAAAATGATTGCCCTTACCATAACATGCAGTATATCTGCTCAAATGGGAGTCACTGTTGTCATAGGAGAGAGAAATGCTAATTCAGTTGCACAAAATTGTGTTCTGTTAGCATATACATTCAATGGAACTTTCACAGGTGAATTAATAGAGGCTCAAGAAATTGTTTCAGACGCAGAACAACAGGGTTGTATCAGAACTGTTTTTGAGAAAAGTGACAACTGCATAGTAGCAAATGTGTTATTGCAAAAACTGATGCCCAAGTATAGATTGCCAGTTTCTCTGAAATCAGAAAATAATGAGGTCCCAAAGAAGATGTGTGCAGAACAACAGATTGGACAAAGATTGGATTTTAACTATCTGCCTGAAGTTTCAAGCATAATAAAGCAACACAAAGACAGCACAGAGTTACACTTTGCAAAAGACTGTGTTTCAGCATCACTGAAGTGGCTTGAATATATAAATGCAAATGCACTTGTGAAAAACACAGATGAAAAGACTAGCCATTGCTGTGAAGGTCTGACTGATGTGGAGCGTGCAGTTTCTCACCAGATTGCAGCTGCTACACAAGATCTACATAATGGATGGTGCCAAAACTTTGATCTGAGAGATGCTATGAAATGGAAAGGCCTGTTCCAAATGATCCTGGCAAAGACTGTTGTGAAATGTGGTGGCCTTCCAAATTGGGTGCATGCCTCTCACACGCGTATGGTCCTGTGTCCCTCTGATAAGACAGCTCCTCTTCAAGAAGATATGCCAGCAGTGGTCAAAAGTCCACAGAAGAGGGTCAGTCAAGCTGTAAGGGAACACACAGAGTCTGAAGCAGCACTAGAGAAAACTGAAGTGGCACTGGAAAAGCAAAAAGTGGAAACTGACTCAGATGAAAGTGGTGTCAAAAGGGTGAAAGAGTCAGATGCAGCCTCTGAAGAAGAAATTAGTGCTGTGGGCCTATGAGTGGAGGTAGGAAAAAGCTGGCTGAAAGGGTATTCAAAAAGTCTACAGTGGTCCCTTGAAAAATCATTTGCACCCATAGCTGAAACATCTGAATCTGATCAAAGTGAAAATAAAAGTGAAAGGGTTGAATTGAAAAAGTGCAAAGAATTGATGGTGCTCTGTCAGAGTTTCTCAGCTCCTGAGTGGTCAAATTGCATGGAAAAAGTACAGAATGCCACACTGTTTGAGCCACCCTGATGGCAAGCTGATGACAAAGAGCAAAGAAATGCTGAAACAATAACTGAGAATTGTCAAGAGCTGAAGAGAAAAGAATCTTTGAATGATGAAAGAAAAAGAAGAAAAGATGAAGTAAAAAAAAAAAAAAAAAGAAATGTTCTGTTGAATTTTCCTTTTATTATTTTAGTTACTTAATTTAAAGAAGACTAACTGTTCCAGGAAGCTACTTACAGAACTCTGCACTAAAATGTTGAGCTTGGATATATATGATCTGATCACAGACAAAACTTGTGTTGCCTTAGAAATAGAGGTAAAATTGTTATATGCTCAGCTTTTGCAATAAAAAAATAAAAAAAAAGTCACCTGTGAGATTAAATAAGTGTGATGATTTACAAATCATTTGAGGTATCATGATTTGACTTTATCAAAGGGAGGGTTGATGTAGCTCAGATTTCATCTGGATTCAGGCATTGCTTTATTTTTGTGTTTCAGACAGAATGCATTTTAAAATGGCACTTTTGGTGCATGCAAAGTGAAAAATATGAAATGAGGCCTAGTCAAATGCTTTTTAAAAGTGGCACTTTTGGTGCATGCAAAGTGAAAGACATGAAATGAGGCCTGGTCAAAATGCTTTCAGTCTGAAATGCTTGTGCTAAATTAACATGTGTTTTTGCAGTGTAGAAAACTCGTGATTTCAGTTTCCTCTTAGCTTTGAAGATAAGCATGGAATGTGTTCTCTCCTCCCAGATCCTTTTCCTTGTAATCAACACTCCCTGTTCCCTGTCTCAAGAGACTTTGGCTTTGTTGCATATTTAGACAATGCATATTCAGTTCATAATACATCTTTCTCATAATGTGTATTAATTAATCAACCATGCACCAACACTACATATGGGGCAAACGCATTTTGCATGAAAAGCTATTTAAAACATTAGAGCATGTTGCTATGAGTATGTATTAATTGTTTGCGCTTTGAACATTTGCACTAGAGCATATTTATGCTATGTTGTACATTGCACATTTTGCATGTGGTGCACAAATAATAGAAAAGCTGCTTTAAATTAATAGCTTTTGCTAGGTAATAATTAATACAGGGTATTAGAATGGTGGGAGGTAAACATAATGGGTTTTATTTCATAAATTAATATTCTTTTGTGTTTGTTTTTGTTTTGGGCCCACTATAAAATGGCTGCCTAGGAATCCAGCATGGCTGAGAATTGTTAGAAGTGTGCTGAATGAGAGACGCATGCGCAGAGCCAGCTGCATGAACTGCCAAGTACCTCAAGTGAAGAGACATGGGTCAAGGCCACAATGAACTGTACACTCTTGTCACCGTGTCAATGTAACAGTGTTTGTGGGAGAGCGTCATCCCTGTGTGCCAAGTGAAAGAGAGACAGGAAATTGAGTGATACATTTTGTTGCAAGAAATGTTCTTACTGATACATGTTATATATATTGCTCTTAGCAATAAGCCCTTATTGTCAGAACTGGTATGGGTTGGATTTGCAATGAGAACAGGATGGCGAGACCCTCATGTCATCTATGCTAACCAATCACAGTGCGAGTTTCTACTGAAACTGCAACATTATTAGTATAGTCAGCCAAGAATTAGAGTATAAATAATGACCCCTTAGGGGGCGTGTCAGCCTTAGATGCCTTAGAAGTCTTAGAGGGAGGAGAGGAGAAGAAGCAGATCTGACACAGACATCATATGGGTTAGGTACGTGAACGTCGCTGGTGCAGCCTGGGAGGAGATTGCGTCCGAGGAGAGACAGAGGGAGGAGGGGTTCTTGCTCATATTTTTTTCAGAGAGTCCTTGCACGTCATATTTTTGGCAAGGCAGATCACATTCCTCTGTGGTCTTGTGAAGGGAGGGCAGCCTCTCTGTGTGAGACACAGAGAGACAGATTGAACAGACCAGGGCAGAGAACGCAGCTGATGGAACAGGTTTAGATTTAGATGCTAAAACTCTAAGTTTATGCTTTGACTAACTAACTAGTTCTGAAAAGATTTGTCTTATGCATTTATTTCTCTTTATGGGAGATTTTTGCCAATTATTAATTATTGATTAGCCTTGCAAAACTCACTCTTGAATTATATTTTTCCTGAAACTCTTTAAAGAGTTCTGACTGACATAGAATTGAGGCGTTATTCCTCCTTTATGGAGTGCTTTGTATGCAACCTATAATATGTTTTGTATTAATTTTATTGTTTCTATTTTCAATTCTGTAACCTGATTGATATTTGACTAATGAATAAAGGGTCAGAGAACCTTAACTTTTAACTAGAAAATAAAACCCTTTAAAACTACTCACTACTCTCATTATTGGCTTGAATATTAATTGCATTTTGATTTTTCATGTTTATGTAAAGTCTCCTGAAGGTGATACACGGTGGCTAAGGTCCATCACCTTTAAAGCGGTAAACTAGAGGTAAATTATGTTTTGCATTGAGAAATTACCGTGAAATTACCGCTGGATCAGAAGGAGATTCGTTAGTTGAGGTATTGAGGTCCGATGTTATGGAGGCCTTTGTAGGTGTGCGTGAGGAGTTTGAAGGGTATTCTTTTTTCGACTGGGAGACAGTGGAAGTCGCGGAGGTGTTGTGTGATGTAGTAATGTTGTAGGATGTCGAGGATAAGTCTGGCTGCGGCGTTCTAGATGGTCTGGAGTTTGCAGGGGAGTTTTTGTTGACTGATCCACAATAAATACTCCCTTATACCCTAACCGTGTAGTTTGGTTATTAGAATACAAACAGATACTGGTTGGTTACTGGTGGAATGTCCTTAAATGAAGCTGATGATTATACACCACTCTAAAATGGCGAAGGAGGCAACTCCTTTTGTTTTATATTCCCTCACACACCCTAGTGGTGTCATGCTTCATCATCGGGACACCCCGACGCCTATAAGTCGGGGTGGGCTCAACCGTATTGTAGGGAGCTCTTAGAGAATTGTTTGGCCAGGGGGTTAAAGATTAAAAATCCACTGGCAGATCCCGGTTTCCTTTATTTTTGGATCTGTCAAGGATATTAAAATAAAGAAGAATAAGGTCATTGGGATATTATGGTCCTAAGACCCTAAAGCCAACATGTTTCAGTCCAATTCAAGCCCAAAATATGGTGCAGGACTTTCTTCAGGGCGATAACGTTGTCCCCCCTGGAAGGGTAGAAATAAGGAATTTCCCTATACTAATTTTATTAAAGGGCAGAAAGCTGCTCACTTTGTTTGACACAAGCCGCTGGGACCCACACCGAACAGGTCACACTACGGGGCAGGACCCTTGATGACTGTCTGACTACAGGGCTACCCCATTTCTAAGGGAGGTCCCACGAGAAGTATAACCTCTCCCTATATGGGATTGAGTGATCTAAAAATTTACAAGATTGTGTCAAACAAAGTGAGCAGCTTTCTGCCCTTTAATAAAATTAGTATAGGGAAATTCCTTATTTCTATATAAAACAAAAGGAGTTGCCTCCTTCGCCATTTTAGAGTGGTGTATAATCATCAGCTTCATTTAAGGACATTCCACCAGTAACCAACCAGTATCTGTTTGTATTCTAATAACCGAACTACACGGTTAGGGTATAAGGGGAGTATTTATTGTGGATCAGTGTTATGTAACGGGAGGGTGTACTCCTCTTTCGAAGTTTCTCTCGGCCCTTCAAGTAGTGAGAGGTTCCTCCTCCGCTACATTAGTGTATTATACTTTGAGTTTTTTGTTGATTCAGGTGTAGAGAGCGAGAATGGGAAATATGCGCTCCACAGTGCATGCGTGAACACGTATGCACAAGGAGGGTGTGCTGATGAAACAGCAATTAGGGCGGTGGGTCCAGCTCAAAGCGCGGCAGAAGAGAAATATGTGAAAAGACTCACCTCCAAACTCATAGCACGTGCCAACGAGAAAGCCATGAAGCGGCAACCAATAACTTCAAAGCAGGCACCTGTCTCGCAAACCTGGTGTGGGCTCCATAAGTCCAAATGTTAAGAATAAATCTTTACAGGCAATAAGGTAGGGACAACAACCTTTATTTCTTCATTCCAGTATTTCAAAAGAGGAGCCCACATCCAGCCTTCCACCTGCAGCAGCTGCGTAGACAAGTCTAAGACAGGAACACCGGAGGCAGCACGGGCCCAGAAATATAAATCAAATCATAACACACCAAATAAGAACAAAGCCCACCAGCAAGAAGAGCTCTCTCTAACATGCCTACTAGTAGCAATAAAAAAAATACACACGTACAACAGACATATTGTAAACATATTGCTTTTATGAATAACATCAGGTACAACACCTGTGTTGGATGGGTGTGGGGTGGGTGCAAGTACTGCTCCTAGGGAAGGGCTGTTGCATGATGAGTCCAGCAGGACACCAGAGGTATCAACATTGTCAAATCCACTAAAGCATGTATGTGGTAATCGTATGGAGTTTGACCTAGGATTAGGACCACCAGAAGCACACGGGACATCCTGGATGAGGAGGTATAGAACTGAACCTGGAGATCCCCTGTATTTAGACTCCGGTTTTGGCTCCTGGCACGCGGTCCTCTTGTAAACGGTTGTTTTGGTTTCGGACCACGCCCCCTTTAGTGTGCACATTCGCAGGAGAGTATGCCACCTGGCGCGGTGTCTCTTTTAAAACCTGAGTATCAGGTGATGTATCATTTTCATTCAATCTGCAGCTGACTCACACACCGTATGCACGTTACGCCGCAGCCTCCATCTGACTGCCCAGGAGCCGAGGCCGCCCGTGACGCAGGCTGCACAACTTGGTATCAGATCACGTGGTTTAAGGCAGCAGTCGCTCCCTGGCATGAGCCGGGTGCTCTGGGAAATGTGCCAACATCCCACGCCGGGTTAGTGGGTGCAAGTTGTCAAGACAGCGAGCCGGGCTATTTGGGGACACGGAGAGAGTTCTTTGGACTGTGTACTGTATTCTGACTTAAGGTAAGGTAAGCCCGACCGGGCTAGAGCGAGCCGGTCTAAAAAGCATGTTTGTGAATGAGATCACGTGTGTGTGACTCGGCGGCAAGAGGAAGCACGCTTGCGAACTCGTGTGCTGCCGGTGCCCGTGCCCGCTGCGCTGCCACCGGGAGACAGCCAAGCTAAGACGCTGCTCAGGACGGGCGGAGGCCTCCTCCTCTGTGATCCGGAAGCATCTCGTCCAGCAGCCCTGGTTTCCTGCACTTATTTTGAATCCCTCTCTGATCGGAGCCGCAGGGGCGGAGGGGCAGGCGATGCTGCCGCGGGTGAGTACCGCGTCCACGGTGCTGCCCACTCCACAAATGGCGGGATCATCTGCCCCTGGACAGGTGTGGTGAGCAGGTCACCCAGCGCTGTCCTTCTTCGCTGTCTGGTCCTGTAGCGTCGCAGGTATGACATTACAGCGTGGAAGCCGAGTGAATACATGGTAGTTCACAGCAGCGCTTTTATTCACCTCTCTTCATAGCCTCGTTCATGCCCTCAACTGTCAAACCATCGAACGTTCAACCTCGACATTCCGACCTCGAGCCCTTGGTCCAATAGGTGCAAGGGAGGGAAACAGAGGAAAGGGAAAGCAAAGGGTGGGAAGAAGGGCAAAGGGTGGAAATGAAAAGGTGGAAATCTCCACACAAAATATAGTCAATTCTTCCTTCTCAAACAAGAAATTGAATACATGAAGTACTTTTTTTTTTTTATAGTGATCTGACATTTTAATGTATTTATTGTTTTTGTGTATGTAAGGCTTTTATGGTATTTACTAACCGAGTATTTTGAACGAAAACGAGTGAACGAGAGTACATGAAGTAAGTTTAATCATCGAACAATACTTTCCTCGAAGCTGTTCTTGACCTAGGGGCAAATCTAACCCTATCAGCCACAGTTACATTATCACTTTTGTCTACAGGAAGCTCATCCCGCTCTCCTGTCTGGCTTCTGTATTTTGTTTTTCTCATCAGAAATTCAGAGTTTAAAATACCAGAACGCAAAGTAAAAAGCCGATCCGATGATCTGCTCACATCTGACATGGGACAGTGTCTTCATCACTTAGTAAATGTGGGCGAGCCAACAAATTAATAGGGCGAGCCGAGCTAGAGCCGAGCCAAGGGCCTGGGTTGGCTCTTGCGGCCGTGCACGAGCCAAGCCCTGCAAATGTTTGCCATAAATCAATCAACAAACATCACATAAAATACATATTGTAAACACATTAGTTTTATGAATAACATCAGGTACAACACCTGTGTTGGATATGCTGAGTGTTATTTCTTTAATATGTGGAAGCGTTGACATTAATACGTCGCATTGTAGCACTGGAAAGTACTTATTAAAAGTGATAGTTTGAACCCTTCCTACCCCCACTCTTGCAAAGGTGCCATTAATGAACTATTAGGTTAGACGGTTGTCACGTGAACCCTGTATGTGGCCCAGTTTCTTATGGATAGAGCAACATTATAGTCTTATAAATTAACAGAATAGGTTCAACACAATAGATTTTTGTACTTTTGGCATTCCGAACTCGCGTTATTTGAAGGAGTTTTCTTATGAGATGATGAAGTAAAAGGAGGATTGATCAAATATTTGTCGAAGATCACCCAATTTGGTTGAGCGGTTGCGCCACAATTAATGAAGGTTTTCTGATTTTACTGTGTATAAATCAGCCACTAAATGAATATCTGTTTGTCTCTCCTTTTTATTTTAAGCATTAATGCTTTGTTTTTACCTCTTTGTACATAAATGTAGCGCACAGGAGGCAGGCAGAAGCCCCGTGACAGCTCGGCTTGTTATGGGCTCGAGGTTCCAACAGGACCTCGAGCTGAGCCAGACTTCAGGCTTGTGTTCGGTTCCAACTTTCAGCGGCGCGCCCACCTCGATCACTTAGGGCCAGATGTACATAGACTTCCGTTTGCGATTTCCTAATAGCTAATTTTTATGATTCGCTATTAGAAAATCACAAACAGCTATGTACAACAGTGTGTTATACACGGTTAGCGATTCCCAGTGGGTTGCAACTGACCTACCTCATTAATATTTATGAGGTAGGTCACAATTTGCGACCCATTGGGAGTCCCCAAAAACACAGGGATGGTAGCCTGCTGGGGAAAGCAGACCACCATGCCTGTGTTTGCTTTTAAATGAAGCAATGTTTTTGTTTTTTAAAAGCAGCCTGTTTTCCTCAAAGGAAAACGGGATGCGTTTTAAAAACAATAATAAAAAGCTTTATTTTAATTTTTTAAGAGTAGGCAGTGGTCCATGGGACTCTGCCTGCCCTTAAACAACGTTTTCGTATACATTCACAAAGGAGAAGGGGTCCCCTAGGGACCTCTTCCCGTTGGCGAATAGGTTACCACCTACTTTAAGTAGGTGGTGAAATGGGAATGTTTTGCAACCGCATTTCAGTCACAAGACAGTCACACTTACGACTGCGAGTTGTTATTAGGATGGGATGCCCTTAACACGCCCCTTCCTAATACTGAATCGCTACCCCATTTGGCGAATCAGTAATGGGTTCCCAAATAGGTTTGGTACTTAGAAAAGGGCATTTTTGCGGTCATAAATGGCCTGATTCTGAGAATTAGGCCATTTGCGACCTGTAAAATCTAGGTATATCTTGCCCTTAGTCACTGCTCTGGGCCTTGTGATCCTGTACTCTTAGCAAGAACCAGAATGCAATGTTAAAGCACAGGAAGGGCTAAACTAGTCTCAGACGACATTGGATAAATTTGGCATCTATGCTGGCATTTGTAGATTGCACTCATTGGTATTGACACCTCTCATATAAAAAAGAAAACTACAAGCAGAAGAATGCGAAGTAAAGCAAACGCCAAATCCTAATCTTCTGAACGTCTCACGCCTGAACTAGGATCTCTTCAAACAGAAGCATCCATGCGCTCAAGCAGACAAAAAGACTAGCTGAGAGATCACTTAAAACTAAGCAGTGTCAAAAAGCTAGATTTTGTGTTGCCTTTTGAAGGTTTCCAGAGACTTAGTCCAACGCAGATTAGATCGAATGCTGTTCCATAGTTTAGTTGTGAGAACAGTAAAGAAGCTGCCTCCACGGCATGAATTCACGAATATTGGGATCCATAGGAAGCGGCTATTGTTGGATCTCAGTACTCTCTCTTTTTTTAATTTTATTTATTGAGTTTTATATAGTGCGAACATGCCCCTTTCGGGTATCAGAGTGCTGTACACCAGGAAAGCAAAAAGGTAAACCGATAGGAGCAGTGCTTTAAATGGGATAAAATAAGTGCAGGTACTCGTCAATTTGATCTAGGGGGCGGGGCAAAGAGTGGAACTGGGGGCAGGACATGATTATATAACAACACCTACCATCTGTCAAGTATTCAGTTGCCTTGGCCTTACCCTTGTCAGCGCTGGGATGCCCTCGAGTAACCATGCGCTTTAGAAATGTTCCTTCATTCATTCATTCATTCATTAATAGGCTCAAATTTCCTGTATGTGAAAATTCCCTCTGCACATGTGGCACAAAGCGTATGAAGACAATGAATAGCCTGTCTTGTTCTATGACCCTCTCAAAGGTGTAAAAAAAACTACAAGTGGTTCTGTCGGGTGACACAATTCTTAATCAAGAATTGCAAATGATGCTATTCATTAAGCATTGATACTAAGGGCCAAAAAATGATCTCTTTCAAACAGATTGAGAGAGCTTCTTTTAGAGATAAATCAAGCGAACCTTCTGCAACAAAATGAATAATTTGAACCACGAAACACGACACAGAAAGCAATTTCTTAATTCAATATATTGTTCAGCTGTCCATAGCACACAGAATACATACAATAAATTAAAATACATTAACATACATCATGTGGAAAAATCAAGTATTCCAAGTGTTTACTCATAAAAACTTGAAAACGAAAAAAACATGTATAGTCAAATGTCCACTTAAAGTACATGATATCCTTATATCATCCTAATGTATTATATGATAGCTGACGTATGACATATGATATTCAGATCAACATTTCGACCTTATGATCCAGTGTTATTGGCAATACATCATACCGGGTCTGCCTCAGGACTAAAAAGACCAAAGGACAGCCTCCAATGGATGTAACCAGGAGCACAAAACTTGTGTCCCGCAGGAGACCATCAAAGTATATTCCATGCCACCATAGTCATCGAACACTATTGCAGCTGCTCAGAGAAGAAATTGCTTTTACACAAAATAACCTCAAATCCAATTGATGGATTTTGTGGCTATAACAAGGAGGACTATTGGGTGATACATACCCCATCCGCACCCAGTGTACTCCGGTTGGGGACTATGGTGACATGGAATATACATTGATGGTATTTTACAGCACACACGTTTTATGCTCTTGATTACATCCATTGAAGGCTGTCCTATGGTCTTTTTAGTCCTGAGGAAGACCCGGTATGATGTATTGCCAATAACACGTGATCATAAGGTCGAAACGTTGATGTGAATATCATATGTCCTACGTCAGCTAGCCTACAATACATAAGGAAGATATAAGGATATCCTGTACTTTAAATGTTTGGACATTTGACTATATATGTTTTTTATGTTTTCATGTTTGTATGTGTAAAACCTTTGGAATATTTGATTTTTTCACGTGATGTATGTTGCGAAATTTAATTTATTGTATGTATTCTGTGTGTTATGGACAGCTGAACAATATATTGAATAAAGAAATTGCTTTCTGTGTCGTGTTTCATGATTCAAATAATTATTTTTGTTGCAGAAGGTTCGCTTGATTCATCTTTAGAAGAAGCTATCTCAATCTGTTTGAGAGAATTTTTGGGCCCTTAGTATCAATGCTTAATGAATAGCATCATTCGCAATTTTTGATTAAGAAATGTGTCCCCCGACAGAACCGCTTGTAGTTTTTTTATTGTATACCCAGGTTCTGAGGGACACAGGGCTACTCTATTATACTTAATCCTCTCAAATGTGTACGCTGCCCGTTGCATTTCAAGTGACATTATATGTTTGGGCTATGCATTCTATGCCACAAGAATTTCAGTACAAATATATCAGGTTTAGAACTGTGCATAAAGATCTGCACAGTGTGATATTAGGCCAGCTGTGACCTTGGACATGTACTGTTTGATCTTGTGCCCTCGCTGTTTGATCATTTACCAATAGTGTTTGATTCTGTGCCAGCGCTGTGCATTGTTAAGCCAGATATGTATGATCTTCTGCTTGTGTTGATTAAGATTGGGTCAGCAACAGGCAATTATGAGCCAGCACTATGTTGTCTTGATTCATGGCTGCACGACCTTGACTCAGTCATGCGTGATTTTGACTGTTCTTTTGACCACTAGTGTGTGATCTTGTTTAAGCTCTGTGTGATGTTGATCCAGCATTGCCTGATCTTGGTTCAGTACTGTGTGACCTTGATTCGTAGGGTGTGGTCTTCGGCAAGTAATTTGTGTTCTTGGCTCAACACTGTGTGATTTTTAGCCATCCTGACCTGATCTTGAACCGTTGCTTTGCTTTAGGCCAATACTGGTTGGTACTGGATCACAGATATTCTATCTTGTTCCAGTGCCGTGCTGTCTTGTCTCAGTCATTTCAGACCATTGCCCATTGCTTTGTTCCCCATAGTGGACACAGCCTATGAAAAGATAAGGGTACACTGACGGAGAGCAGCACTTAATCCCTATCGGTAAAACCCATAATGTAGATAGGAGATTTTTTGCTTAAAATTATATTTTCACTTTCTCATAATTTTTCCTTCATTCTGATGAAAGCTAAGTGGAAAAAGAAATTATTGAAATGTATGTCTCTAAAACAATTCTCAAGTATTCCCAATATATTGCTATGTATACAGTAGGCTTTGTATTATGAGGTGTCTTCTGCACTAATTTTCATGCACTCCTCATTTGAAGGGCACCATCCTCGTTTTCTCTTATACACGCTGGGCATATTCATGCAGTTCACTGTATGTATATGGATGGACAACATGAGACCATGCCAAAGGATCATCAGCAGTGGCGGTTCCTCCATATATGAGTGAATGAGCGTAGCACCCCCACACTACTACAGAAAACGTGAAAAATAAAATGGTAATAAAATTATTTAATTACCATTTAATTTTTTTACTCTCTGTCTGCTGAACTGAGTTTGAGGGCGGAGCGGGCCAGTGTTTCATTGATGCTGATTGGCAGGAATGAGGAATGGCCACTTCAGTTCGAAGTGCACATGTAGGTTTGGCCGGCTATCTTGCTACGGCCAGCCCGACATGCGCAATTCATACCTCTCAAACCCAGCTGTCTGAGACAGCTGGGTTGGAGAGCAGGCACAGGCCTCCAGTGCATTTCAGAGCACTGTGTCGGCCCGCTCTAGCCAATCCAGACGATTCGCTCATGCTGATTAGCAGCATGATAGAAGCTCCTGGATTGAATGGTTTGGGAATGGGGTTGTGCTCTGGGATGCACACTCGGAACTACGGTCTGACGTCTTCATACGTTAATTGTTCATTTTCCCCTGTGGTCCTGCAAGGATGTTTTAAGCCCCTTTAACAGTGCCTGCTGTTCCCTTCACTTCTACTATGGAGAACTGTAGGAAGCTGGCTCTTCATATAGTGCACGAAAATGAAGTACACTGTGTAAAGAGTCCAGAGTATCCCTAATTGGTTTATAGAGGCTAAAGTAGATAGTACTAACGCTTTCTTTTGTGGTAGTGTGGGTGAGCAGTTAGGCTTATTAGAGGGTAGTGCTAAGCTAAGAATAAATCCGAGACCGAATTCGAAAAATAACACTTCTTTTTATATATTTTGGAAAACCAAGAACTTTGTTCAAAAGTAAGTACTGATTTTGTTATCAATTTTCACAAGTAAGTAAACTTTTCAAAGTTGTGCGCCTTTATGCACAATGCAATCCTATGGGAAGAAAAGTAATTAATGCATAACGATAAGCACAGTCGGTTTCAGGGAGTTCACCTTCTGGGTTACGGATTGTAGATCCAAGGTCCAAAGTACTTCCATCAGTTCTTCGGGAACTGCCCGGGTTTAGCCGGGAGCAGGGTGCTGGTGAGGTTGATAGCTATGTGCACTACAGAGAAAGATGCCACCTGAAAACAGGCTGCACAGGGGGACTTTGGGACAAGTCAGAGAGCCCCCAAATGGGGGCCCGAGTCGCAAGGAGTCTTGGAGCAAGGAGGCACAGCCAGTTCTCCGGTACTCGGGCCGGGTGGCTCGGGTGCAGAGTGGTTAGGTTGACTGGGCTGGATGCGCAAAGATGATCCTTGCGGTTAGGGACACACAGCTGTCAGGGGCAAAATCAGGACTGCTGGGCCACTCACGAAGTGGGTCTCAATGATGCTGATGCCCCTCGATGGCTTCTCAGTCATGGTGCAGTGAGAGTCCGGATTGGACTCCCGCTGTTGCTGTTTGGTGCACGGTGACCCGTACCCTGGGTATTGGTACTGCATGGCTCCGGTTGGTCCTGGTGTCTTCACACTTGCTGAGGAGACATATCTGACCCCCTAGAGCACGGGTACCTCTTCCTGGTAGTCTGCGGCATCAGTCGGGCCGGGGAGCTGCAAAGCGGTGGACCGGACCCTGCTTTCGACTGCAGGGGAGTAGCTCCTCTAATCCAAGGGAGACTGTAGGTGATTTTTTTTAAGTGCTTGCAGTCTACCCAAGCCTGTGGTAGATCTCCAACTTGCAGGGCGAGTCACTCGGTTGCTATTGTTGAGAGAGTTGCGAGCAGGCATGGTTTCGCACCAAATGTCCACAGCTCTTCTGCTGTTCTTGTCAGGAAGTGACTCTTCTTCATCCATCTTCTCTTGATCCGTTGAATCTGAGTCCTTGAGTTCATGGGTGCCACCTAAATACTCAATTTAGGGGAGTTAAGGGGAGTGTCATGTAGTAGCCAATGGTCTGCCTACCTTTAGGGGGTCTACACCCTCTATATGACCACTTCCTGTGGAAAGCGGGCATAACCCTGACCCTAGAAGTCTAATTCCGTCCAAAACTAGATGGAGAATCTGAAAAGGTGGTGTCCACATCATCTAGTCCACCTTAAGGGTGGTGCTGGCTTGGTATGAGACACACCTCCTAATCTTACAAATTTTCCTGCCTGCCTTGCTGCCAATAAGTGGGGTCTGAATGGGGGGGGAGAATTTCCACTATCTGGAGAGGCCAGTATTGCATAACAAAGGCGGTGAGGCATTTGATGCTTCCCGCCCTGGAAAGCAGTTCCTTCATGGAGGAGGTGTGAACACCTCCACCCAGAGCAGGCTTTGTTCCCGGCCTCTGAGAGCGAGGGCTCTCACCTCAGGGGGCCAGAAACTTGTCTGTGGTGGCTAGCTGGTCAAGAACAGTCAGTCAACACACTAGTAGTTGGTAGGCTTTCAGGGGACACCTCTAAGGTGCCCTCTGGGTGCATTATTTAATAAATCCATCACCGGCATCCGTGTGGGTTTATTAAGATGAGATGTTTGGTACCAAACATCTGGGGGCACAATGAAGCCATCATGTAGCTGGGGAACTCCTAATCGCGAATTTCTAGCCCATGTACTTGTTATAGCTTCCCTGTTCACTTGTGGTATCTAGAATTGACTTCGATATGACAGGGACACATCCACTCGTACAGATATGCACACACATGAGGTATAGTGCACCCTGCCTTATGGCTGAAAGGCTTGCTGTAGGGGTGACTTACCTATAGCACATGTAGTGTTCTGCGGGCATGGCACACAGGGATGTGGGCCATGTCGACTCTTCTTTTTTTTTCTCTGCACCAAGACATTCAGGCTGCAATGGCAGTTTGCATGAGCTCGGTAAGGGGTCCCTTAGCGTAGCACAATTCATGGTGCAGCCCTTACGGACCCTCTTTAGTCCCAAGGCCCTTCGTACCAGGGGTACCATTTACCAGGGACTTACATGGAGCCTAAAGTGGTGCCAATTGTGGACCAATGTTACAGTTTAGGGAAAGAACACTGGTACTGGGGACCTGGTTAGCAGGAACCCAGTACACTTTCAGTAGAAGTTGCTTCAGATACCAGGCAATTAGTGGGGGGTAACCATGTCAAAAAGGGCACTTTCCTACACAACCCCCTCCCATAAGGAAAGAGGATGAGATTATCCTTTCCCAAGAGAATCTTCATTGACTAAGTGGAAATACCTGGAAAGGACATCTGCATTGGCATGGTCAGTCGCATGTCTGTGTTCCTCTGTAAAGTCCCTTCCCTCTTGGGAGATGGACCACCTCAAAAGGTTTGGGTTCTCATCTTTCATCTGCATCAGCCATCTGAGAGGTCTGTGGTCGGTTTGGATAAGGAAGTGATTAACAAACAGCTATGATCTCAACTTCTTCAGGGACCAAACCACAGCAAAGGCTTCCCTCTCAATGGCAGTCCAAAACTGTTCCCTGGGGAGAAACCTCCTGCTAATTAAAGCACCAGGCTGGTCATGGCCATCATCATTGGCTTGGGATAGGGCTGCTCCTATCCCTTACTCAGATGCATCAGTCTTCACAATGAACTGTCTAGAGTAATCTGGAGGTTTGAGAATGGGTGCTGAGCACCTTGCCTATTTCAGGGTGTCAAAAGCCTTTTGACAACCTACTGTCCGGTTTACCCTTTTAGGCATCTTCTCTGAGGTAAGTTCTGTGAGGGTTGCCACAATGCTACAATACCCCTTCACAAACCTCCTGTAATGCCAAGCCAAGGAATTCCCTGTCTTAGGTCTGGGTGGTTGGAGCTTCCCAGTCCAGAATTGTCTGGATCTTGGGCTGTAAAGGTTGCACTTGGCCTCCACTTACCAGGTGGCCCAAGTATACAACCTTGCCCTGCCCAATCTGCCTTTTGGATGCCTTGATAGTGAGGCTTGCAGTCTGCAGGGTCTGCAAAACCTTGCCAAGGTGGATCAGGTGATCCTGCCAGGTGGAACTATAGAAATCAATATCATCGAGATATGCTGCACTAAAAGCTTCCAACCAAGCCAGGACTTGATTCACCAACCTTTGGAAGGTGGCATGGGCATAACAGTGAACTGATAATGCACCGCTGGGTCGAGAATGTTGTTTTCTATTTGTCTTCTTGGGTTAGGCCAATCTGATAGTACCCTGATGTTAAGTCAAACGTACTAGGAAACGTAGCTGCCCCCAATTTGTCCTTCAGCTCTGGGCAGGGGTGTCTTATTGACAGCATTGGGACCTCTGTAGTCCACACAAACCTCTGTTCTGGTTTCCCACTACTGGAGTGAGGCTTGGGGACTAAGACCACTGGGCTTAGCCCAGGGACTGTCAGAGGGTCCAATAACCCCTAACTCCAGCATCTTGCTTACTTCAGCTTTGATGCTTTCATTAACATGGTCAGAGTGTTGTTAGATTTTGTTTTGGACTGGCAGGCTGAACCCAGTGTCCATATCATGGGCATACCAGTGTGTCTGTCCTGGGGATAATGAGAAGAGCCCTACATACTGCTTCGGAACCTGCATTTAGTCATCTTGCTGTTGGGCAGAGAGAGTGTCTGAAATGACAACTCCATCCACTGACCCATCTTTGGGGATGCTGGTTAGGAGGTCGGGGGAGAAGTTCACTCTCTACTTGCTGATCCTCATCAGTGACCATCAGCATTGTCACATCAGCCCTGTCATGGAAAGGTTTTAGGCAATTACCATGGATGACCCTCTGGGCGTTCCTGCTAGTGCCAATGTCCACCAGGTAGGTGACCTCACCTTTCCATTCAAGGATAGGGTAGGGACCACTCCATTTGCCCTGAGGGACCTAGGTGCCACAGGCTCCAATACCCAAACCTTCTGCCCTGGTTGGAACGCCACCAGTGCAGCCTTTTAGTCATACCAGAGTTTTTTAAGCTCTTGGCTGGCCTCTAGGTTTTTTGATGCTTTGCCCATGTACTCTGCCATCCTGGAACTTAGGCCTAGTAAATAGCCCACAATATCTTGGTTAGGCTCTTTGAGAGGTCTCTCCCAGCCTTCCTTAACCAGACAAAGTGGTCCCCTCACAGGATGGCCAAACAGAAGCAGTAGTAATCCTAAGGGGAATTGCTTCAGGGTACCTGGTAGCATGGTCCACTACTACCAGCATAAATCTGTTCCCTGATGCAGTTGGAGAGTCAAGGGGACCGCCAATGTTAATCCCTACCCTTTCAAAGGGTACCCCAATCACTGGAAGTGGAATTAGGGGGCCGTTAGGTGGCCACCTGCTTTGCCACTTGGCAGGTGGCACAGGAGTTGCGAAACTCCTTCATCTTCTGAGATGTTTGGCCAGTAGACGTGGCTGACTAGTCTACTTCATGTCTTGCTCTGGCCAAGGTGCCCAGCTAGGGGATGTTGTGTGCCAATGTGAGCGGAAACTCCCTGTACTACTGAGGCACTACCACTTTCCTGGAGGCACCAGGTTTGGGGTCTCTGGCCTCAGTGTACATGAGCCCTCCCTCCTGTGGGAACCACTGACATCTCCCTTTTGCTGTGCAGCAGCTTGCACCTCAGGGAGCCAGAAACTCATCTGTGTTGGCCAGGGGCGGCTCCTCCGTTTGAGCGGAAGAGCGTCGCCCCACTGAAAGGCCCCCAGAGAGAAAATTAAAAGGAAGTTCATTCATTACCATTTTATTTTTCTTCACCCCGCCCTGAACAGAGAGTCAAGATGGGGGCGGAGCTGCTGCTGAATGACAGGGCAACTTCAGTTTAAAGTGTCTATGTTTTTTTGGCCATCCAGCCACACATGCGTACTTTAAACCTCTCTAACTCAGCTGTCTTAAGACAGCTAGGTTAGAGAAAGCCAAAGCCTCCAGAGCGCGGTGGAGCGCCGAGTGAGGCTGCTCCCACCAATCATAGCACAGCTCTCATGCTGGTTAGAGCAGCACTAGGATTGGGGAAGGGAGTTTGGAGCCTGCCTGCCTCGAGGAGAGAAGACCATCGAGGAGGAAGACATTGCGTCGCACTCGCAGGTAAGTTTTTTTGTTTTTTTTTTAAATTATTGTCCCACCCGCCCTACCACCCTTGGGGCATGCCAGCTGCCACTGGTGGTGGCTAGCTGGTCAAGACCAGTCAGTCAACACACTAGTAGTTGGTAGGTGTGCAGGGGGCACCTCTAAATGCCCTCTGGGTGCACTGTTTAATAAATCCATCACTGGCATCAGTGTGGGTTTATGAAGATGAGATGTTTGGTACCAAACATCTGGGGTTACAGTGAAGCCATCATGTAGCTGGGGAACTCCTAATCACAAGTGTCCAGCCCCTGTACTCATTATGTCTTCCCTGTGCACTTGTGGTATCTAAGAATTGATTATGATATCACAGGGACACATCCACTCACGCAGATATGCCCACACATGGGGTATAGTGCACCCTTCCTTAGGCGTGTAAGGCCTGTTGTAGGGGTGACTTACCAATACCACATGTAGTGTTTTGCATTGTCGACTTTTCACTTTTCTCTGCACCAAGACACAGAGGCTGCAGGGGCAGTTTGCATGAGCTTGATGAGGTGCCCATCAGGGTGGCACAATTCACGTTGCAGCCCTTAGGAACCCTCGTTAGTCCCAATGCCCTTGGTAACAGGGGTACCACTTACTAGAGACTTACATGGAGCCTAAAGTGGTGCCAATTGTGGACCAATGTTACAGATTAGGGAAATACCACTGGTACTGGGGACCTGGTTAGCAGGAACCCAGTACACTTTCAGTCAAAGTTGCATCAGATACCATGCAAAAAGTGGGGGGTAACCTTGTCAAAAAGGGAACTTTCCTACAAGAACCCACTCTAAAGACTCATACCTGCCAACTCACACGGTGCCACTGTGTGACACATGATATCGGCTCCCATCACACGGTCTCCTGGTGAGGAGCCGATATCACAAGGAGGCAGGGAAAACGAGCTGAAAACCACTGTAAATAGTGGTTTTCTAGCTCATTTTCGGAGGCTTTGAACTGCAGACATCCATTAAGGGTTGTGAAAACACCCCAGGACATCAGCACCAGCCTCAGCAAGCCTTTTTTTTCTTGGGAGGAGGGGGCTTGGGGTGGGGTTCAAGTGTGCCTTGTAGATACTGCTGGGCATGAGACCCCGCCCACTTCAAGGCCCCGCCCCCTCCTCATGGTGAGATTCTTCTTCAAGTTGGCGGATATGAAGACTTGTTAGATCACTACACGGTGAGAAACCCAAACTGTTTTTGAATTAGCAAAAAAACAAACTGCCCCCGCCCCCCAACACTGGCATTCTTCTATTTAGTGTGCCACACATATTGCCAAAAACCAGGAACAGTTCACCGTAAGCGGAACAAAATGTCCCCATTTATACGCCGTACCCAAGAGCACCCCTTCGTTGGTTACTGTGATGAGTCAGTGCACCAGCTACTGAGGGCTGGTGCACGCGCCGGAAATGTCGGCCCCAGCGCTCGCACCAGAAGGCGGAGCGTGTACTTAAATAAAGGTGGGCGGGACCGCATTAGGCAGTCCGCCGCTAACTCAATGCTAAGTGTGAGCGTCCATGTATTGCTGCAGCGCGTCGGCACTGCGCGCCAAGCCTCACGCGCCCAAGCGCTCCACACTTCACACTGGCGACGAGGAGCGGAACGGCCCATGCTCCAGGATATCCAGCAGGGGGTAGTTGCAACACACCCCTACAGTGTACAGGCCCCACGGAGGACCGCCTGTGCAGCCAGCCGACCATCAGAGCGGCACCAAGAGGCAGGAGGCTTCTCGCCTGTCCTCAGAAGTACCAGGCAGCTGTATAATCAGGCAGACTGCGCCCACCGGTACTGGACAGTAGCACAGCAGGACACGCCCACACCAACACTGGTGAGTTGCGCACAAAGCGCAGTGGAGGCGCCCAGGCATTTTCCCCGCTCGGCAGAGAGTACCCACGTGCCACAAGGCCGCACTCACAGGCGCTGACCGCGCAGGACCCCCAGTAGGGCCCGGTCCCCTGGCTGATACGTCAGACCCACTCCATTGGGCACTGCACCCTCGCTGGGACATACAAGCACTTCAGTAGCTGGCGTCATGGGAGATCAGGAAGAAGGGGCGCAGCCCCCAGTACGAGCCGCAACACAACACCCTCCCTCAGGCATTCTGCCTCCGTTTAGTGAGTCGGCGGACCCCTCTACAGCCTCACCGAGGTGGCAAGTCTGGCTCGGCCGCCTGGAGAATAATTTCATCGCCACCAGGGAGACAGATGGTGCTGTCAAACGCTCACTACTTCTCCACTACGCGGGAGAGGAAATATAACTACTCTTCAAACATCTTCCCGCCACCGGACCCCCCGAGGACTACGCAGCAGCAGTGGCTGCATTAAACGCACACTTTGACCCGCAACTGAATCCTGAGTTCGAGCATTTCAAGTTGAGGCAAGCGAGGCAAAGGGAAGGAGAATCGGTGGACTCCTTTCACGCAAGGCTGAGGGAGCTCGCTAGCACTCACCTCGTAGGGGACAGAGCCGCAGAGAAATCAGGGAACAACTGATTCTAGGGATCTGAAGTAAAGTCCTGCAAGGCCTCATCCTAAGACAGCCGAACATACCGATGAACGACATACTGGTGCTGGCACGGTCCCATGATCTTTCAGCCGCGCGTGCAGAGGAAATGGACCTGGCGCTCATGCGCAACACAGAAAAGGGCGTCGCCGCCAAGACTGAACGCGCTGATGCCGTCAGGATGCGGGACAAGACCCACAAACCAAGAGATCGCCCACCGCCAACCCCGAAAGGCCAAGGTACTGTGGTTATGAGGAACATTCCCCGAAGTCATGCCCAGCACAAGGGAAGACATGCACCAACTGCGGGATTGCGAACCATTTCGCCTCGGTGTGCAGAAAGAAAGCACCACGAAAAGAAGGCAACCGACCCAAGCCAATGCGGAGACTGGTCCATCAACTATCAAGTGTCTCGCTGTCGTCCTCGCCAGGAAGAAAGACAAGGGACACAACCGTCTACCAAGCGGACGACACCTCGTCAGATGAGGAAGGAGAGACGTACCTAGTCTCTTTCACCCAAGCCCTGAAAAGACGGACGCGTCCCCAACCCCGGTGCACGGTGCTGATAGCAGGGTCAGAAGTCAATGCAGTGATAGACATGGGAGCGTCCGTCACCGTCATGGGAATCCAACAATACAACAAGTTGAAGCCCAAGCCAGAGTTGCGACCCTCAAAGACCAAGATCTTCGCCTACGGGAGTGATTCGCCATTACCCCTCCGAGGCAAAATGAACGTGCCTGTGCGGTCCGAAGACACCGAAATCACGGTCGACATCCATGCCATCAACCAAGAGGCAGACACACTGCTGAGCAGCCACGCAGCAGAAGACCTGGGGCTAGTGAAGATCGCCCAAAGCGTGCAAGACGACCAGACCAAAGAACTGCTCAGTCAATTTAAGGGTCTGTTCGAGGGGCTGGGACGGATAAAAAAGGCTCCAATCAAACTGCGCATAGACCCAACCATCATGCCGATGGCACTGAGACACAGGAGGATTCCCTTCCACCTCAGACCGCTAGTGGAAGAAGAGCTGCAGAAGCTTAGAAGACCAAGGGGTTATAGAGAAGGTCTCCGGGCCCACACCATGGGTGTCCCCCATGGTGATCGCTGAAAAGCCTCGCCAACCAGGGAAAATAAGACTCTGCATTGACATGCGCCTTCCCAACAAGGCCATTCGGCGCGAACGCCACATTACGCCGTCCATGGACGACATCGTGGCCGACCTGAACGGATCCAGGTGGTTTTCGAAATTAGACCTGAATGCAGGCTATCACCAGCTGGCGCTTGCGAAAGAGAGCTGGTACATAACCACATTCAGCACGCACCTAGGACTCCGAAGGTACAAACGCCTGAATTTCGGCATATCTTCAGCCGCCGAAATTTTCCAAAATGCAGTCAAAGAGATCCTGGTCGGGCTGACGGGCGTACTAAACGTGAGTGACGACATCCTCATCCACTCACAGACCGCCGAGGAACACTACCGGCACCTGAGAGCCACCCTGCAAAGACTCCAGGACCATGGGGTCACCTTACATCGGGAGAAGTGTCTGTTGTTCCAACAACGAATAGAATTCTTCGGCTACACGTTCACGCAGGATGGAATCCAGGTCGACCCCCTGAAATCCCAGGCCATCAAAAACGCAGCGGCACCCCTCATAGTAGCTGAAGTTTGCAGCTTCCTTGGAATGGCCACATACTGTGGCCGCTTCATCCCGGACCTAGCCACCATCTCAGAGCCACTCCGAAATCTCACGCGAGCCGATGACATGTGGCAATGGGGCCCGGCTGAAGAGGCAGCCTTTCAAGCAGTCAAGAGTGCTCTCCTCGACCACACCACACTGGTGTATTTCAACCCCGCCAAACGGACCGAAATACTAGTAGACGCCAGCCCTGTAGGCCTAGGGGCCGTCCTTACCCAGGAACAAGAGCCGGGACGGTGGGCTGCCCTAGCCTATGCCAGCAAAGCGCTCTCCCCGACCGAGAAACGATATGCCCAGATTGAGAGGGAAGCCCTAGCTATCCGCTGGGCGTGCCGGCATTTTCACCTGTACATATGTGGGCACCCATTCAAGATCGTTACGGACCATCAACCCCTGGTACCGTTATTTAAAGGATCAGCGCCCCACCCCCCGCCACGCATCGAGCGCTGGGCCATTGGACTCCAGCAGTACGAGATGGACGTGGCATACCGGCCAGGCGCCAAACACCCTGTCGATTTCCTCTCAACACACCCGGGGCCAGCGGAAGACGGATGTGAAGAACAGAGCACTGACCCCCACGGAGGCCCACTTGAACATGATCTCGGCACTCACTTGCCCTCAAGCACTGACCCTTGAAGAGCTGGCAGCGGCAGTGGAAGCAGACCCAGTCATTGCCAAGGTCCGAGCGGCCGTCCAAGGAGGGCACTGGCATCAGTTCCTACAATCAGCCAACTCATGGGCGGGCCCAGAGAAGCAGAACCTGATACACATGTGGAGGGTCAGGAATGAACTGAGCGTTACCCAACAGGGGATCCTGATGAGAGGCTCTCGGATCGTGATCCCAGCGTCACTCCAGTCGCGAGCAATATTAACAAAACCTGCCTCTGAGACCATAAATGAAACTTTACTTGTGCCACAGTAGTCCTTTTTATTAACTCTGGGCTTTAATCTTTTTTAATAGTTTTTTCTATTTTTTTTAAGAAATGAGGGTTTCTTTCACCCAACACATTTAGAACATACACCTCTGTTTTTTGTATATATACACACACAAACTTTTTCAACACTGATCACAATACGTTTAACAAAGACAATATTTACATCACATACAAATATCTTTGCTACTAATAGCGTGTACTTTTTTCACATAGAACAACACCCTAAACCATAATTACAAACTTTCATTTTTCACAGGAAAAGACTTCCTATCGAACCTATACAGTCCTACTGTCTTATATCCACTATTGGGACTTATTTCTTTTTAGTCCTCAATCTGATCTGCTTCTTAGGTCCTAAAGAGGTCAGAGTTTCTTTTCAAACTCCGAGCTCGAGATTTTACAAGTCCGGCTCGAGACACCTAATCTTAGGTGTACTATTTCTCTCGATTGCTCTGAACCTCTTGATGTTACAAGCCAACGCGTTTCGACCTTCAGTTGGTGGGACCTGAGTGATGAATTTCTACAAAGGTCTTCATCAGGGCAGGGCAATATTCAAGTAGGACAGATGTTACCTGTAGGGGTGAAAGTGATGATACTCTGAGTCTGTTATCTATACTTATGTTACACTTTAGATGGTGATTATACCGTTTTTTGCCCAATAGTGTAAAACGCAAGCCCATTGTTTTAAGGACACATATAAAGCCCCCTCACTAAAGGCAGTTTTTTAGGTCTCGCGCCTAGCGTTGCAGTGCGCAACACTGCTCGCGCAGCGCGAGACCTCTAGAAAGGGCTTCTGAAAACGACCTACACGCTCGTGCGTGTGGTTTTGTTTTCAGAAGCCCTCATTGGCTGTAGCGTGCGTTTTTTTAGAAAAAACGGCACGCGATTGGGCAAAGGCGGGCGCATGTCCCGCCTTCGCTCCTCCCATTCCCGACGGTGGCCAGAACGCGCAGCAGCGCGCGTTCGCCTCGCTGCCACTGCCGCGCTCCCTGGCCCCCGCTCCTCTGTGGTGCGCGCGCACCACTGGTTTTTTTCATTGTCTTTCCCTACCCCAACCCGCCGAGATCACTTTTTTTTATTTTTTATTTAAATTAGTAGATCCCGCGATTTGTCTATTTAGATTAGTAGATTATGTGATTTGCTAAGAATCACAGAACGTTGAGGCAATGCCGAGGCTCGAACTCTGGTCTCCAGCTCCCGAGTCGGACTGCCGCCGCCTTGGCCCCTCGTACACTCAGACAGATCGAAGAACGGCAGCTCCAGGTCCAGCTGCTCCCTTTCCGCGCTCTCGGATGCATGTCCTCTCGCTGACCGAGAGTTGGTTGCTGTGCGACTGAGGAGGCTACAACTTAGATGGCAGCTCACCCCCTTGCAGTGTGACTAAGGCTCGGTTGCTTTTCTGCTTTCGCCTTGTTTTGAACATTTTCTCTTAGTAAATTTTGCTGCCTTTTGTTCAAAGTTGAAAGGAGGGCTTACTTTGCTTCCGAGCACCTGAAATCATGAGCACTGCCCGCATCAAAGGTATGGTTTGTACCCCTTTGCGCCCGACTGAACTTTGTTTATTGCTGTCACGAAGGGCACATCTGTAACAGTCCTGGTACATGTATGACATGCACACTCTTTCATGCACCAACAAACAGCAAACAAGAGGCGGGTACAGATAAGCAGGCAGTGAATTCCCCTGGTCAGAAATACTGCTCGAGGCTATACATCACACAAGTATTGCTGGTCGACGCTGAGCAAGGGGTCAGTGGTTGTGAAGGCAGACGGTACACGGATTCACACAGTGATTCACAAGCGCCCGGGGACTTGTGAAGTCTGTAATATACGGAGGTTTCAGTGTGAGATCAACAGAAAGTGTGCGCCATTATAGCGGTGCAGGTGTCTGGGACTGCAATAAACAGATAAGGTATTTTAATAATGTTCGAGTAAAAATGAATGTAAATGGCGCAGCAGCTGATAATTCAGTGCGAAAGAGTAAGTAAAAATAGCTTATTAACAGTGCAGGTCGTTTGCTTATCAGTCACAAAATAGCCCTCAGTATGTTGTAATATCCGCAAACAGGAATGGAAGTGCCACGGTTATCAGCATAAAAAGCCAGCCCCTTCCTCCATCACAATAAAACGCTTCCTTTCTCCACATAAAATTCACCCATCATTATTGGAACCGACGCGCAATTTCAGGAAAAAAAATCAAGCTGCCAGCGTCAGAACGAACGTCACTCTTAAGTGCATGTAACATTGCCATCAGCGTCACAAGGAGTAGCAACCATCGTGCCACAGCATTGTGTGATACCATACGGTGCTCCATGCTACACCGCCTGAACGCAGAGAATATTTCTGTCACAGTGTCATTGCCATTCTAAGTAGTATTGTTATTAATGCCACATGATTTTGCCATGGATGCACGGAGCACTACCATGCCACACACTGATGACAATATGGTCACTAATAGCAAGACATTGCTATGTGACGAAGCAATTTTTCACATTAATTGTTATACTGTGCAGTTTTTTTTCCACAGACTGTTGGCATATAGCATAGTTGCAAACAAGTTCTGGCATCAGTTTTCCTGGCTATCCATCACCTCCCCCCCGGCATTCCTCTTACCTAAATTTGATAACAAAATTCAGGGAACAGACATCATTATTCAGCCAAACACAACCTGGACACCACAGCTGCAGGTCTCTCCCTGTCCCTCATACAGACATATTACTGATGGGTTTATACTCCTGGACAGCACAATGAGTGTTCTTTTCTGCACCTTCCAAAATTTGCCATTCCTACTCCTCTCACAAAACCTGGCCTTATCTACCCACCACCATAAACAAATACACAACAGTGTCTCGCCTTTCCTACCCACACACACAGATACACAGGCAACACGCCCATGGTCCTGCTCTCCTTAAACGCAAGCACACACCCAATACGGCACTTTTAATCACCTGCAAACACAGTACCTATTCTTTCCTGCCTACGCAACACCACAAACCGAATCCGCCTCTAGCTACTCGTAGGTTTCCAGTTTTTTAAAATATAAAGTTCTTAATACTGTCAATTAGTCTGTTCTTCTGACTCAAAATTTTGTTAGCTCAGGAGAACGAAACATATAAAATGGAAATGCATAACACAGCACCTGCTTTCCCTGGCCCCTCACAGTCTCTGCCTGCAAACGTCGCATACACCGCACATTACTTACACCCATCTGTTTGCCACTGCATACCTCCTTACGATATGAAGTTGTAATTGGGAAAATGTTCCGTTTCCATCTGCCTGCCGGCACTTTAGCTGTTGCTCACTGTAACGGTCTCCTTGCTGTCAAAGTACATGGGTAAAAGACATGGTCATTTACAACGCCAATACCTGTAACTCTCGTTACCTTTTTATATTTGGACACAGCAGCTTTGGTGCCCATTTTGATTTAAACTTAGAAATACGATATGCAGTCAAATTATATTTTCCCTTCCTTGTACGACATAAAACTGGTTATCCTGTTCTCTGCAGTTGTCCTTCTTTTGAGCCTTTATGTAAGTTATGTGTTCTCTGACAGCAAATTTACTCACACACCGGTTGCGTGTCAGGGTCAGTCGTTTGGGGCTAAATAGAGCGGCGAAAGGGGAAAAAATTAGAACAAAGGCAAGTCATTTTTACAGCTTTTTATTCTTAAAGCCCACCTTATGCCCCCTCTTTATTCCGTTTCCCTCACTCAGCGATGGTGTCCATGGTAAGCAGCTCTTACTATGATACAGTTTCTAGTACTTTGCGTCGGTAGCTCACATCACACCGGTTTCCTGATCCATAGGTTGACTACAGTCAAAGTACTCTGATGTTAACAAACTATGCACAAATCTTTTATACAGTGCAATGTCTCCTATACTCCCAGCCCATTGCTTAAGCCTGGTTTACTGTAATGACATGGGTTGGTCACTCTAGTTGTATAGATCTATTCACATCTTTAAGATACAAGTGGCTTTTGACAGTTTCATAACAAGCTTTCACGTGGGTTTCAGATTGTCTTTGGAATGCATCTGATGTCACACAAGTCTTCCCAGTGTTTATCATAATGCCTAGCAATGTCAATTCAACCCACATAATTCCACTCCATACTACATACATCCACAACACTCCAAACAAAAACACATGGCTAAAAGACATTATCATTTACAACGCTAATAGCTCCAACTCTCGCAAATGCGAGACCTATTGCATTGCAAATGCTTGTTCTTCTTTTACCGCCTCCTCTTCAGAAAACCTAAAGAATCGTTTGACTTTATGAAACAAGAAGTTTATTCCGGCACATCGTGAGAATCTGAGCCGGTATGTAAGGAGCCCAGTATATTCACCATCTAATATCGGAGCACCCCTCAAAGCTCCACGCGTCAGGCACCGTGGGCGCTAATGTTCAATGGGACCCGCCGCGATGGCCTCCCTATCGCCCCAGGGTGGACACACCCTCCCTTTGATGAAGAAGGCGCCCTCAGGAGGAGGCAACAACGCAACATCACTGCCAGCCAAACCCGAAGAGCCGTGTCTTGTCAGCTGCAACGGGGAGACACCGTCATTATGAGGGACCGGAGGCCCGGAGGGAAGTTCCGGACCCGCTATGAACATGGCTACTGGACTGTGACCGACGTGAAAGGAACCATGGTGACAGTTGACAAGGAAGGAGAAGTTGTAACCCGCAACATCTCAGGGTTCAAATAGGTGGCCAACCCCGAACACTGTGCTGGAACAAGCAGCGATCCTGGAGAGCCAAGGGAGACCCAAGCAGAGCCCGAAGAGGCAGAAAACTACAATCCAGAGCCTGCCTCCTCACCGAGAGCCCCAGAAGCGACCCAAGGGTCCCCAGAGACACCACCCCGGCCCAGCGCCGCCGCCGCGGAACCCAGGTCCAGCCGTGGCCAGCACAGGTATGCTCTGAGGAGCAACCCCCAGCCGAGCACCCGCCTGAAGGACTTTGCCTGTCAAGTAAGTGAACTATGAGACACTTGTGATCCAGTCAAGGATTGAATTGAGATGGGATGTGATGAGTCAGCGCACCAGCTCCTGAGGGCTGGTGCACGCGCCGGAAATGTTGGCCCCAGCGCTCGCGCCGGAAGGCGGAGCGCGTAGTTAAATAAAGGAGGGCGGGACCGCATTAGGCAGTCCGCCGCTAACTCAATACTAAGTGTGAGCGTCCATTTATTGCTGCAGCGCGTCGGCACTGCGCGCCAAGCCTCACGCGCCCAAGCGCTCCACACTTCACAGTTACCAATGAGAGGGCGTGAGACTGTGCGTAAAGGAAGAAATGAATACAGATTCCATGCTCAGCAGCTTGAGCTGCTTGTAAGTTTATATCACTCGTGGCACTTTGAACTTGTTTCTTTCTCTACCCCGGGGACAAAACAACAGGAAGCTGTTTCTGGCGGAGAGGAGGGCCTTTCATAACATTTCAAAGCCGTCCTAAATAGCTCCACAGCAAGTCACAGCATCTGAGCTGGATAGTTCGCCAGTACTGTTTTTATTCGTGCGCATCTCTGTGTAGGGACATCGTGCAAACATCTCCCCGGACCTTCTTCCGCCCAATCATGGGCTTAGAGTGACTCTGACTTTTCTTAAATAGGTAGTTAAAGTTCAGGAACCAGGGCAGACAGTGACCTCTAGCGGCAGCTGTTCTTTCTGGCACGCATCCATCCATTTTCAGTTGTTGCAAGTGTCGCATGCAACGCTACAATCAACAACGCAGGTACAGAAATGCTTCAAGTGGGATGACAACGGAGGAGTCTCTGAAAGGGGCAAGGCAATAGACGTTTACTGTGAATCCTTTACGAAAGGCACGGCCTTGCTACATGGGAAACGAGCTACCGGCCAACTACAGTGAGGCGAATAACCTTCACAGCCTCCTTAACCTACAAGAGTAAGTACATAACGCCTGTCGGCGTCCTCCCCATCCTGGGCAGTCCGTGTGCCATCTTGAGTGAGTGGTTAAGTAGATTAAAACGAATAGTGCCGCAGTGTGAATGAGAAACAGCGCACTATAATTATTAGTAAAATGTCGGGGAGCAGAAAAAAAGTGAACCAGTAATGTAGATTCATTGTGGGGGGGTTGGTGGCGGATGAAGCCGGGGTTCCTGCGCAATGGGATAGGACCCATTAACTGTCGGACTGGGTTAGACTTCAGTGACAGAAAGCCTCTGACAACATTTTCCATTTTAATTCTTCAAGATTGAAAAAGGAGAACGCGGTAGGAGACATGCCATGACTAGGAAATGATTCGTCTTGTATTCGTAAGAGAAAATGGAGCATGAAGAACTCAGGCAGGGTGCGCACGAATTTCTTGGCATAGGAAAAGAGACGTGAGTTCTCTGGTTATTCATTTTTAGTGTTATTTGGAAAATATTTAATGTGATAATCCGTGTACAGGAAAGATTAAACAAATAATTGAAATGCTAAAACAAACATCAAAAGAATTCAGCTGGCAAAATGTGATCGTAAGTAATAGTGCTGATGAAAAACAACCCAGTAAAAAGTGCTTGGAAACTACCTGATCACATTATCTAAATGTGAGCAGATGACCCGCACTTTCTTGTTAGTTTAGTAACTGAGTCGCACCACTTGAGAGCTCTGGAGCTGAGGCTGAGTGAGGGCACTGCAAGTTTCTCACAGTGCCTGTAAGTGAGTGAAAAAGGTGTTCAGAAATCTTGATGGCCATCCAATCCTGGGCCTCTCTGCAGAGCGTACAGGGCAGTGGTCATGTGTTCCAGTTGTAATTGTGATTCTGAGCACATGGGTTTGATGGGGGTACACTTTTTTCAAAATAATGACATGGCAAAATGAAAAGAAAATTTAGTGCTCGCTCGCTACTTATATGCCATTCCTAACTTTTACGCCCCACCACTTTCAAATGTCTCCAGCGCTACTGATCATCAAAATTAATTTGACAGGTTAAAAACTGTGCACATTGGTCATCACTGCACAGTGTTGTAGGCCAGCATATGTGATCCTGGGACTTCGCGATATTGGGCGTTGGTGAATTGGTATGTGAAGATGGGCCATTGATGTATATTGGATGAGCGCTGTTTCATAACGGGGATTTGCTTTGAAATATCAGCTGCGCACTGTATGATGTTTCCACAGCGCAGCGTGCTATTGGCCTGTTTTGATCACTGCTGCCACGGACCACAAGAGCCAGAGTTCCTAGGAGGCCCTGCTGACGCCCATCTGATCATGTGCGCCGGGAGGCGCTTTAAATACCGGCCCAGGCTACCACAGCGCGGGAAGCCTGTTTTGATCACTGCTGCCACGGACCACAAGTGCCAGAGTTCCTAGGGGGCCCTGCTGACGCCCATCTGATCCCGCGCGCCGGGAGGCGTTCTAAATACCGGCGCGGGCTCCCGCAGCCAAGGGCGGGCCCGCCTGTGCCCGTCCGAGACCGGAGGAGGCCGGGCCACCCCTCTAACAACCGGACCCTGGGCTTAAGGAGTATTACTTCACGAGGTACTGTGTAATTCATTTATTATTTCCATTGCTATTAGGGGGTGCTATAATGAGCAAACGTAAGACCGTTAATGACCAGCGGGGCAAGGGAGTTGTGGGGACACTTGACGCCTTTCTTCTGAGGGCCGAGTCAGCCCTCATTCACGAGATCGAGCTAACTGAGCGCCGGCTTTCGCTGGAACCCCAGACTTCCCAGAAACGGCCAGTTCCTGCTGGGCACTCTCCACAAAATAATTCTCAAGATCCCCCGCGCAAGCAATACAGTTACTAAACACGGGGTCAGATCATGAAATCACTACACCCCCTGAGCAAGCAAGCAGGCCAAATATAACTACGAGGGGTCAGAAGGCAAAAATAAGATGAAACAGTAACAGTGAGCCGCCACCCAAAAAGAGAAAGGGCCGGGGTCCTCAGAAACAAAAACAAAAATCCCCAAAGGTAACAAGGAGTGAAACTATAAATATTGACAGAGACTGTGAACAGGGGCTCAGTTCAACGCTGAAGACCAATGGGACCGCCAGTTTACCAACAAGGTCGAACGAGGAGGACTTTTGGAAAAGGCTTGAGACTATGGTATCTGTATTAATTGCTCCATTGTCACAGAAACTATCCCAAATTGAAGATAGACTCATTAAATTAGAGGGGCTGTTTACAAATAGTTGCCAGGTCCACCAGGACCCATACCTTGGTAGAGGTTCTGATATTCTGTTAAACCGGGAATTGGGGTAAATCAAACTGTAACTAATCCTGACAGTGGACAAGTACACTACACAAGCACTCATGGTAGTTTTCCCGACGTACCAGCCCCTGCTGGATCCGCCCAACAACATGTAGCATCCTCATCCTTAGAATATATAGGGCACAACATAGTAGGTCCAAGCACTACACGTACACAAGCTATGAATACCTCTAATGGGGCCCCAATTACCATAGGAAGTCCTACGTTGGGTAATGCAGGGAGAGACATTAATTCTCAGAATCCTCAAAGGTTTAACCCGAGACACACTACAAACCCAAATGAGACCCTGCATCTCCCACCAGAAGTAACTCCTTACACGATTGTGCTGGCAAATGTCCCCCCCTACCTCTTCACGCCCCTGAACACTGGACAACCCTGAGGAATAAGTCATTACATCTACTGAGCACTAGAACTGGTCTAACCAATATTCTCTTTTTGGAATTTAAAATGGCGAGAAGAATAGGATGGGTCGGCAAAACAAACCAGCATCTAGCTGGTTATTGTGTGGTTTTAACCTTTATGTCCCCGAATCTGGTGCAGTCCATCCTTGGCAGGGCTGGCAACCAGTCCATTATGACTGAGTGAATTAATATTTTACCATTGGGGTACTTTTACCAACCAGCAAAGGCCTTATGGAACAAATCTGTGGAGGAGAACCATCTAGGTAACATGCAGTATAGGTATAGGGTCCCAGTCGGTAATCGTTTTGATACTTTTAACACCTTAGAAGATATAGACTGACTAATTCACCCTAGAGACACTTACTTTACTCATAAGTATGACTCTGGCGGTTATATAACCGGTTATATAACCGGTAAATTACCAAAAAAGAAATCCACTCTCGATTATGGGCAAAAAGAAATAAATAACTACCCCTTAACAGCGGCTCTCAATGAGCAGAGAAAAGAGATATTGGGCGCCAGTAATTTGAATCTGAAAGCGTGCCCTAAACCTAATACACCCATAAGTTTAAATCAGTTACCGATCAACAACTGCAAATTGTCTCCTAGCAATATTAGACTAATAAGGCCCTCAGGTAACATCGACAGTGTCTCCTGTAATTTAGTTTTTTGGAACATTGCAGGTTTACGGTCTAAGCTGACTAACCCTATATGGTGTGATTTTATATTAAATTTTTATATAATGTGTTATCAGGAAACATGGGCAAAGGACATAATGCATGTCAATGGATTCAAAACCTTCCACACCCCAGCCGTTGAGGTGGTTTGTGGCAGGGCAAAGGGAGGGCTTTGCACTTACATTTCCAATAGGTTGAATGTAAAAGAAATGGTGATACATACTGCAGAGATTTATTACCAACTAATCAAAATCCATGTATAGGATAGGATGCACTGTATTGCGTTGACAAATTTTTACAATAATATTCCCCCAGAACAAATTGGGGTAGTTGTGAAAAAACTGGGTAAGGATTTGAAATCATTATACAACGACAATGCCAAGGATGTATTTTTAATTCTGGGGGGGGGGATTTTAACTGTGCTTTATTTCCAAATGTTGATGGTAAACTATGTGGACTCACAAATGAAGGACGGGACTAGTAATACTCATTTTCGACACTCAAAATTGGGGGAATTGTATAACGAAGTGTTGTGTGGCCTCGATTTGGGGTTTGCAAATGAGTTATGTGTTGCGCCTGCCCTGATGAGTCATACTTTTAATGGTAGAGGTTCCCATACCACCATAGACTACATACTACTGTCAAATAGTCATGCTAGCCGAGTTCAATCATTTCATATACACAACAACTTACTGAGTGGCCACTTTCCACTGAGCATTTCTGTCTTACTGCCGAAAAGACCATCTGGTAGACGGGATGAAACAGATCAGGTCTTACAAAATCTAACAATTAATAGGACAAATGGTTACTCTTTGCGCTGGTCGATGGTGGACCCCGCAGAAATTACTAGACAAGTGGTAACTAAGTGTAAATTAGCGAGTGATGTCTGTCTGAGTGAAACAGCTACCCCCGATAGTGTTCTATCTTCATTTAAAAAAATATCGGGAGCCGTAAGGGAGACACTATTAGTGCAGAACCGGAAAAAAGGGAAACGACAGGGGTGGTTTGATTCGAAGTGCACACGAGCATATGCCAACTTAAAGTATGAACTACACAAGATCCCAAGAAACCCATGCGATGTTAGACAGGCTAGAGGGGTGTATAGGCTAGTACTTAAGGAACAAAAAGCATCCCTGAGAAATGAAGCATGGGTGTCCCTGCACGACGCCTCCTTAGCGAAAGATAGCTTGGCTTTTTGGAAAGCAGCGAAAGCTCCCTATTTGACTCCTGGAGGCGGCCCAACAATTGAAATAGCAATAACAGAAGAACAATGGGTCGAGCTTTTCAATACGGTGTATAATGGGGAGGGAGGATGCGCCAGATACTCCACACCATGGGGATACTGCCCTGGTACCTATGCCCCACTAAATCGATCTCCAGTTCACGCTGGATGAAGTAAATCGGGCTATCTCCGCAAGCTTAGGTGGTAAGGCTCCTGGGCCGGATGGGGTCCCTGTAGATTTATATAAGTCAAATGTGTCACTAAGGGGTCCGCTTTTAATCCAGGTAATCACTGAAAGCTGTGTTTCATCTTTCTTAACAACTTGGGCAGAATTGACCATAGTGCCAATTTTTAAAAAGGGTGATCGCCAGGACCCTGGCTGTTATAGTCAAATTTCACTGCTGGACTCTTTGATAAAAGGGGTGGGTCAAATTATCCTAGAACGCCTACAAGATTGGGCCGAGGAAAACAAGGTTTTATCTGACATTCAATACGGTTTCCGTGAGGGCCTAGGGACGGTCGAACAGAGCCTAAATTTAACCATTATTATAGGGAAGTACACACGGGTGAAGAAGGGCAGGCTGTTTTTAGCTTTCGTAGATCTCACGGCACATTTTGGCTGTGTTAGGCACGGCAAGCTCTGGGAGATCCTCGAGGGTATGGGAGTGGAAATAAAAATTATCCACTTTCTTAGACGGATATACAGTGATGCAAAGGCGAGAGTGCAGTATAGTATTAACGGTGAGTGCTCTGCCCCGTTTCCAATAAGGAGGGGGGTTAGGCAAGGCTGTGTGCTAGCCCCCTTTCATTTTAATCTTTACATTAACGGCCTTGGCGAAGCACTGACTAAAGAATGCCAAGACCTCCCTCAAATAGCTGGACGCCCAATACCTGCTTCTATACGTGGATGACGCAGTTCTGATGTCATGCACTCAAGTAGGATTGCAAAAGGTTTTAAACAGCTTCTCAGCCTTCATGCGCCATCTTGGCCTTAGGGTGAACACCTCGAAAACCTTTATAATGAGGTGTGGTCATGGCAGTCAGAAATGTAGGACTATGAATATAGATGAGCAGAAGATAGCGTTCACAAAGAGATTTTCATATCTCGGTATACTTTTCGATCAGAATGACCGATGGGCCCAAGAAGTGCTAGCAAAAAGGTTGGCGTTTTTAAAGTCCACAGGTGCCCTTGCTAATTTTTCAAGAAAGTTGGGTAGGAGGCCGCCGGTAGAGCTCATTCAGATCTATAAGGCAAAATGCATCTCCACGGCCATGTATGGGGCAGGGGTCTGGGGTTTTGCTGATGTGTACCCCTTACAAATAGTGGAAAACGCATTTTTATGTTATATCTTAGCAGTACCGAGTAGTATATCATCGTATGTCTGCCACTCTGAGTTGGGTTTACCATACATTGCTGATCTCATAAAAATGGAGCCTATCCTTCTATGGCATAGGATCTGGACATCGACAAAAACTATACTTAACCAGGACATTTTACTGGATAGTTTAAAACGGGAAGGGGCTTTAACTATCCCTTGGCTAAGGTATGTCCGAGACTTTGTGTGACCTAGGTCATCTAGGATATTTTACCAACCCTAGCACTATGTCAATGATCACGAGAAAAGAGCTAAAAAAAAGAGTGCCTTTCTCTACTAGATACACTCAGATTATTGGCAGAGATCATAAAGCCTACTGTGCGGTACAGTCAAATGATTTTAACAACTTTTAGTATACAACCTTATTTGAAAATGGTACCTGGTGGCTATGACAGGTTTTTATTGACCTGATTCAGACTTGGGATCTTCCATAAACTTGTAAGTTTTCCAAAAATGAATGATTGGGCACGAGACATGCAACTGTGTCCCTGCGATAATCACTCAGAACAATCCACCACACATGTGGTTTTATTTTGTATATTTTATAATGAATTAAGGAAAACGTGGATTGTTACAATCTTAAAATCTTTGGGGATTAGACAAAGCCGCCCTGCTTTTATCGTACTACAGTTTTTGGAAAATGAGCATATAGTCTGGAGGGTAGCCATGTTTTTAAAGAAAGTACTTAGACATAGGAAATGTATTGTAATATAACTATGTAGTTTACAATCAGTTAAGGGATACTGATTTAATGGAATTAATTTTATCATTAATTGCACATTTGATAATTTTTAACTCTTGTTGTGTAATGAATTAAGTGTTTTATGTGCTTTTATGATTGTCTGAAATAGCAATCGAATAAAGTTTTACTTGACATGACTTGATATTGGCCTAGCTGCATATTTAGAGGGACTGGACCAGCATGGTGTATTGAGGTGTGTGTTTAAACATCAACCTTATGTACCGGGAGTTGTCCGTAAATCTCATTCAATGCTGAGAAGCGGCGGTTTGATTATGTGGTACAGCTCTGGTCTATTTGTTCTTTCACAGTTAATTCCAAATGGAGAGTTATTTGTTTACTGTTTGTGCATATTTCCTATCCGGCGACTTTCTATACACATTATCTATACATGAGCGTAGAATATTTCAGTCCATAAGTGTATTCCAAGCATAAATGTGATAAAATAAGTTAATTTTGCACCAGATGTAGAGGCATATGTATCCCCAAACAGAAAAGCATTTCAATTAGCCAGATGCACTGATTATATCAGTTAATGTATGAGCCTACAACATAACTGGTTAGTTAGTTTATTAAAATTGACTCAGAGTGCATCCCTGGTTCTCTGGTTGCTGAATTTGAAAGCAGCCTGCAAAGGTGGAGCAAACTATTCCAAGAAGATGTAGTTACGCACTGTGAATGAAGTGTGAAAGAATGCCTTTCAGGGCCCAACCCTTCTTTACACAGTGACATGGAGAATGGTTTAACTTAAGTTATGCTAATAAAGAGGGGTGTGAAGACCTGCAGGGAAAAGAACCCAACCCAGAAGAGAAGGAGCCTCTTAACCTTCAATGCAGCCACACCTGCCCAGCAATTGCACTATTAGCACTTTTATCTTAATGGTCAGTCAGCGATGGCATCCAGTAAAAGACTTTGGAAACGCAACAGAAAAATGAGCTACAACAGTTGCAGCACATACCAAACGCATGATAAATGTATTGACATAAACTGGTTAACTCCTTACAAAAAAAATGAAATGGCCAAATAATATGTTATGCCATAATTTCTGTGTTTTTTAAATATTTGCATCTTCTTGTATTAGGCACAGCACTCGTATACTCTTACGCATGCAAGCAAGCAGACATGCACACACAAAGCATTCCTCACATTTTCTTAAAAATACCTCCAGAGAATGTCCCGATTTTCTCCCGGTCACTTCCCCTCTCTCACACAAAAGCAGATACTCACTCACAGTAGGATTACAAATGTAGTTTTTAATACAAAGCTCCCACTGCATTCTTCTTTCCGAGTCTCAGCTGGCTGTCTGGACTTCCAGTGCGTGCACAACTTCACACCTGTGATTTACAGTGCAGGGCCTGATTGGACTTGGTTGTGCCAGTCACAGCATGATGCTGAGATTTCCAGCATGTGACACCCTAACATAATGCAAAGGAGCCGCTGTTGAATAATTCAGAAATGGCTTTGCACTGGGCTACACTGGCCCTTTGGCTGTCACAGTGGCGTTCAGACAAACTCCACTCTGACAGCCTCATCCTTAGCAGCAGTAGTTCCACTGAGTCTACCAGTCATGAGTGCCACTACTCTCCTTGGCAGTGAAACAGTGCTGGTACTCAGGAGGCTGAAAATAAAAAGTGCAGGTACTCAGTACCTGTGAGTATCATCCCATTTAAAGCACTGGATAGGAGTATACAATTGTGGAAGAACAACAAAGTCAATATAACAACGTAAGTTGGTGTTCAGAGAGTCTGTATTCAGAGTCGTAATTTGAATAATGTAGTAGGACCAGAGGGTCTTGTGGAAGGGTAGGCCATGGATGTTAGAGTCTGGGAAGGGTACGTCTTCATTGAGGAAGGAATCTGTTCATTAGTAGCTTTACTTTTCGTTTGAAGAGGGCAGGTGAAGGGTTGGATCTGGTCTCAGGAGGGAGCGAGTTCCAAATTTTGGGGGCGGTTTCAGAGAAGGAACACTTGTAAGTTTTCTTTTTTTTAAACTTGTATGTCTTCAGTAGAAGGGAGCCTGTGCTTCGTGAAGTTCAATTTTTTCTAATAGGATGAGCTCCTTGGCCGGGCAAGTTGGAGTGTGTGATGAAGAGCTTTGAGTCAAGCAGGCAACTTGTAGAATGATCTTTGCCTCATAGGGTAGCCAGTTCAGTGCTCTGAGGTCTGGGGTGATGTGATCGTTTTTGTTTGAGCCTGTGATGAGTCGAGCAGCTGAGTAAAAGGTTGCCACCAGTTTTGCTTTTGCTAGTCTCATGAGGTTCGCGCTGCTGTAATCTAGTTTGGAGATCACTAGCGCTTGAACCACTATCTTGAGATCAGCAGTTGGAATGAAAGGTTTTAATTTCCTTAGTGTGTAGTTGGCGCCTCTCGTGGCGGCGCTAATGTTATTCTGCATAGAAAGGTGATTGTCCAATATTATTCCTAGAGATTTTAGATGAGGTTATGATGTGAGGTGTGCAGTTGAAGGCTGTTAGATGTGAGAGCCACTCTTTGATGTTAGGAGTGTGGTTGGGTGGAGAGATTAGGAGGAATTCAGTTTTGAGGGCGTTCGTATTGAGGTTGTTGCGATTCAACCAATGTTGAGTTTTTAACAAAGAAAAGTGCGGTATTAGTGGCCCCGAATGGGAAAATTACTACACCTCATACCAATATGTATACCCAGGTCAAGTTGTCAGTGAGAAGTATCTACAATTCTAGTAAAATTTGTACACCTACAGAGGTGCACTCGCACTTCCGGTACCCTACTACGAAAGGTAGCCCCTATACATTAGAAATGCTAATGTAAATCATATAAACATTTAATGAAACTGCACCAAGCACCCTCTTGAGCAGTTGTTTAATCCACAACAGTATTAGATATTGGTAAAAACTATCCCATATTTAATATAGATCATATGTCCTTGTAAAGGAACATGTAGAAATGTATTCACAAAAAATAGTAAAGTCCAGTTTCTGTTCCCAGTTTCCAAAATTGATTTATTCTGAGGAACAACACTTCCAGCAAAACATCAGCCAACACGTGTTTCGTCTCTTTAGACTTTTTTAAGGCTGAAAATACAGATATAGTACATATTGTTGGTGCTTATCACAGATTGTAGCCACAACTAAAGTACAAATCACTGTAGTTCAATGTTTTAAATAAACATGGAGAATATCCTCGATGTTCTAGTATTTTAATAAAAGTCATATTATAAAGACGGTAGGGAGAATACGAGAAAAATGGGAGACAGAATAGAAATAGTCATAGTGACCAAAGCTTATCCACAAAGCCAGTGGTTCAGTAGAATCATAAGCCTTCACCAAAAGTGCTTTCCGTATCTTGTTTGTCACCTATATGCGACATCAAATGCAATCACAGACACCCAGTTGTGAGAGGTATATTGATATCTATATACAACCTACTGATCCTGATGTTTTATGGTCCTTTACCAAAATTGCTGCACACGGTTCTTCCAAGAAAATTCATAAAGGTCAAAATGCTCAATTGTCAGATTCTGAGCTGTTTAGCCCTCCAACGTATCTGCAATAATGATAAAAACCATATCCAAAAATTGTAATATGTAGTCCCACTGTTCCCAAGTTAGGTAGTACTGGATTTGGGTTGCACTTACTTCAGATAAATAATATATTTCCCGATTCCAATACATGAACAAGTCCAAGCATTGGGCATTCAATATTTTGCAGCTATTGTATAGGGGCGAAAACAAAAGATATGTGTCTAGTCTAGAAAACGACAACGGGTACACCAAACCTATACCATGACTCCAAATGTCACGCCGTGCACGAGTGTCCCATGAACGTTGACCCCAATCATCAAAGCATAAAGTGTAAGAATGCCACATACCCAAAAAAGACAAAATACATATAGATCAACCCTCATGTTGACATCAACTGTATAAACACAAAGTTAAACCAGTGGACACATGGTGGTCATCTTTGTGTCCAAGCCATGGTGTAAAAAATAAGTAAAAATAAAACTCAAATAAATATGAAATACATAAGTACCAAAGATTTGAGTCGATTCACATAACGTTTGTGTGTAATGACCGGTCGCCCTAGTCAGCGCATGAAGGAGTCCATAGTAAGCTCCCCCGCTGAAAATAGGAATAAATAATACATACTGGAATAATATTTCTAGATAATAACGTATATGTACTCCGCCCCACTTCTATTCACCATTTCAATAGCCACGTCTTGTATTCTTTAAGGTATTGAAACCCGTATCCTTACTTGAAACAATTCGGAACATCATTGCTGCGACAAGTAATTCCCTTAACAAATGAAATGAGCTAAATTAGTTCTCACTTCCTCCACTATATGGTACTAACAACAAACCAGGTCCTATTTAATGTTCAACCGAGCAGCGCCTCTGTTCACTTACCCGGTATCACGCGTAAGCGTCCGACACGCCAAGCCGTTCGGAGTAGTTAAACCGAACGTTCATTGTCGTTCGTGTTTATAGAGAGTCGCAGTCATGTGACCTAATCAGAGCTCAAAAGAGCTAAAATGTAAGTGTCTCCATGTATAGTAATGGAGCCCGCACTATATTGGAAAGGCCAAATTCTTACATGTACTCATAAAAGGCGTCCGCAATACACACAAATGTCGAACTCTATCATATCTAAGGCATTGCAAGATGCACTTTAACTAATAAGTAACCTAAAGTGAGCAAACCATCAGATCGTATTTAAGCAATATGAGCCCCATTTTTTGAGGCGGCTTGAGCAATCCAATTAGTGTAGATCTAATCCACCCGTACCGATCCCACATGAACAAAAGTAAATCGTTATTTATAACGCGACGATAAACCCGAAAGCCCCAACCACAGCAAATAGCCTGTGTTGCAACAATCTAGTTTTTAGTCCCATTTAATCGTGATGTAGACATGTTTCCATATAGTGTGAGAGTATAGACACAGAAGGAAGAAGAGAAGACAGAGAAGAGATCGTATATGTTCCACAATTAGTACATTATATATATTATAGACTCTGGACTGTATCACATCCAGCCAATAAGGTCTTGAAAAGTCATAATCATATATATCAGGAGGTATAAAGTATAATGAACTGAATTGGTAACATACATCCTATTAGGTACATTGTAGTTATATAATGTGGCATTAGATCATGTACCTGCTGCATTGATAATATTGTAAAACAGTGTAATGCGTCACATCAATTTTAGACCAAGCAACGATCTAGTAGTGCATTGATCCTTAACCAAAGTGATTCCATACAGCACCTACAGGTTTTTGGGGGAAATATGTGTTTAGATATGTTATCTAATTCAGATATCAAGCTATCTCCAACAATGTAACCATACACCTGATCAGTCTTGAAGAAAAACATGTAATTTCCTGTCTGTATTGAGCCCTCTGTCGCAGACCTAAGCTTAATCAGCCATCTTGTTTCTAGTTTCCTCAGAGCTGCCAGCATTACACATAAACGTTATGTGAATCGACTCGAATCTTTGGTAATTATGTATTTCATATTCATTTGAGTTTTATTTTTACTTCTTTCTTTTTTCACCATGGCTTGGACATGAAGATGACCACTATGTGTCCACTAGTTTAAATTTGTGTTTATACAGTTGGAGTCAACATGAGGGCTGATCTATATGTTTTTTGACTTTTTTGGGTATGTGGCATTCTTACACTTTATGCTTTGATGATTGGGGTAGACGTTCATGGGACACTCATGCACGGTGTGACATTGGGAGTCATGGTATTAGTTTGGTGTACCCCTTGTCTTTTTCTAGACTAGTCACATATCTTATTTTTCGCTCCTAGACAACAGCTGCAAAATATTGAATGCCCAGTGCTTGGACTTGATTATATATTGGAATCGGGAAATATATTATCTGTCTGGAGTAAGTGCAGCTCAAATCCAGTACTACATAACTTAGGAACAGTGGGACTACATGTTACAATTATTGGATATTGTTTTTATCATTATTTCAGATATGTTGGAGGGCAGAACAGCTCCGAATTTGACAATTGGGCATTTCGACCATTATGAATTTTCTTGGACGAACCTTGTGCGGCGATTTTGGTAAAGGACCATAAAACATCAGGATCAGTAACACCTATCTGGTTCTGGTGGATTGTATATAGATATCAGGATACCTCTCACAACTGGGTGACCGTGATTGCATTTGATGTCACATATAGGTGACAATCAAGATACGGAAAGCACTTTTGGTGAAGGCTTATGGTGCTACTGAACCACTGGCTTTGTGGCTAAGCTTTGGTCACTATGAATATTTCTTTTCTATCTCCCATTTTTCTCGTATTCTCCCTACCGTCTTTATAATCTGACTTTTATTAAAATACTAGAACATCGAGTTTAACCTCCATGTTTATTTAACACATTGAACTACAGTGATTTGTACTTTAGTTGTGGCTACTATCTGTGATAAGCACCAACAATATGTACTATATCTGTATTTTCAGCCTTAAAGTCTAAAGAGACGAAACACGTGTTGGCTGATGTTTTGCTGCAAGTGTTGTTCCTCAGAATAAATCAACTTTGGAAACTTGGAACAGAAACTGGACTCTACTATTTTTTGCGAATACATTTCTGCATGTTCCTTTGCAAGGACATATGATCCATATTAAATATGTGATTGTTTTTACCAATATCTAATAATGTTGTGGATTAAACAACGGCTCAAGAGGGTGCTGGGTGTGGTTCCATTAAATGTTTATATGATTTACATTAGCATTTCTAATGTACAGGGGCTACCTTTGGTAGTAGGGTACCGGAAGTGCGAGTGCACCTCTGTATGTGTACAAATTTTACTAAAATTGTTGATACTTCTCACTGACAACTTGAGCTGGGTATAAATATTGGTACGAGGTGCAGTAGTTTTTCCATTCGGGGCCACTACTACCACACTATTCTTTGTTAAAAACTCAACATTGACTAACTCGCAACGACCTCGATATGAATGCCCTCAAAACTGAATTCCTTCTAATCTCTCCACCCAACCACACTCCTAACATCAAAGAATGGCTCTCACATCTAACCGCCTTCAACTGCACACCTCACATCATAACCTCATCTAAAATCTCTATGAATAATATTGGACAATCACCTTTCTATGCAGAATAACATTAGCGCTGCCACGAGAGGCGCCAACTACACGCACTAAGGAAATTAAAACCTTTCATTCCAACTGCTGATCTCAAGATAGTGGTTCAAGCACTAGTGATCTCCAAACTAGATTACAGCAGGGCCAACCTCATGAGACTAGCAAAAGCAAAACTGCCATCTCTGAAGGCAACCTTTAACACAGCTGCTCGACTCATCACAGGCTCAAACAAAAGTGATCACATCACCTCAGAGCACTGAACTGGCTACCCTATGAGGCAAAGATCAATCTACAAGTTGCCTGCTTGACTCCTAAATCTCTTCACCACACACTTCAACTTGCCCGGCCAAGAAGCTCATCCTATCGGAAAAAATAGAACTTTATGAAGCACAGGCTCCCTTCTACTGAAGACCTACAAGTTAAAAAAAAGAAAACTTACAAGTGCTGGGTGCGGTTCCATTAAATGTTTAAATGTTGAGTTTTTGTCAGCATGTTGTTGAGGATGCTGATGTCTTCTGGAGAAGCGATTTTTCATGTAAAGCTGAGTATCATTAGCATACATATGGTATGAGATGTTAGAGAGTTTGAGGATTTCATTCAAAGGTTTCATCAGCAAGTTGAACATGGTGGGGGAGAGATAAGAGCCTTTAGAGATGCCAGTCGTGACTGGCGTCTGGATGGATAGAGCATGGGCGGGCATAACTCTTTGATGTCTGTTGTGTAAGAATGAGGAGAACCATTTTACCACTGTACCAGAGAGACCCATCTTGCATTCTCGGAGGTTCATAAGGTTTTCGTGTTTACCCTTGCCAAACGCAGCTGACAGATCAAGCAGGATTAATAGGCTGGAGTCATTCTGGTCGAGAAATCCTAGGGCATCATCTCCAATATGGACCAGGGCAGTTTCAGTGCAGTGACCGGGCCTGAACCAGATTGGCATTTGTCGAGGAGTTAGAATTGTTCTATGGTTACATAGTTGTCGATGTATGCATTTTTTCAGGAGCTTGGCCAGACTTGGGATATTGGAGATAGGGCGGTAGTTGTTAGCGTCTGACTGGTCAAAGTTAGGTTTTTTTAATATAGGGGTGACCTGGCCATTTTTCAGACAATCGGGTATGGATTCTTGTGTTAGGAAAGCATTGACATTCCTGGTCCATAAGAGAAGTAGGGAGTGTTTGATCTCATTAAGAAGTTTGGCGGATAAGGGGTCGTTGAAGTGGTTTGAGTATTTCAGAGAAGATAATACTCGAGTATACGGGGACAGTCTGTTCGACAAGTAGTGAGGGGCATCACAGTGGAGAGCTCTGAAAACCAGCATCAGAGACTTAAAGGTAATACGCTGTTCACCTGGAAGCCAGTGCAGATGTTTCAGATGTGGAGAGATGTGAGGGCGACGGGGGACTTCTAATAAGTCTGGCCACTGCGTTCCGGACTAACTGAAGTCTGCAAATCAGATATGCTGGGAGACCAAGATAGAGACTGTTCGAGGAGTCCAGGAGAGAGGTGACTAGCGAATGAACTACAGTTTTTTTAGTCTCCTCAGGAAACAGATGAAGAAACTTCTTTACGATTTTCATCTTCAAGAAGCAGACTGCTGAGATTTGTTTAATTTGAGTGTCAAAGGAAAGCGAGGAATCCAAGATAATGCCAAGGTTTCAGGCCTAAGAGGTTGGATTTGGAGGAGCGTTCATTTCAAAAGGCCACCAAAGTGAGGGTGGTGGGGGTCCATTTTGATTGAAAACCAGTACTTCAATTTTTTCGTAATTTAGTTTCAAGCAGTTTGTCTCCATCCGTGCCTCCTCTAAGGCACTACCTAAAATTGAGAAGAGCTGCTTCCGAATTGTCTTGGAAGGAAAAGAGCAATTGGGTGTCATTGGCATACAGCACTACCTGTTGTGCCACAAAGCCTGAATCCATGCAAGATTTTCAGGATGACAACTTACTATGTAAATGTTTCCATTTAAACAACTGTATACTTGTTTATCCCACGTAGATATCTTGAAATTCCCCATCAGTAATGCCTGTTGGGAAATAAGCCCAGATCTTTGCAAGATTTTAGTAAAAACATAATGTTTGAAAAAATATTTCTTTATTGGCATTTTCCATTTACTGGCAGGATATAATAAAGCACACACCATACAATATAATGCAATAATATTCGAAGGTAAAGAATCATGTTACAATCTATTGGAGCTAGTAGGGGGGCTGCATTCAGGATACAACGCAGTGATACTAGCAAGTTCTTGCAGACCGTCTTTCCAATATACGGTGGTATAGTATAATAAAATATCCAAATAAGAACAGAAGAAAAGCAAAAATTACATATCTTTATCCATTCAACAATAACAGTAACCAGCCAACCGTTCAGGTGTAAACATTACATCCTACCCAAACCCTCCCTCCTATACGTTCCATGTAGTTTGTTGAACACTTCTCGTGGGTAGATCTTGATTGATGTTCTTAGGCAATTTATCATAAATCCTCTAGTCTTATTTAACCATTCAGGTGCAAGATATTGAGAAACTCCCCTTCTTTGTGGTTTCACCCCTCCACCTACCCCACTCTGGTGGTTGGGGGAAGGCTGATCCTGACTAAAAGGCTCCTACAGTGCTTGTGTCATTGCATCCCAGGTCAACAGCACCTTCTGTGCTTTTTCATCCCTTCTGGTCCTCCTCTTATGGGCCTCCTCAGCCCTCGCCCACTCCAGCAAATCTTTCTCTCAAGCTTCCCTAGTTGTGGGACGCAAGCTCAACCAGTGTATTGCTATGTGCCTTTTTGCCACCGTGAGACCTAAGATCATAAAACGTCTGCTCAGTCGTTGTTTCGGGTCTTCAGGAAGGAGCCCTAATGCACATTTAATAATGGTGTGAGGGATATCCCACCAAGTCAAGCCTTTAAGCTGGGCCAGGATCTCAATCCAGTAGGAGACTATCCCAGGACAGTGCCATAGCATATGTTAAAAATCTGCTTCCATGGTTCCACACAGAGGACAGTGTGGATCCTTTACTGGATATATATATTGTGCAATCATTTAGGGAATAGAAAGGTCATATGCACCATGTTATATTGTATCTGCTTGAATCTTGCACACACCCTTCACACCCCGCATGTATCTTCGTCCAGTCCTTAGGTGAAATGGGTTAGTTGCTGAGACGTTACCACATTTCCTCAATTCGGAGTGACTTCACTTTCCTATGTGTTCGTAACACTCAATATAGATGTGTTATAAGTCCTCACCCCCGCCATTGACAACATGGTCACTAGTGTATGTGTATTCTCGGGAGCCTCGGGGAGCATCGGCCAGAGCTGGCACCCTGTAGCAACTAGTTCGGCGTTCTAGAGGACTTGACCAGAATTCAAGTCAAATGACTTCATCGCCTCCTGTAGGGTAATGAATCATCTGTCTGGCTATAGGTCAGATAACATAATTCATCCGCCTTCTTGTAATTTCTTGACCAACATTAGACATTAGTCAAGTTATCTGCTCAAAGGGATGTATGATCCATAGATCAAAGTCGGGGGCAAAGGGTGCCCATTGTATCATCCTCTGCACTGCCCGCTCCCACAGCCTGCCCATCAGCTGAATCAAATGTGGAAATTCGTGAGGTAGGTCAACTCCCCTCATGAGCAACACTCCAAGGTGGTGTCCTTTGTGGGTGCCCTCCAGCAGGGATTTCTCCCAGTTGGGCTCCCCATCCAGCCAGTGTACAGCATGCTTTAATTGGGCTGCTAAATATTATAGTTCCATATCAGGAACTTTCATTACCTCTTTGTCCCATTTCCCTTTTAAAGTAGCAAGCCCCGTTCTGCAACGTTTGCCATTCCAGAGGGAAAAAACAGTATGTTAATATTTCTATTTAAATTAATTGCTTATATACTTGTTTCATGTGGATATCATGTAAATCTGTAATGGATCCAGCCTTAATTAGCTTATGCCGGATACGCCTACTTTAGGACAAACCTGTAGTGGTTCTCAGTAAACATCTGAAGTAACTGTCTCAATGTGCGCCGACGATACATTGATTTATTTGAAAGCAGAAAATAATGTGTTACTTGAGGTCATGGCGGTTTTAGACAAGTTTGGACGGATGTTGGGACTTTGCGTTAACTGGCGGAGGTCCTGCTTGTTTCCACGGCTGCGAACTCCCGATTCCCATGTCACACTGGGATAGGTGACCCTCTGCAATGGAAGTATGATTCTCTTAAATACCTTGGGGTACTTTTATAATTCTTAATAGGATCCGGTGGATGAGAACCTGGGTAAGGCTATCACGTCAGTCGGACAATCCATCCTCTTCTGGAAACAGTTACCACTGTCACCCATGGGCAGGGTGTCGATAGCTAAAATGTTAGTTCTCCCTAGACTTCTGTATTGTTTTAGAGCTTTACCACTTATACTGAAGAAGTCCTTCTTCATAGATTTGCAACACCCACTGACTTCCTTGATACAGGTTCCTGGGAGACATAGGGTGTCAATAACAACATTGTACGCCACCATGGAGGAAAGGAGGTTCCTAATTACGAGCTCTATTATGCTGCAGCATAGCACCGGTGGCCGATGTGTTGGCTGGGTGACGCGCTGGGTCTGGAAAGGGACATGATAAAACACTAGTTGGGTGTCCGGCTGTTACGGGTGTGACTATTGGAGTTTCCCCTCCCACCGTGGCGTCCATAACGTGCTACTCCGAGTGGCAGTTTGATGCTGGAGAAAGTATGCACATGGAGGTAAATGAATGAAACAATACGCAACATGGCTACCATTTTGGGTTACGCTGCTCGGTTGGTGTTCATGAGACACTCATCAGATGGGGATGGACCGAGGCAGGGAGATGTGGTTGCTGAGTGGAAGTTGCGTACATTTGAAGAACTGGTCGAGGGAACTAGTCTAGACTCAGGGCAGTTTTTGCTATATTCAGCCCTGAGTGGGATAGCGGGCCAGATGTGGGGATCTGAACTTGAACTACCACCAGCAGTGAGGCAGGTGGACATGTTGTTGGATAAGAGTAGGACTCGGCAAGTGATCTCTGGCTTATATGGGGCATTACTACAGGGGATTACTATTCCCAGTATTCAGGCTCTTAAGGGGTAGTGGGAGGATTGATTATCAACTGACATTTTTGAGACAGTCTGGGGTCTATTAACGCGGTTTCCAGGAATGCTTGTTACGTTTTACGTAATTCAACTATGTGCTCCACACATATTTAGCACCCGACTGAATAGGAAAAGTCCCGTACGCCCCTGATGCTAGGTAGAGTTTGTAGATTTTGTACACATGGTGTGGGGATGCCCGGTAATTGCTGAATTCTGGAAGGAGGTTCTACAATGCATATTGAGAGTTACTGATTCTATATTGTTGCAGGACCCACAGAGTTGTTTTCTCCAAACGAGGGGAATTTCTAAGAAGAAAAAGCAATCGACTGGTTTTCAGAACCTGGCATTAGTTCTTGTTAAAGCCGCATAGCGATGTTGTGGAAAGCGGCAATAGCCCCATCTGTACAGGTATGGAGGAAGGATGTGGCTCGGTGGGCATCGGCTGAGTTGGCAGTACCGGCTGCCACTAGGGCAAGGGATGGAAGATGTCACCCCATGGAGCAATGGGACGCATACTTGGAGAGACTCAATGGGCTACCTGATGCATAACAGCTAATGTTACTACCACAGGATTGCCTCGGGGACGGCAGACAGTGGAGCCATCTTCTGCCATGTTTGTGGGGCTCTTCCTGGGGGCACAGTGAGGTGCAATGGCTGTAGCCAGAAGAGGGTAACAGGAATATGATGTGCTGTGAGACTACTGTGATATGTGCTGTGATTCCACATGTAGTGCAGTTGCTGATGTTATGGTGGGAAAGACCCACCCCATTATTTTATTAAAAATGTACATTGGTGCTATACAGTGGGCTGTTCCATGTATTTAGGGGTGTGGGCATGGCCATGTCATGGTGGGCAGCTCCCATCCCTATATTGTTATAAGGGAAAAAAATCCTTGGTGTCTAGTGGGCTTTCTCTCCCCGGGGGGATCAGGGGCATTACCCCTCTATTCTGCGGGGGGAAGACTGCTATAAACAAATGCACACAAACACACACATACAGTACAACATTCTCACAGTACGTGATTATTGATGATCCTAGTAAAAAAAAAATATAAAACACTGTGGACTGTGGGTTCCTCAGCAAAAGCATAAAGCTGCCTGAAAGCCAGTATTCAAGCACTTTCTCGTTCATTGGGCTTCAGTATGCTAATATGAGATTACCCATTGTAAGGGCATACAATTAATTGTAAAAAATCAAAAATTGCCTATTTGAATGCGTTTTTCTTCTTCTAATACAAACAATCCAGTGAAGATAAAGGCATGGTTTCTGACCTTCTGCAGAAGTGTGCTACTTTACAACTGTCCAGACACATTAAGAGAATTACAAGACCTGATTGGACTTCTTTTTTTTTTTAATAACTCTTTTTATTTACAAAAATAAACTTGTTGGTCATTTACACACATGGATGTTTGTTAAGTACGGTGTTGCATTCACATATTTACAATTCAATATATTTCCTTTGATGTTACAGCAAACAAGGTGGCCACAATATACAATTCCTTACAACGTTAATGCTTCTTCAAGGGAGGGGACAAGGGGGGGTTCACACAGATGTCCTCGGTATTCGTTCCATTTTGTCCAAATTGCTACCCATTTCCGGGGACACTGATTGGACTTCTTAACTGTTGGATAGCTTACTTGCCACATTATGTTGAGCAAATGAAGCCCTGGTATGATATGATTGCCCCTATGTTTTCTGAAAAACAATGGAAGAAAGAGCACACAGCTCTCTTATGTGAACTTCTAGGAGACATTTTTGAGACTAAATATTTATAGACGAGAGATAATAAAATAAACCTAGTAATTAGAGTTGTTTCTTGTACCTCAGGCCACACCTACCTAGTTTAAAATGAGGGACAAACAACTATCATATTATGTTTTTTACATCTGTACTCCTGCTGAAGGAAGATTCACCCCAACCATAACAATTCTCACTGCAGTACAAACAGTCACATTAATAGAGCGCATTTTGGCACAGGGAACAAATAATTCTATTTTCTCCTATACGTACACAGGAGGCAGTGACAAAAGCATGTATTCCTAATGCTTGTAATCTACAACAGAGTTTGGTGCAATGGACCTCTTAAAATACTGTTGACGTAAAATGTGAATATGATCCTATACTCTGCAAGCAAGATTTTGTTCAATGCACCCAAAATGTTCCACAAACTCCTAATGTTTAACCCATACATGTATATAAGTGTGTTCAATATAGTTTGCGCTGCACAGCCTGCGGTTGGCACTAAACAAATATTCTACAGCTTGTGCTGCAGTGCAAGGAATTTTTTTAAATGGCCAATGTTAGGCCATACGCGCACATGCTCTATAGTTTTAGGCAATTCCACTGCACAGCTAGCATAAATGCTTGCCGTTACTCGCCCTACTAAAGGCTCATCCATCGGTTCCACACTAATAGTGTTGGATTTAGCATTTTGTGTCCAAGAATACAATATAGATTTACCACATTGATGCTTGAACAGATTCAGAGATTCGAAAGGGAAAGCAAAAAAGAATAGGCAACCTTAGGGAAAGATGGGTATCCTCCAGGATAAGTTTCCTTTGGTCCATGTAGAGCATACCATGCCCAAAAAAGTGAAGGAATTAACACTAAAAGGAACTGTGCAGCAGATAAGGCTGCAAAGACAGCAGTGCAAACCTCTGAGGTGGCTGCTGTAGCTCGACCTCAAACCAAGATTGAAGCAGACATTTGGAGGCAATACAATCAACGTTAAGAAGAGAGAAGCCTCCAGAAGTCTTTCCTTAGAAATAATCCTACAACCTCACTCAAGATAATGTTCCAATGGTTTTTACAGCTAGAGTTGGGAATAGATATATTCCTAAATGAACTAGGTTAGATTCAGTCGAGGCAGCTTATGAGGGGCTAGCATCTTCACATGCTTCAGGTCTCGAAAAATCATAAAAATGTTACTAGACCTGGTGGTCTAGTAACTTGAATAATCTACTTGACCTAACTGTAATGTACTTGACCTGTAAACCGGTCTCAGATTGTGTGATCCTAGACACACATGAAAGCACCATCAAATATGCGAGTTCAGCATTTCTTCTGTACAAAAAACACTCTTTTTTTTTATTTAATAGGCTAAATGTTTGCTCCATGTTTAATACGAATCTGGCCCACATATATGGTACACGTGATCCTTGACTTGCCTCTTAGTTCACTAATAGCATTGCCATCAAGACAATGTTTGGAAACTGGGTTTCAGTAAAAAATATTTTTCATTTGCAGATCAGCAGGTTAAGTGTTCTGATTTGTTTTTATCCTATAAAAAATCTATTTTTTCATCACGCAGAATTATAAAAATGTGCTTTCATAACTGCTGAAACATCTTTTGAAATGTTTGTACTGTTCACTTATTAGCTATTTCAATGTTGTGTTAGAAAAAAAGCCTGAAATCTTACTGCCTTTCATTTCACACACTTTGCACAGCACGATTGTCAGACACTTCACCTTACAAAATCCTCTAACTTTGCAGTCAGAGAAAGATAAGTAAGTGTAAGAAGACAAACTGAATTTTGACTTCTGTCTCGGAATCCAAATTAAATGTGACAAGATAAAAACAAGATTTAAAGTAATCTTTATTGCGCATTCACTGTGTGAATGAACAGAACACCTGTTATTTGTCAGCTCACCAGAGCCGGCCTTAGGCCCTAAAAATAGTTCGCCCTGATGAAATTTAACTCACCATAGTGAGTGGGCGAGTACATTTCTCGAGGCCTGTGCTGGCATAAGTGTTACTGTATCAATGGTACAGCAACGATAATGGTGACCATATTTACCAAAGCGGATGAAAAAAATGTGCAGCAATGCACTATATGTTAACAGATCAAACGCTGTACTGTTGTGAGACTACCGCAGATTCCCCTTTCTATTGCGACAGATCCTTTGGATTAGTTTTCCCTGACCATGTTATGCCAATCCCATGCATAAAGCAATATAAATTCTTATTGGTTGCTGAAGATTTCATGCTCCAAATACTTGGAGGCAAAAAACTGCCACTGCTCGAGTGGTCATAAAGGGCCTGCATTCTACCCTGCACCACTCCACTCTACCCTGCACCACTCAACTCTACGCTGCATCACTCCACTCTACTCTGAAACAATCTACTCTCTGCCACTGCACTGTATGCCACTTTACTCTATGACACTCTACTGCACTCTACGCCACTGCAGTCTACAGTATGGCACTGTACTCTAAACCACTGCTCTCTACGCCAATGCACTTTACACCAATTTTCTCAAACCAATGTGCTACACGCCACTGCACCTGCACCAACTACTTTGCACCATTGCACTTTATGCCATTATATTCTACAACATTCTACTCTGTCACTGCTCACTAAATCACTCTACACCACTTCACTGTACGTCACTGTACTCTATGTCCCTCTATTCTACTCTGCACCACTGTACTCTACTCAACTGCTGTCTGCACAACTTTACTCTACACTACTCTACTCTGCACCACCAACACTCGACAACCCTGCACTCTGACACTCTACTCTGCATGACTGCACTCTGTGGGCCCGATTCACAGAACTAATCTGAGACAAAATCCTAAACTTACTACTTTTGGTATTCACAGAAGGCGTTTAGTAGTAGTAAAGTTAGGATTTTGTCTTAAGTTTGACTTAAGACAAACTTAAGACCGATTTAAGACAGACTTAAGACAAATCCTAACTTTACTACTACTAAATGCCTTCTGTGAATACCAAAAGTAGTAAGTTTAGGATTTTGTCTCAGATTAGTTCTGTGAATCGGGCCCTGTGTCACTGCACTCTACTTTGCATCACTGAACTCTACGCCATTTTACTGTACTCTACACCACTGCTGTAGGAAGCTGGCTCTGTATATGCTATCCCAAGATGAGGTATAGGGTGCACAGAGGTATAGCAGAGTTCAAATTAGTTAAGTACGTACAACTGTCTTTGTGGTAGTGTGGGCGAGCAGTTAGACTTATCCAGAGGGTGTGTTAAGCATTTATTGTATTCACTCATTCAAGGACTGATACACACACTCAGAGACAGAATCCAGACCAATGAGGTAAGTATAAAAAAGATATACTTATGTTTTATTTTAGAACCAAGCAGGACTTGGCACAGGTGAGTAAATATACTTTAAAATGCAAGAATGTTTAAGGAAATGAGGTTGTGTTAGAAATTACAATTCTTACAGGTTTGTATCACTTTCAAAATGCGGTTAGAATCATACAGTAATTACTTTCAGATTACTTTTGATTTACTTTAGGAATGCTTTGAGTACTGGGGGTGATATGCCTAGATACCACACCTAAGGATCTCTAAATACAAGGTAAGTACGACTTTTTATACTTTGCATTAGAATTCCTTGTTTCTTCATACAACACAGTTCAACACTTGGAAATCTTTAGGCCCAAAATCTCTTTGCATGGGTTCCTGGGGGAAAAGTGTTAGAGGTTTCTCAGGTAAGTACACGACTTATGAGGGTGAGTTTTGGGGGTTAGGACCAAGGTTCCTCAAGGTCTCGATGGGCACTCAAGTTGCACCACCAGCGGCACTGGGCAGAGTACAGGGGCCCAATGTTAACAAATGGGGCTAAGGGGGTCTTCGGTTAGAGACTGCTGACGAGCAGGCCACTCGGGTGTGGGAGCAAAGCTCCTAGGGTTAAGGTCAGCACTGCATGGGGCCAACGACCAACACAGGAGCTGCACCACCAGAGGCACTCGGGCGGCCGGGTGCAGGGTGCAAAACAGACGTCTGGGACCCTTGTGCTTTCCAATAGAGACCTTTGGTTTCGGAAAGATGCTGCAGGCTTGGGCAGGGAGGCTACCTGAAGGCGACCACCGGCTGGAGAGGTAAGTTGGGATCTTGGGGGATGCCTGGACACCGTCAGTTGGGCCACCCAAGGCTGTGTGGCGACGGGTGCAGGGGTGTCTTCTGGTATTGGGTTTTCTTACCAGCTCCGGTCGCGATGGCGAGGATCCTTCAGGTTGAGGCTGCAGGGGTCGGCTTGCAGCTTGAGGGAGGTTGGGGATCACCAGATCCCTGGTCAGCATTGCTGGGGAGACCTCCTTGGGGTGTTGTGTCACTTGAACTCCGGCCATGGGCTTCGGGTGCAGAGTGGTGCAGAATCATGGAGACGCCGGTATCCGGATTCCAGAGCTGAGTCTTTGGTTGAGCTAATCCGGTGCTCACGGGAGACAGTCTGTGGAAAGGTCGCAGGGCAGGTCCTCCGGGGTCTGGGGGTTCCTGGCTCCTGGACTCGCCGGGGTTCTTGCTGTTGGCAGGTCATAGACAGGACAGGCCAGTAGGGCTGGGTCCAAGGCAGTTGGTGTCCTCTTCTCCTTCCTGGGTCAGCACGGCTCTTCTGTTTCTTCTTCTTTCTTTCTCAAATCTGAGAAGGCAAGGTTCAGGGTCGCCCCTAAATACTAGATTTAGGGGCATTAAAGGGGTGTGCAGGTCGGGACCAATGGGTCCCTTCCTTGGGGTAGGTACACCACCTATTATGCCACCCTCCAGCGGGAAGAGGCATGAGCCTCTCCCTAATTGGCTGAGTCCCCTCATCTTCAAGGTGGAGGGGGCTGAGATGTGTGCTTCACCTCGCCTCCCCACCTGAGGGGTGGGGTTGGCAAAGGTGGGCACACCTCTCTTCCTAGCTTGGATTTTCCACCGATTCTCCCCTCCAAAGTGGGGGCCAGAACCGGTGGGAGCCAGTTGCTGGGGGCAGCAAAAGGCATTTTATATTAAATCCCACACTGGCATCAGTGTGGGTTTAATGTGCTGAGAAGTTTGCTACCAAACTTTCCGGTTTTTAGTAAAGCCATTATGGAGCTGTGGAATTCGTAGTGACCAACTCCCAGACGATATACTCTTAATGGCATTACTACACTTACAATATCTAAGAATGGACTTAGACACTGTGGGGGTACAGAGCTCATGCCTCTGTACCCTCACCTTAGAGGACTGACTTACCTAGGCCTCGGGCAGTAGATTGCAGGCATGGCACACATGGATGTGTGCCATGTTGACTCTTCACTTTTCTCTGCACACAACACGCAGCCTGCAGTGGCTGTGCGTGTGGGTTAAGGTGCCGGGCCTCTAAGGGTGGCACAATAGGTGCTGCAGCCCTTAGAGGCTTTCCTTGTCACAGGGCCCTTGGTACCCATGGTACTTTTTACAAGGAGATTATCTGTGGCCAAGGATGTTGCAATTGTGGATACAAATGTCCAGTTTTGAGAACATCAAGTCAGGTTGCACCAAATGTTAGGCAAAAAGTGGGGCTAACCATGCGAAAAGGGGCACTTTCCTACAACTGCACTCTACACTACTGCACTGTACGCCACTGCACTTTACCCGGTGCCACGTCACTCTATGCCACTTCACTCTATCCCACTGTACTCCACTCTGTGCCACTCTACTCCAATCTGCTCCACTCCACTCCATGCCATTGCATTCTACGCCACTGCAATATACTCTGCACCGCTCTACTGTATGCCACTGCACTCTACGCTACTCTACATCACTGCACTCTACACCACTTTACTCAAAGCAATGCACTCTACGCCACTGTATGCCAATCTACTCTGCACCACTGTACTTCATGCACACTTCACTCTAGGCGACTCTACTAAGACTCTACTACACTCCACTCCACAATACTCCACTCTATGATGCTCTACTCCATTAATCTCTGCTCCACTGACACTCTACTCCACTTTACAGCACTCTATGCCATTCTATGACGCTACTGCAGTCTACGATTCTCCACGCAACTCCCTCTATGCCACTGATGGCCACTTTACTCCACTCTATTCTATGACACACAAATCCACTCTACTTCATTGAACTCTATGACAATCTACTCCGCTGTATGCTACTCTAATATACAACACTGTACTCCACTCTACGCAACACCCTCTGTGCCACTCCACTCTGCTTAACACCACTCCACAACACTCTATGCCACCTACTCTACGACAGTCTACTCACCTTTACACTGTCCTCCACTCTACGCCCTTTCACTCTACTCCCTCCACAACACTGTACAGTACTCCATAACACTCCACTTCACTCATCTTATCTCCACGTCACTCTGTGCCACTCCATAACACTCCCCTCTACTCCACTTTACGACACTCCACCCCACACCACTCTCCTTTACCCCACTGACTTTTAGCCATGTAGATCATCTCCCTCACCAACGAACACACAACTGCCAGAATCAACTTTCACAACGGAATGAAGACAGTCGCTACTTGGATGCAAGACCACTGCCTCAAGCTCAAATCAAACAAAACCGAAGTACTTATCCTGGGACCCACCGCCTCAGCCTGGGACGACTCCTGGTGGCCCACTGCACTAGGCTCCCCTCCCACCCCCAAGGTCCACGCAAGCAACCTTCGCATCATACTGCACTTCTTGCTCTCAATGAACCACCAAATCAATGCAATATCCTCATCCTGTTTCCATACGCTCCGCCTGCTTCGAAAGACTTTCAGATGGCTCCCCACAGAATCCAGAAAGACGGTCACCCATGCACTCATCAACAGTAGACTGTACTAAGGCAATGCACTCTACGCCGGCGTCACCCAGAAGCAGCTCAGGAAACTACAGAATGTCAAAAACGCCACAGCCAGACTGGTCCTTGACAGCCCCCGCTGCAACCACACTTTGGACAACTCCACTGGCTCCCAGTCAACAAGAGATTCACCTTCAAGCTCCTCACACATGCCTACAAAGCTCTCCACGATGCAGGACCAGCATATCTCAACCACTGTCTCAACTTCCACACATCCACCAGACAATTCCGCGCCGCCCAACTCGCCCTCGCCTCTGTCCCACGGATCCACAAGATCAGAACTGGAGGAAGATCCTTCTCCTACCTTTCCGCCAAGACCTGGAACACTCTGCCCCTCCACCCCTGGCAATCCACATCGTTGACAGAGTGCAGGAAGGACCTCAAGACCTGGATCTTTGGCTGACCCTCCACACCCAGTACTGTTGTAATTCGTTTCAGAACTGAAGGAATTCCCCCTGACAAAGGACTTTATCAGGCCTGAAATGCATCGTGTATCGGGACAATATCAATATTGATGTTAAAACTACTCATGTCGAGGCACTCCAGATCATGATTTTTTATTGCAAATAGAGATGAATAATACAAGAACTAAGCGATACCAAAGGCGATGATGGACGGAGTGCTAGAGCAAATCAAACACTCACCCCCAGTCAAATGATCTGGGTTTAATCCATCATCATTCTTTAGCTCACTCCACCACCCCAGTTCAGACATGGCCATATGCAAATCAGTTTGACCCTGTGCCTCATGGGAACAGTCCAGCCCGAACTGCCAAGCCATGTCTTCCCTGGACCGGAAACAAGCATCCTGGGACCGGTTTCGGGTTCAAAACCCTCATCAGCCAGGCTATCTTGAATCCAGTGGCAAAGTGAGCAAGGGACCCACGTCTGGGCATACCCTGCCAACTTAGGGCGAACAAAGCGATACCAAAGGGGATGATGGACGGAGCGCTAGAGCAAATCAAACACTCACCCCCAGTCAAATGATCTGGGTTTAATCCATCATTCTTTAGCTCACTCCACCACCCCAGTTCAGACATGGCCATATGCAAATCAGTCTGACCCTGTGCCTCATGGGAACAGTCCAGCCCGAACTGCCAAGCCATGTCTTCCCTGGACCGGAAACAAGCATCCTGGGACCGGTTTCGGGTTCAAAACCCTCATCAGCCAGGCTATCTTGAATCCAGTGGCAAAGTGAGCAAGGGACCCACGTCTGGGCATACCCTGCCAACTTAGGGCGAACAAAGCGATACCAAAGGGGATGATGGACGGAGCGCTAGAGCAAATCAAACACTCACCCCCAGTCAAATGATCTGGGTTTAATCCATCATTCTTTAGCTCACTCCACCACCCCAGTTCAGACATGGCCATATGCAAATCAGTCTGACCCTGTGCCTCATGGGAACAGTCCAGCCCGAACTGCCAAGCCATGTCTTCCCTGGACCGGAAACAAGCATCCTGGGACCGGTTTTGGGTTCAAAACCCTCATCAGCCAGGCTATCTTGAATCCAGTGGCAAAGTGAGCAAGGGACCCACGTCTGGGCATACCCTGCCAACTTAGGGCAAACAAAGCGATACCAAAGGGGATGATGGACGGAGCGCTAGAGCAAATCAAACACTCACCATGGGCCAGGATCGTTCTTGGGGGGCGCCTCTGGCGTGGGTCGTCCACCCGGCAAACAGTGAGCCCATTCCACAGAGAAATATTTTGAGAAGCCACGGGGTTGGAGGTGTTTCAGTACGAGGTCCTGTATGAATAGATCCACTGCTGGCCTGTCTGCTCGCTCAGGCACCCCAAATATTCTCACGTTATTGCGCCTGGATCTTCCCTCATAATTTTCGAGCTTGGCCTCCAGTATCCTGTTGGTATCACGGAGTTCACGGACTCAATGTTTGAGTGTGTCGGTGTTGGCCTGTAGATTTGCTGTCGTCTCTTCCACTTCAGTGACTCTTGTGCTCATGTTTCTGAGATCTGCTCTGAAGAATGATACCTCTGTGGTTACTGAGTCTATTCGTGTTTCAAGCGAGGCGTGCTCTCCATTTAGGGCTGTCATAATGTCCTGAAAGGTTAGGTTGTCCTTAGTAGAGGTTGCATGGGTGCTGGTCTGCGTGGAATCCTGGGAGTATTCAGCGACTTCTTGGGTCTCCTGCCAGGCAAATTTATCTAACTTTGTTTGGTGGGAGCTGCGTGCTCCCTTTCCGCCCTTCATTGTAGGTGCTAGGAAGTGAAGCCGCGGGATAGTCCACTAGTTACTAGCGCCCCACCAGGGTAGTCACTGCCGCCTGCCTGGGAATATGGTGGTACTCCACACGGCCTGTCGGGTTTTTCCCGGTGGGGCTGATTGGCCGATCACCCTCACTGGGGCTTCTGTATGTCCGGTTCCTGTTCAGACCACTCTGTAAATGTGCAAAGATCCCCTGTCTGGAGGGTGGGGGGGCATGTGATGGCTGCTTCTCGCCCTTGATGCGGATTGTTTGGCAAGTTCGAACTTGGCACTAAAGCGGTGTGTGTTGGAGCGCCTCCGCTGGGTCACTCACCCTGCCAGGCCAAGTTCCTGCTGCTTGATGGAAGCCTTGTGACTGTGTCTAGGGTGAGCTGCAGCGCCGTAGACCCCCTGTGTGGGTCATCTCACCCGTCCCAAGGGCTCCTCCGCCCCCTGCTGATACCCCGTGTGATGGACGGGTTTGGATGTGATCGCTACGGCTCTCTCTCGTGGTCGGGTGCAAATACAGAGTTCCACGTCCCAGCGTGAGGAGGCCAAGGAGCTGCTCCGTTGCGTTGGATGCCATCCCTCGCAGACCTGGAACCAGGTTGCTCCCACACTGTCCGGCATCCTTTGCTTCCATCCACGGCCCTGTCCCGGTCACACTAACTTCCCAGGGAGGCCGCCCGCAGGTACACCACAGGAGTCTCCTGCATGTCTCTGCTGCTGCTGCCTCCCGCAGCCACTACAGGGGGACTTGATCTGCTTCTCTAATGTCGACGGGCCTGCAGCTGGCCACTTGGGTCCCTACTAGATTGTCTGCTGCTTGCTCGATGCACCTTGTCTCAACTCTACCTCCCAAGGGAGGGCGTGGGCTCACCTGCTCTGCCTACTCCGGTGCAATACGCGCTGGGGTTCATGTCGCTCCAGCTCCCAGCCTCACCCTGTACGCATGCCTCGTCAGGTTTCTCGGTCCGTTGGCATCTCTGGACCCTCGGATGACGCATGGCGATCCCAGTGGATTTCTGGCTAAGGCGACTCCGATTACCGTGGTATCTTATACGGATTAAGTGCCAGATTTATTGGGATGTGGGCCATGGGTTACGGGAGCTTCCCTAGATGCTGTCTATCTTGCTCAGCCATCAGCCACGCCCCGACACTGCGCTATCTTGATAGAGGGTGGACAGGACAGAGAGTAGAATGAACATTAGAATAAACATGGTGGATGAGACCAGAGTGTAACAGTAGCTACCAGAAGAGGCCAAAGCCTGGAGTAGCAGTGTGAACCACCCAACAGGGAGCAAACAACAAAGGTAGCTGGTTGCTGAAAGGGGGGGTGATAAAGATGGGAAATACTCACTGATAGTTGGATGGGGCTCTACAGATAAATTTGCAGTGGACATTGTGTACTGAAGGAATTGACAAGAGAGTCTAATCCACAGACGAGACGGACTTGAGCTGCAGATGGAAACTGGTAGAGCAGTCTCAGTTTGAGGGGCAGAGTTGACTTTACACAAAACACCCTGAGACAGACCATATACAGTTACTGCGGAGGCTTGATGCTCACACTTTCCAATTGGTTAAAAATGTAGTGGGTTACTTGGTAAAGGGAAAAATAGGTTTAACTGAGGCACCATCATGGAGGGTAGAGTGTGAAAATGAAGTTAAAGTGCCATAAAACATACTTGGACTGAAGAAGAGGTGTCAAAGGAGTTTTCATCTCTACAGCCTCACATCATAACTGATCGACACAGAGAATCGAAAGGTTGCAGGGATGTCGACTCCACATAAGTCATTGAAGGAGAAGAACGAATTACCAAAGCATTCACGTGATAAACCCGGTGAATGGAGAAATGTACATGAGGAATATTAATCTCCTTTGAGAAGACACCACAGAAGAACAGTGTGGAAGACCACAAAAAAGGCAAACATGTAGAGTGTTCTTACACTAGGCGAGAGATATCCTAAGCCCTGGATTGAGGGAAAACCAGATGCATCCACCCAGATGTACTGAAACAGAGATACATGACACCACTGGGGATAACGGATAGGTAACATTGTTAAAATACCTGCAAATAGAATTGAGTGGAGCATTTGAAATGAAGTTCCACCCACAATACCGCTCCTCAATTAAGCATGTTGATTCCATGGAAGACCCCATTCACCTCCTCTGTCCCATTCTTAGTTTCCTCTTGGTTTATTTACCCATACTAATATCTACCAACTCTTGTCAATGTTTCCTTCTAACTCCCCCTAGTAAGCTTTTGGGCTACTGGGATCTCCAGCAACAACGTGTACTTATGCCTAACTAAAGATCCGGCAGGGGATAGAGGTACACAACCTCCCCTATCAAATCATCCAGCTTTGGACTTAATCCAGGTTACTCTTGTCTGGGCACTTGTTTAAAAGTGTGCACATTTATTTATATAGTTGCGAAATTTGCAGAGTGGAGAAACAGTTGTAGGTTTTCACTGTGAGTTCGGTGGAGAATTCTGAACTAAGCGCACTAACATACCCTTTGCCATGTACCTCTGCCTGCAGTCTCTGCTGATCATGGAATGCTGCCTTGCTAGTAGTACCTGCTGAGTGCAGGGTGTGACAATTGCCCATACCTTGTGTTTAGTCCCCTGCAGTGAGTGCCCAGAGGTAAATGACCTGTGACATATCCATCTGGCAATGGATACAGTTTCTGGCTGCCCAGCATCGCTGCCCTTCTCACTTTACAGTACCACTGAGACCTTCAGCCTCTCTCCAGGACCAGCCGGGAAGAGACTGCATCCCCTGGCGGAGACCACTGAACTGTTGGTTGTGATAACGAGTATGTTTACACTTTTGTTGCTACGGTACTTCTCTCTTTCGGATGGAGATAATGCTATCAGTTTGACAGAATTATGGTGCTTGGTCTTCACATTTCCTTTAGTTATGGGGATTATTTCCCTCAGTCATGGTGCCTCCCAGAGCAGTGGCTGCTGGAAATTCTAGCAGGGAGGGGTGGCGGGGGGCCACACACATACTCACATACTCACTCACACACACACATTCACTCACACGCGCACATACCCACACACTCACAAATACACATACATACATACATATATACATTCATGCATACATGCACGCACTAACCAAACATAAAAAAAATAAAACCTACCTTTACTGCACTTTGGGAGGGAAGCTTCTGAGGTGCCAGGAGTGTTGGGACTGCTGCCTTCCCTCATTGACTGACCTTAGGGGATCAGTGAGACTGCTGACCCCACCTCATTCTGTGACGAGGTGTCACTGATTAACCCTCGGCATGTTAGGGCTTAAAAATGAAGTGCCCAGGTCCGAGGCTATCAGGGACGCTCCACTACTTCAGGCCTGATTCACAGAACTAATTTACGTCAAAAACGTAAAGTTAGTACTTTTCGGTATTCACAGAATACACTTACCACTACTAACTTTATGTCCGCTCTCGGGCCGGAGATTCCGGCCCTGTGGCGGAATTTCCGCCTCTGGGCCAGAATCTCCGCCTCCGGGCCGGAATACCCTCATTTATGCTGTTTGAGCATTGAAACGGCCTAAATGAGGGGATTCGGCCCGGAGGCGAGATTCCGGCCCAGAGGTGGAAATTCCGCCACAGGGCCGGAATCTCCGGCCCGAGAGCGGACATAAAGTTAGTAGTGGTAAGTGTATTCTGTGAATACCGAAAAGTACTAACTTTACGTTTTTGACGTAAGTTAGTTCTGTGAATCAGGCCCATCATGAGGGGGAGTGCCTCGAAACACTTTTACCTGGCTGAGGAGGTCACGCCCACAGGGCTGTGAAATCCTCAGCCTGGCAAAGTTCAGCTCAGGTAGCCAGGAGCCTGTGCATTTAGCACATGTCTAGCTCCTAGCTGCCTGACCTGAACAAGAAGAGTGTCTGTCAGGTTACCGTTTTCCCCTAACAGACATTCTTCATGTCGGGGGGAAAAAGGTAGGGGGCATGGCCCCTCTGCCCATACGGATGGGCCGTGGATGCCCCAGATGCACCATGTCCTCTGTTCTTCTGCTCCACATCTTTCATCAAGTCCATATCTGGATCCTCATTGGAAGATGGCGAGGTGGGTCTTATGTTCAGCCTTGACTGGGAGGACACGGCAAGCCCTTGCTACCGATGGTCAAAGGTAGGGTTCCAGTAGACACCATCTTGAAGAGGACAACCTATCTATCCACTATAGGCAATTGTGGAATTAGAAGTATTAAGTCATCATGTCTGTGTCTTTTGCTATCACTTTGAGCCAGATTTCACTGCAGCACCACATGTACATGGTCTCGCAGCTCTAGCTTAACTTGAATGAAGGTTTTGTTACTGTGAGCGGTTAATCCCCAATTAAAATGATAAACTTGATTGCTATGCCAATATGTTGATTTCATTTTGTGTGCGTTTTGTTTCAGACGTTGCTCTTAGCTTTACTTTTTTGACAACAGAAGATGGATCGCCTGCTGCCTGAACTCTGTGGGACCAGTCCCTCAGACCCGCTTCCAGTCTGGAAACATGGGAGCATCGGGTACTGCTTCAATCAGCTGGTGCTGAGTGCTCTCCCACACCTTCTGCTGGCTGTGACTAGTGCCTGCTATGTGGGCTTTCCCAGGTAGGTATACAACCTCTAAAATGGCCAAGGTTGGTATTGCTGTTATCACAGGTGAACACTGTGATAGATACCACATTCTGTTACTTTCCTACTAGCTATATGTATGACCCTTTGTGATAGTAGAAGTCGGCCTCCTTGCAGAGAGACCATACCGAGGGGGACTCTGAATGCCTCTACCACCCACTATACTTCAGTGTTGAAGCAGCAGTACCATCTTTGACTGCCAGGCCTTGTTGAGTCTGCTCCTCTTGCCACTGTGCCAAACCGCATGGCAGTAGGACATGGCAAGACTAATTAGCGAAATGCTTCGTGGTAGAGAAAAAGAGAGCGGGAGGTCAAGCCAGTCTTACCAGCTAGGTGAGTGGGCAGACCTGAAAGACTTGGCTGTGAGGAGAGTGTGAGATGGAGAACAGTGGCAGAGAAAAAGTAACAAGCACGTGGATGAGGCTGCAGGGTTAACAAGCAGAGGAGGTGGAACAGGCTGTCACTGGGAATTGCCTGTGAAAAAAGGGAAAACTGGGCAAATAAAAGTGTAAATGGCAGTCAGAGGAATGTATATAACAGCAAGCCCCTGAATAGGCCCCGGCAACATTTTTGTTACACCAGCATAATCTTGTGCAATTTCTGATGTTTCACATTATGCTTGTTACATGAAATTTCTCAAATTACACCATCACGCCTAGTTGCATAATAAAAAGCTTCAGTGCAAAAAAGCTGTTGCGGGAGCACAAGAATACTTCAGTAAGTAGTTTGCATATCATTTTCTTAAATGCTAGGATGGAACTCTTAGGATACTTTTGTTTACCTTTGTCTATAGGTTTTTATTATTCTTTGGATTATGAAGATTGTCTCCTTGAAGAAGGGGTTTTCACCAAAATCCGTTGCAGTGGTGTATACATTATTTCGTACTTCTAATTTTCACATGGCATCGAATCAATAAAAAAGCATCTGGATGTAAGCTAAGGTTTCAGTCCTACCTTTGAAGAAAATTCTGGAGAAATAGCTAATAATGACATACTAATTAAATTGCAACGTGCTAAAATGTAGGAAATCATTTACATCACTGTCATGAGATACTGTGCAGGTTCCTTTGTATAAATTTCTTATGCGTTTGATTGATCTTGGCTGTTGGATCTTTCCTAGCAGCACGAACATGTGCTTTGTGTGCCCTGAATACTTTTACCTGTTCTTTTAAAGAAAGAGATCAGATTCCAACATCTTTAATTTTATTGAAGTCATAGACATGTCACAGGTATTCATGGGGCCCCTTAGCCAATACCCAATCTCCAGTGTCAAATTGAGTATCGCCGAATGGGCCACTCAATTACGTAGATTCTCCGACACTTAAATATCTGCTACATAAATACTCCAACCCCCCTCCCCCGACACCTGTGAGCTCTTCTTCAAAGACTACAGTCCCACATGAAGTACCTTAGGAGATACCATCCCCTGTTGGTGCTTCTCCCAGGGATCAGTGTCATAGAAGGCTACATATATGGACGCAGATAAGAAAGTTATTGGTGTTATGATGGGCCCCATTTATGTTGTTACTAACCCCACAACACTGTCTTTAATGTTGTTGTTACCTTTAGTCTCTGTATTCCTTGTTTACACAGAGACATCCAGTTTTAATCAAGCATGAACCACACAAGAGTAAGTAACCTTGACATGTGAATTTATCTTATGACACTTTGTGCTAAAATCGGTCTCTGTAAAGTTTTATTAGGCCCCCAAAATCTCCGAGAACCTTCAGGTGGTTCTTAAGGTGTTGGTATTAAACCTTAGAGTGAACCTGCTGGTGCAATACCTCGTAGTCATAATTCCCTGTTCAATTCCTTGGAACTGGTTTAGGAGCCGTTTACCTGGTCTCTATCATAGGGACTCAACTCAGTCGAAGAGCCAAGTCTTGAGATACTTCCTGAACTGGGTAAGCGAGGGTGATTGCCTGAAGTGGAGGGGCAAGGGGTTCAAGGTCTTGGCAGCGAAGTAGGCGAAGGATCTTCCTCCGGTTCTGGTCTTGTGGATATGTAGGACGGTAGCCAGGGCAAGTTGGGCGGAGCAAAGCTGTCTGGCGGCTGCGTGGAAAGAGAGGTGATGATTCAGATATGCTGGTCCTGCGTCATGGAGTGCATTGTAGGCATGTGTGAGGCTCTTGAAGGTGGACAGTTCCTAGGTACACGCCTCTCCAAGACTGTTTAGCCATCTGACTTCACCGCTTCACAAGTTCTGGTTCTAACCCTCATTGGAAGAGACTCGCTACTGCAGAAGAGTAGGATACATGGGCTGATCCTCTCTCTGTCCTACCCTCTCTAAGTCTTCCATTCATCCCTCTCTCTACCTTCCAGTGTCCAATCCTCTTTCTCTTTTCATCCCTTCCCTGTCTCTTTTCTGGTCTATGCATCGGCTGTTGCACTTATAGGTAGTGTGTGTGTGATGTCTTCTGCATGTAAGACACCTCTTGCATAGGGAGGGCCACAGGTGTAGAAGGTGGGTTAGCAAGTTCCTTGAAAATCTGGAGGATATTTTATTGCTGATGTAGAACCTAGGACATAACTCATAAAATAGTTATTTTCAAACTTCTTGGATTCAAGCTTGTAGTCTTCCTCAGTTTCTAATTAGTTTGATTTGTGTTCGTTTACCTTGGTCACTAGCCAACATCCTATACATCTTTTTGTAGATTTTACTTTTTGAATTCCCTAACAATATGCCTTCTTTATTATAGATTTACTGGATCTGAACACTGTCCCAGACGTGCTTGGAAGTGCCGTATCACTGTTTCTTTCCTCTTTGCTGTTCTTGCCATCATCAGTATTATCCTGGAGGCTGTTTTTCTAAAGCAGGGAACAATTGCCTTGGAAGTGTTGACTGGTGGAATCTCAGCACTGGCATGGATCACTCACGGCATAGCTCTATTCAGGCTCCACAGGTCAGCAAATTGCATTTCTAGAGGCCCCTTGGTCTTGGTAGTCTTGGTGCTCCTTCCTGTGCCATCCCTGGTCATTAAGTTTGTGTGGTATAGCCATAATGGACTGGCATCATATCCAATGCTACCTGGACCCATTTTGAAACTTATTGTCACTGGCCTCCAGCTGGCCTGTGTTGCCACCTACCTACTTGCGTTCATGTGTCCCATTTCCACTCACCAAGCCTTTAGCACCATAAGTGACCCCTTGGTTTGCAGCCCTCTTCGGACTGATTCATGGGCCATAATGCACGAGTGGCAGAATATTGGTGAAAATAATGAGAGTTGGCTTTCACGTTTCTTCTTCCATTGGATGAATCCTTTGTTGAAACGTGGATATCAAAAAGATCTGAAGCAGCCTGATGATGTCTATCATTTACCATACAATCTCCAAACGCAAACAATCCGCAAACGCTTTAATGCCTGCTGGCAAAAAAAGAATGCCACCCAGAAGTGGGTATCTGGTTTGGCCAACCAAGATGGCAGCAGTAGACTTCTTTGTCCCATAAATGACGCAGATGGCAGTTTTCTTCCTCTTGGTACTTCAGATATCCAGAAGGAGGTACGCTTCTTGTCTGTACTCAGCTCAGCCTATGGTCTGAGGTACTTCTCACTAGGGATTGTCAGGGTAGTGGTCAGTGCCTTGACCTTTGCAGGCCCTCTTCTGCTCAATCGCTTGGTGAATTTTATGGAGACACGGCAGGAACCTTTGAGCTATGGACTGCTCTGTGCCTTCGGGCTTTTTGCCTCTTCTTTTCTTGGTGCCCTGTTGCACAATCAATTTGAATATGAAGTGCACAAGGTAGAGCTGATGGTGAGAGCTGCAGCTGTGTCAACCATCTACCGCAAAGCTGTGAAGGCCAGCAGCAGTAGCCTGTCTCGCTTCTCAACGGGTGAAGTCGTCAACTTCATTAGCACTGACTCGGAGCAGCTGACCCACTTCTGCTTTGCCTTTCATGAAATCTGGATCTTACCAACCGAGTTTGCTGTCACCTTCTATCTCCTGTACCAACAAGTTGGCTTGGCATCCCTGGCAGGTCTAGGACTCACACTGCTTCTCGTGCCATTAAACAAGTGGATTGCCACCCGTGTCATGAACAACAACTTCAGCTTCCTGGAGCACAAGGACACACGTCTTAAGGTAAAATGATTTTCTATACATTGGATTACTCCCGGGCATGCACTGCAGTACTGTATTAAACAAGCTCACTAAATATGATATCCCTGCAGATAGAACACTACTTTTCTCATTCTTGATCCTACAATTAGAAACCACATTTTGAAAAATACTCAGTAGTCTATGGATGTGTGTCAAGTCCTTTGGATGCTTCTCTTGTCCTAGGTATAGGTCAGATAGCAGGACCGGCCGTACCTGTCAAGATGTGAACCAATTTCTTCACAATCAAGATGTTAAATGGTCTTGAGTTCCGTGGCTACCAGTGCCCCAGTAGATTGTGGGATTGTTTCTTCATCAAGGGACTGTAGTTTAACCAAACACGTGAACATTATACCCAGAAACATGATTAGAAGCAATCATAAGCCATGGAGAAGTATGTTAAGAAAAACCATAAGTCTAAAATGTTGTGACACAAGTATGTAACATCTAGGTAAAGGTAAGGTGCTATATGATTCCTACTAGAGTATGAGAGCACCACACTACTATCAAAGTACACCTCTTCCCGGGTTTGTAGTCCATGCCTGTCCTACTGTGCATCATGCAGCAGAATAAACATAGAGACATCTTCAGAGTATACTCAGCACATCTCTGAACTAGTCTGTAGAGCACTATGAGAGATGAAGAGTAAAAGAGAGAGGGGGTCATGGAGAAGGAGAGAGAATGAGCATGATGCGTTAGTGCAACTGCTCATAAGCCACAGGAGGAAAGGGCCCAGGAGGGCTCAGCCAGCCTTTATGTCTGACCCTCTAAGTGAAAAGCATCTGATTTTGTTTTTTGATTTTCCTCATTTTATTGTTGTGAGAAGTTGGCCTGGTATATGCTGTTCACTAGTTAAAGTGGACACCTTGCACCAGTTCAATTCGACTCTTATGGTAGGTAGGTTTAAGACAACCTTTACAGAAAGCTATCCTAGTGGTAGCTGTGGAGAGCAGCCTTCAGGCTAAGTCTTGGAGGAATGTAAAGCAGCTTGTTTTACCACACAATCTCTTGAATCACCAAATGAAAAGACACCACACAAGTGTGTATATATATCAAATATATATGTATTTATTACTAAACAACTCTCTACTAATCTCTTGTGAGATTAGAAGTCAGGAACATATGTGCAAATCAACGTTTCACAACAAATTGAGCACAAATATGGCTGGGGCCCTAGGGGCGTACCAGACCATATACTAAAAAAGAGACTTAAGATCAACGACTTGCAAAGGGACAAGGCTCAGGGCCTTCAGAAGTGCTGGGGCCTCACGAAACCACCCAAGGCAGGTAAGTAAAGGACCCACGGGGGACGCGTGCAGTGAGGGAACACAGGCGCGGATCGCCGTAGACTTCAATGGGGCAAGTCGCGGTTGGAAATTAAGAGTTTATGGGCACTTCGGGAGTAGCTACAAGCAAGTCACTTACAGGGTAAGTAGTTCTAGGGCCAACACCCACAGGAGCACCGTAGTGCTGGAGTTCCCTCACCCAGGGAAGCCGGGTGCATAGGTGTCCTTTGGTGTCGGGTCGCGGCGTCGTTTTCAATGGGAACCAATGAAGACTTGCTGCTTGTGAAGCCAGAAGAAGTGTCCGGTGGAATCCAAGCCTGGATTCGGAAGGAGGAAGACCTGAAAGCAGAGGGGACAGTGTTCAAAGTCACTTGGCAGTGACCCGGGGCAAGGAAGATGAATACCCACCGTCGTCGACAGATTCAGGTCGTTCACGTGTGTCTTGACTCTTCGGCCACGAGGTCCAGGAGGCGTCGAGGACGACCAGGAGCTGGATTCAGCGTGTCCCACGAAGTCTGCAGCTGACTGGGGTGTCGGCGACCCGATTGGAGCCAACAAGCCTTGGTAGCAGCAAGCCTCGTGGAAAGAACAAAAAGTCAATGGTGCAGACCAGCAAGGTCTGGGGGACTTCATCCAGCGAGGGTAAGTCAGGGCAGGCCTGGAGCAACCAGGGGAGCCCTTTGGATTTGTAGAAAAGTCTTTAGGGGACCCACAAGCCGGCTGGCAAGGGATCGCGAAGACGCCTCGGGAGGATTCCTTCAACAGGTGCCCACGGTCACTCGGGACGGGGTAGGCCTCTGATTTTGGGAGGGATCTCGGCTAGAGGCTGGGACCACACGTGGTCCAAAGCACAGGTTCGTAGAACGTCGTGAAGGGGTTGCACTCGAAAATAGTGCACGGTACCCAGGGACTGCGGTACCTCGTCACTCGTGGGGTCCACTTGCCTCAGCTTCGCTGGGGACTCACGATGGCCTTGGAGAAGTAAGGAAATCCTCTTCCTGGGCTGCAGGGACTTCGGGCTCCGGCGGGAGCGGCGTAGTTTGCGACAGTCGTTGCAGTTTTTGGTGCCTGCCAAGCAGAGGAGTCACTCCTTGACTCCAAGGGAGATTCTTCAGTCTTCCAGAGGTAGTGGAACGTCGAAGGTCCGGGATTCTTCTTTAGAGCGTCGTCCAGGGATATCTAGTTTGCAAGGTCAAGGGTTCCCTATCTTATACTAAAAAGAAGGGAGGGACTAGCTCTATGACCCCACCTATGGGAGGGTCAGGGGAGTAGGTGGCTACACCCACTTCCCTTTGTCCAGTTTCGCGCCAGAGCAGGGGCAGGTAGCCCCTGAGCCAGTTTGAACTGGTGTATGCACAGAGGAGCCTTCTGCTCCCCCAGTGCAGGACTTCAAAGCACTCTAGGAGTGCACCCACCCAGCCCCAATACACTAAACCCTGTCTGGGAGGTGGTCACACCTCCCTGTGACAGGATACCTATTGTTGGGCCTCCTCCACTGCGAGTTTCGGTCATCAGCAGGAGGGCAGCCCAGTGTCTGTGACTGGTGGCATCCATTTTGTGATGCCAGGGCTCTTCAGGATTCTACTGTGTTTCCACAGTAGGTACATGTCTATCCCTCTAGAAGGGTGGGATCATACTCCCACACCAGGTACTGGTGTGGGGGTATGATTCCAAGGTGTTTGACACCAAACACGACATGTTTTGATGCAGCCATTCCAAAGTTAGCATTAACCGCGAGGTTATAATGCACTTAAGAGTATATGGTTTGACCGCATTCACAAACAGCCCCAGAGAATGGACTCTGAGAGCTGCAGAGGGGCCCTGCTCAGGCAGAGGCACCCTCTCACATAGAAACTAAGCACCCTGCCCTCAGGATTGATAGGGCCTGCCTTAGGGGTGACTGATAGGTTTAAATGTGTGTGCAGGGGAGATATAGGGAACCTATCTCTCAGTGAGGGGTGCTAGCACCTCCTCACCCAGGCTGCAGTAGCAGGCCTGTGGTGTCAGATTTAGTCTGCTTCCCAGGGGTGGCATAATACATGCTTCAGCCCCTGGTAGGCCTGTGAAGTACCTATGCCCTTGGCACCTAAGGTACCATATACTAGGGACTCATAAGGTACCACAGTATCCAATCACTAGTGCACCTAGAGTGCACTCCAAGTCGTTTAGAGAGAACAGAGAGGCTGGGGCCCTGATTGGCAGGGTCCCAGCCAGACTATAGCCAGAAACCAGTGTAAACATCAGAAAAAAAAGTGGGGGCAACATGAGAGGCAGATCCTACTCTCCTACACAACCCCCCCCCAAACGCAGGGACACTAAACTAACTTTGACCAGTTGAGTCTTCGTGCTGCAAGTGGAAATACCTTGAGAGTCCATCTGCATTGGCATGTTGGGTCCCAGGCCTATGTTCCACTGTATAGTCCATCCCCTGTAGGGAAATGGACCACCTTAAAAGTTTTGGGTTTTCACCTTTTATCTGTTTAAGCCATAGGAGGGGCTTGTGGTCAGTCTGAACTATGAAGTGAGTGCCAAACAAGTATGGCCTCAGCTTCTTCAGGGCCCACACCACAGCAAAGGCCTCCCTCTCTATAGCTGACCAACGTTTCTCTCTAGGGGTCAGCCTCCTGCTAATAAAAGCTACTGGCTGGTCTTGACCTTCATCATTCAGTTGAGACAGTACAGCTCCCACACCCAGCTCAGAAGCATCTGTTTGGACAATGAACTTTTTGGTGTAGTCTGGACTCTGTAAGATGGGGGCAGTGCACATGGCCTGCTTTAGGTCTTCAAATGCCTTCTGACAGCTAGCTGTCCACTGAACCTTTTTTGGCATTTTCTTTGAGGTCAGATCATTCAAGGGGGTCACTATAGATCCATATCCCTTCACAAACCTCCTATAGTACCCAGTCAGGCCTATGAAGGCTCTCACCTGTGTCTGGGTGGTTGGAGCAACCCATTCCATTATGGTTTGGATTTTGCTCTGTAAAGGCTGAACCTGGCCTCCACCCACAAGGTGGCCCAGGTACACAACCTGACTCTGCCCTATCTGGCTTTTCGTGGCCTTGATAGTGAGGCCTGCTTTCTGCAGAGCCTCCAAAACATTTCTGAGGTGGACCAGGTGATCCTGCCAGGAGGAACTAAAGACAGCAATATCATCTAGATAAGCTGAGCAATAAATTTCCATCCCTGCCAGAACTTTATTCACCAACCTCTGAAAAGTGGCAGGTGCATTTTTCAATCCAAAGGGCATCACCACAAAGTGGTAGTGCCCACCAGGGGTCGAAAATGCTGTTTTGGCTTTTGCATCATCAGCTAACCTGATATGCCAGTAGCCAGCTGTTGGGTCAAATGTACTCAGATACTTGGCTGAGGCCAAAGTATCAATCAGCTCATCTGCCCTTGGTATGGGATAGGCATCAGTCCTGGTGACTGCATTGAGGCCGCTGTAGTCTACACAAAACCTCATTTCTTTCTTACCACCCTGGGTATGAGGCTTGGGTACTAGGACTACTGGGCTAGCCCAAGGGCTATCTGAAGGCTCAATCACACCTAACTCCAACATCTTCTGGACTTCAGTCCTGATACAGTCCCTGACATGGTCAGGTTGCCTGTAGATTTTACTCTTGACAGGCAGACTGTCCCCAGTGTCCACCTCATGGGTGCACCAGGTAGTCTGACTAGGGGTCAGGCTAAACATATGTCTGTACTGCTGCAGAACTTGTCTGCACTCAGTTTGCTGATGGTCAGTGAGGCTGCTTGCCAAAGCAACACCATCGACTGACCCATCATCAGGGTTCTGTGAGAGCAGGTCAGGGAGAGGGTCACTCTCCTCCTCCTGTTCCTCATCAGTTGCCATGAGCAAGCCCATGTCAGCCCTGTCAACATATGGTTTCAATCTGTTGACATGGAGCACCCTCAGGGGCTCCTGGGAGTTCCAAGATTCACCAGATAGGTGACTTCTCCCTTTTGCTCAACTATTGTATGGGGGCCACTCCATTTGTCTTGGAGGGCTGCTGGGGCCACAGGCTCCAACACCCACACTTTCTGTCCTGGCTGGTACACAGTCAGCACAGCCTTTGGTCATGCCAAGCTTTTTGTAATTCTTGGCTGGCCTCCAGGTTTTGGTTGCCTTCTTCATGTATTCGGCCATCCTGGAGCGGAGACCAAGTACATAGTCCATCACATCCTGTTTGGGGGATTGAGAGGTAACTCCCAGCCCTCTTTTACCAAACATAATGGACCTCTTACAGGATGCCCAAACAGAAGCTCAAATGGGCTGTAACCAACCCCCTTCTGTGGAACCTCTCTGTATGCAAACAACAGGCAGGGAAGAAGAAGGTCCCATTTCCGCCTAAGCTACTCTGGGAGTCCTTTAATCATTCCCTTAAGGGTTTTGTTGAAACGCTGAACCAACCCATTGCATTGTGGGTGATAGGGGGTGGTGAACTTATACGTTACACCACACTCCTTCCACATTGCTTTCAAATATCCTGACATGAAGTTTGTACCTCTGTCAGAGATGACCTCCTTTGGGAAACCCACTCTGGAGAAAACTCCAATGAGGGCTCTTGCCACCACAGGGGCTGTGGTGGTCCTCAGGGGAATTGCCTCTGGGCACCTGGTGGCATGATCCACTACCACCAGGATAAATCTGTGCCCAGATGCAGTTTGAGGGTCAAGGGGACCAACAATGTCAATCTCTACCCTTTCAAAGGGTACCCCCACCACAGGTAGTGGTATCAGGGGGGCTTTTGTGGTGCCACCTGCCTTGCCACTGGCTTGGCATGTGACACAAGAGCGACAAAACTCCTTTGTGTCCTTTGACATATGTGGCCAATGAAAATGTGGAACAAGCCTGTCCCAGGTCTTGTTTTGGCCCAAGTGACCTGCTAAAGTGATATCATGTGCTAGGGTCAAGAGGAACCCCCTAAACTTCTGAGGTATTACCAACCTCCTGGTGGCTCCAGGGGCTGGATCTCTACCCTCAGAATATAGGAGTCCCTCATCCCAATAAACTTTATGGGACCCACTAGCACTCCCAGCAGCCTCAGCAGCAGCCTGCTGTCTTGAGGGGTTCAAGAGAGGGGCAGCACTGTTGCTCCTTACTCAGATCTTCCCTAGAAGGGCCCCCTGCCCCCAAGAACTCAACCTGATCAGGCTCAAGTCCCTCTGGGGCAGTTCCTTCTTCAGGATCTGCTCCTCCTCCCTCAAGAGGGGAATCGGTGATCTGAGACAGAGGGGAAGGCACTGCCTTACCCCTACTGCTCCTCTTCTTGGGAAGCATCTGGTCCATGGTTTCAGGATCCAGAGCTGGTTCAGTGTCATGCATTTTGGCCTGTGACCTGGTCACAGCAAATACCTCTGCAGGGATGCCCAACATCTCAGCATGAGTCCATAACTCTACTTCAGACCAGGCTGAAGTTTCTAGATCATTGCCCAATAGACATTCTACAGGGAGGTCTGCACTGACTACAACCTTCTTGAGGCCAGTTACCCCTCCCCAGGAGAAATTCACAACTGCCAGACTATGGTTGGTCCTGACATTGCTTGCATTGGTCACCTGGTACATTTCGCCCAGGATGATCTGTCCAGGGTCCACAAGATCCTCTGCCACCATGGTGACACTAGCACCTGTGTCCCTAAATGCCAAAGCTTGTTTGCCATTTATTACAGGCTGCTGTTTGTATTTGCCCAGATTACTGGGGCTCACCAGGAAGGACATGTCAATGTCTCCATCACAAATCAGCATTGCCTGAGTGGGTACTCTGACTAGGCCAGAGTCCACTTCAGAACCCAGGGTCAACCCTACTACACCCTTATTCTGAGTACCACCTCCACCAGTAGCTGAACTAGGGGAACAGTTGCCTTAGGGGCAGGAGTGGTGGTGGTTTGGTCTTTGGACTTGTTACAATCAGAAGTCCAGTGCCCTTTCTGTATACAGAATTTGCACCAGGGCTTCTTTTGGCCTTTTCCCTTGTTGGATTGTTACTCCCCACCAGATGCAGATTTTTGGGGCCCTTGTGAAGACTTCTGGTCTTTTGACTTATCCCCACTTTTCTCAGAGCCCTTAGAATCCTGCTTCTTTGTGTCACCCCCTTGGTTCTGGGTTTTCTGCCTCACCCTGGTTCTGACCCATTTGTCTGCCTTCTTTCCCAATTCTTGGGGAGAGGTCAGATCTGAGTCCACCAGGTATTGATACAACAACTGGTTCTGGGAATTATTAAGGATCTGTTCTCTCATCATTAGATTATACAATCCCTTGAAATCAGTAACCCTACTACCAACCAGCCAACCCTCCAGAGCCTTGGTTGCACAATCTACAAAGTCAGTCCAGTCCTGAGTCTGTGTCTTCTGGGTGTCTCTGAACTTCAACCTGTACTGCTCAGTGGTTAAGCCAAACCCATCTATCAGTGCATTCTTCAGGACTTCATAGTCATCAGCAACCTCTTCTCTAACAGTGAGGAGCTTGTCTCTACCTTTATCTGAAAAGGAGAGCCACAAGATTGCTGCCCACTGCTTTTGTGGGACCTGTTGTACTCTACAGGCCCTTTCCATAGCAGTTATCCACTTATGGATATCATCCCCACTCTGGTAGGGAGGAACAACCTTGCTCAGGTTCCTATGGTCTGGAATATATTCTCTGCCTCTAGGGACACTGTTGCTGCCACCAGGGGGTTCTAACCCCTCTTTTCTAGAAGCTCTCTGGAGATCCAGGGCTTCTCTATCTAATGCCAACTGCTTGGTTTTGAGGGCAAATCTTGCTTCCTCATACTGCAGCAGTTTGTACATTCTGTCAGAGGAGGTCTCTCTTCTTGGGAAGTAGGAGTTCCTCTGGTAGACAGATTCTCTGCCAGAGTGTTAGGAGTGGTCAGATTCCCTAGAAAGGGACCTAGGCCTCTCCTCCACTATGTCAGTTCTCTTAGGGAGAATTCCTCTGTCCTGTTCAGACCCCTTGGGATCTGGCCCTACAACCACAGAGTCTTGGTCATCCTGATGTCCATCATCTGACCCAGACACTGTAATTGACCCACTCACTGATTCAGACCCATTAGCTCCTAGAGCTAATCTAAGATCATCTGCTGTCAGCAGATCTATCAGGTGTAGTGTGGAGGGACTCTGTCCTATCTTCAGGTGCCTTGCAGCACACATGGCTTTCAAGTCAAAGAAAGTCATGTCCTTATACTAAGGCTGAGTGGATCCACTGAGTCCAACCCTTAAGGACATTCTAGTGTTGTGCAGTGTTGTACTACCTACACTAGTTTGTGGCCTACTGATACTAGCTTGAGCTGTAGAAAGGGTGTGCTATCCCTTGGCACACAGCCCTAAGTTCAGTAGAACTTATTGATACTAAGCTTGACTTTATATGTACCTTGAGTACCTATAGTGGTTTTCAGTTAGTAATTCAAATAGAGATTTTTCTGGTAAAACAATAGCAAGCTGGAATCCCACACGCTGCCCACCAATGTGAGAAGTTGGCCTGGTATATGCTGTTCACTAGTTAAAGTGGACACCTTGCACCAGTTCAATTCGACTCTTATGGTAGGTAGGTTTAAGACCACCTTTACAGAAAGCTATCCTAGTGGTAGCTGTGGAGAGCAGCCTTCAGGCTAAGTCTTGGAGGAATGTAAAGCAGCTTGTTTTACCACACAATCTCTTGAATCACCAAATGAAAAGACACCACACAGGTATATATATCAAATATATATGTATTTTTTACTAAACAACTCTCTACTAATCTCTTGTGAGATTAGAAGTCAGGAACATATGCGCAAATCAACGTTTCACAACAAATTGACCACAAATATGCCTGGGGCCCTAGGGGCGTACCAGACCATATACTAAAAAAGAGACTTAAGATCAACGACTTGCAAAGGGACAAGGCTCAGGGCCTTCAGAAGTGCTGGGGCCTCACGAAACCACCCAAGGCAGGTAAGTAAAGGACCCACGGGGGACGCGTGCAGTGAGGGAACACAGGCGCGGATCGCCGTAGACTTCAATGGGGCAAGTCGCGGTTGGAAATTAAGAGTTTATGGGCACTTCGGGAGTAGCTACAAGCAAGTCACTTACAGGGTAAGTAGTTCTAGGGCCAACACCCACAGGAGCACCGTAGTGCTGGAGTTACCTCAACCAGGGAAGCCGGGTGCATAGGTGTCCTTTGGTGTCGGGTCGCGGCGTCGTTTTCAATGGGAGCCAATGAAGACTTGCTGCTTGTGAAGCCAGAAGAAGTGTCCGGTGGAATCCAAGCCTGGATTCGGAAGGAGGAAGACCTGAAAGCAGAGGGGACAGTGTTCAAAGTCACTTGGCAGTGACCCGGGGCAGGGAAGATGAATGCCCACCGTCGTCGACAGTTTCAGGTCGTTCACGGGTGTCTTGACTCTTCGGCCACGAGGTCCAGGAGGCGTCGAGGACGACCAGGAGCTGGATTCAGCGTGTCCCACGAAGTCTGCAGCTGACTGCGGTGTCGGCGACCCGATTGGAGCCAACAAGCCTTGGTAGCAGCAAGCCTCGTGGAAAGAACAAAAAGTCAATGGTGCAGACCAGCAAGGTCTGGGGGACTCACCCAGCGAGGGTAAGTCAGGGCAGGCCTGGAGCAACCAGGGGTGCCCTTTGGATTTGTAGAAAAGTCTTCAGGGGACCCACAAGCCGGCTGGCAAGGGATCGCGAAGACGCCTCGGGAGGATTCCTTCAACAGGGGCCCACGGTCACTCGGGACGGGGTAGGCCTCTGATCTTGGGAGGGATCTCGGCTAGAGGCTGGGACCATACGTGGTCAAAAGCACAGGTTCGTAGAACGTCGTGAAGTGGTTGCACTCGAAAATAGTGCACAGTACCCAGGGACTGCGGTTCCTCGTCACTCGTGGGGTCCACCTGCCTCAGCTTCGCTGGGGACTCACGATGGCCTTGGAGAAGTCAGGAAATCCTCTTCCTGGGCTGCAGGGACTTCGGGCTCCGGCGGGAGCGGCGTAGTTTGCGACCGTCGTTGCAGTTTGTGGTGCCTGCCAAGCAGAAGAGTCACTCCTTGACTCCAAGGGAGATTCTTCAGTCTTCCAGAGGTAGTGGAACGTCGAAGGTCCGGGATTCTTCTTTAGAGCGTCGTCCAGGGATATCTAGTTTGCAAGGTCAAGGGTTCCCTATCTTATACTAAAAAGAAGGGAGGGACTAGCTCTATGACCCCACCTATGGGAGGGTCAGGGGAGTAGGTGGCTACACCCACTTCCCTTTGTCCAGTTTCGCGCCAGAGCAGGGGCAGGTAGCCCCTGAGCCAGTTTGAACTGGTGTATGCACAGAGGAGCCTTCTGCTCCCCCAGTGCAGGACTTCAAAGCACTCTAGGAGTGCACCCACCCAGCCCCAATATACTAAACCCTGTCTGGGAGGTGGTCACACCTCCCTGTGACAGGATACCTATTGTTGGGCCTCCTCCACTGCGAGTTTCGGTCATCATCAGGAGGGCAGCCCAGTGTCTGTGACTGGTGGCATCCATTTTGTGATGCCAGGGCTCTTCAGGATTCTACTGCGTTTCCACAGTAGGTACATGTCTATCCCTCTAGAAGGGTGGGATCATACTCCCACACCAGGTACTGGTGTGGGGGTATGATTCCAAGGTGTTTGACACCAAACACAACATGTTTTGATGCAGCCATTCCAAAGTTAGCATTAACCGCAAGGTTATAATGCACTTAAGAGTATATGGTTTGACCGCATTCACAAACAGCCCCAGAGAATGGACTCTGAGAGCTGCAGAGGGGCCCTGCTCAGGCAGAGGCACCCTCTCACATAGAAACTAAGCACCCTGCCCTCAGGATTGATAGGGCCTGCCTTAGGGGTGACTGATAGGTTTAAATGTTTGTGCAGGGGAGATATAGGGAACCTATATCTCAGTGAGGGGTGCTAGCACCTCCTCACCCAGGCTGCAGTAGCAGGCCTGTGGTGTCAGATTTAGGCTGCTTCCCAGGGGTGGCATATTACATGCTTCAGCCCCTGGTAGGCCTGTGAAGTACCTATGCCCTTGGTACCTAAGGTACCATATACTAGGGACTCATAAGGTACCACAGTATCCAATCACTAGTGCACCTAGAGTGCACTCCAAGTCGTTTAGAGAGAACAGAGAGGCTGGGGCCCTGATTGGCAGGGTCCCAGCCAGACTATAGCCAGAAACCAGTGTAAACATCAGAAAAAAAAGTGGGGGCAACATAAGAGGCAGATCCTACTCTCCTACAATTGTTTAGTGTTTTTAATTCGAGTTTATGAGTTCCTGAATGGTGGGAAAGGAGCCGTTGCAAGTCCCAGGGACATGCAGTGGCTGGAGATCCTTCCTGTCTGTTTTTGGAAGCCAAAGAGTTGGCATAGTTAGACCGATGCTGAGGTGAAGGGCACAGGGTGGGATACATGCCAACATTTTCGAACAGGAAGATTTTGAAAGAAAATCTGGGCATGGATTTTCCGCATTGTCTTATTTTGCAACAGCGGCAATTTTAGTGGGGAAAGGCCTAAAATAAAGCCATTTGTAGCTTCAGAAATTGTGAGTATCCCACCTGAATCAGGTCTGTTGGCATGTAAGGGATGGGCCTCATCGTATCTGGAATCAAATTGGCTGGGAGCAGAGTCACTTCATATTCAGGCCCAGTATATGTACCACTGTCTGCCTTGTCTGCACCATTGTCTTCAAGCATTCACACCGCCAAGGAACATCATTGTCTCCAAGGGTGTACATGTTGGCCTGAGACTGTATTGCAATACCCTGCAGCACAGTGGGTTCAGCGTGTACAGCAAGCCTGACAGCTACACCAGAGCATGAGATTAGTGCTGGTGAAGAGAGGACAGAGGTGGGCACTATACAGACAGTGAGTGCTGTTTGATTCCTTATCTATCACTTGAACATGATATGATCCTCCTTGTCTCCCTTCTCTGCAAAGACCAAGCATGCTCTGATCTGCGGTCTCCTCAGGCATCACAATTAAGAGGAGACGGTGGCTAATCGGTGTTGTACCTGGCCTTTTCTGCAGGGTCTCCCCCAGACTTTTTGCCTTACTTCTCCTCTTTTTGCTGAGTTCATTTTTGTTGTCTTTAGTACTCTGGACACTTCACCACTGCTAACCAGTGCTAAAGTGCATGTGCTCTCTACTTAAAACATGGCATATTTAATGTACTTATAAGTCTCTAGTATAGTGCACTATATGTGCTCAGGGCCTGTAAATTAAATGCTACTAGTCGGCCTGCAGCCCTGATTGTGTCACCCACTTAAGTAGCCCTTTAAACATGTCTCAGGCATGCCATTGCAGAGCCTGTGTGTGCAGTTTTAAACTGCCATGTCGACCTGGCAAGTCAGCCCTTTTGCCAGGCCTAAACCTTCCTTTTTAATACAAACATATGTCACTCCTAAGGTAGGCCCTGGACAGCCCCAAGGGCAGGGTGCAGTGTATTTGAAAAGTTGGACATGTCCAGGTAGTGAAAGACTCTTACAATCATTTTTCACTACTGCAAGGCATATCTTGCCTATAGGTTAACATTGGGATTACCTTATTCCATCTTATAAGTGTAATTTCCAATTGGGACAAGATGGGAATTTCAAGTTTGGTATCTCTGGACTTACAATTTAAAATCACAACTTATGGTGAAGTCGGATTTTAAATTGTAAGTCTGAAAATGCCGCTTTTAGAAAGTTGGCATTTTCTTACTTTAACCATTCTTTGCCTCTGCCTGTCTTTGAATACAAGTCTGGGATGGGTAACAGCTGGGCTTTGTGCATTCCTTCTAGACAGTCACACACAAAGGGAGCTGAGGTGTGGCATTCACATCCTGATGTCCCATCACCAGGCTTATTGGCCTTACCGAGCTATATGGGAGGGAAGAGCTGACACTTGCATCTCAATAAGGCTGTGCCTGTCCCCACACAGAGAGCTGCATACTCCCATGTAGTGAGTCTGGAGCCAGGGCAGAAAGGGCAAGGACCCGGTATACTTCAAAGGCTCTCTTTGTAGTGTCTACCAATCCAAAGGCGGAACTGGGTATAAGTACTGGAAACCTGTTACCACCAACTCAGGACACTCTAGACCTGAGGACACTCTGCCAGGAAGAAGGACTGCTGTTCTGCTGAAAGGACAGATTTGCTGGACTCCTGCTCTGCTCTGCCTGCCCTGCTGCCCCTTGCCTGGTGGTGAGAAGGACTGGACCTGATTCTCTACATCCCAGAACCAAGTGACTTAAAGGACTTGCCTCCTGTTCTGCACTCTCAGAAACATCAAAGTCTGCCTTCAAACTTCCAGATCAGTTGACTGGGGGTGAGTGTTTGATTAGCTCAAGCGCTCCGTCCATCATCCCCTTTGGTATCGCTTTGTTCGCCCTAAGTTGGCAGGGTATGCCCAGACGTGGGTCCCTTGCTCACTTTGCCACTGGATTCAAGCTAGCCTGGCTGATGACGGCTGAATAGCCAGAAACCGGTCCCAGGATGCTTGTTTCCGGTCCAGGGAAGACATGGCTTGGCAGTTCGGGCTGGACTGTTCCCATGAGGCACAGGGTCAGACTGATTTGCATATGGCCATGTCTGAACTGGGGTGGTGGAGTGAGCTAAAGAATGATGATGGATTAAACCCAGATCAGTTGACTGGGGGTGAGTGTTTGATTAGCTCAAGCGCTCCGTCCATCATCCCCTTTGGTATCGCTTTGTTCGCCCTAAGTTGGCAGGGTATGCCCAGACGTGGGTCCCTTGCTCACCTTGCCACTGGATTCAAGCTAGCCTTGCTGATGACGGCTGAATAGCCAGAAACCGGTCCCAGGATGCTTGTTTCCGGTCCAGGGAAGACATGGCTTGGCAGTTCGGGCTGGACTGTTCCCATGAGGCACAGGGTCAGACTGATTTGCATATGGCCATGTCTGAACTGGGGTGGTGGAGTGAGCTAAAGAATGATGATGGATTAAACCCAGATCAGTTGACTGGGGGTGAGTGTTTGATTAGCTCAAGCGCTCCGTCCATCATCCCCTTTGGTATCGCTTTGTTCGCCCTAAGTTGGCAGGGTATGCCCAGACGTGGGTCCCTTGCTCACTTTGCCACTGGATTCAAGCTATCCTGGCTGATGACGGCTGAATAGCCAGACACCGGTCCCAGGATGCTTGTTTCCGGTCCAGGGAAGACATGGCTTGGCAGTTCGGGCTGGACTGTTCCCATGAGGCACAGGGTCAGACTGATTTGCATTTGGCCATGTCTGAACTGGGGTGGTGGAGTGAGCTAAAGAATGATGATGGATTAAACCCAGATCAGTTGACTGGGGGTGAGTGTTTGATTAGCTAAAGCACTCCGTCCATCATCCCCTTTGGTATCGCTTCAAACTTCCAACCAGCAACAACAACGCATTGCCTTTATTGCCCGGAGCTTGACAACAACGTGGAAACCGACTGCATGACTCGGAACCGACGCATCACCTACAATCCTTTGGATCGACGATGGCGCATCACCCATTCTTCGCCTCACAGCTGCTCTTCGACATCGACACTTATTCTCTGTGAAGGTACTGTTTCAGCAGGGCCTGTGTGTCTTCTGTATCTGACCCGCACTCCATCACGGTCGGCTTGACTTTTCAGATGTGACCTGGGCCTGCGCGACCCGATAGTCCTGGTTGGGGCTTTATGACTCTAAGCACTATAATTCAAGATATATTTTTTAAATTCATAACTCTGGTTTTACTAATTGGATTTTTGTCAGTTTGGTCTTGTTTTGTTCATGAAATTAAGCTCTATTTTTTATCCTGGTGGGGATTATTTGTGTGTGGTGCTTTCACTGTTTTACTATAACAAGTACTTTACACATTGCCTCTCAAGTTAAGCCTGACTGCTCTGTGCCAAGCTACCAGAGGGTGAGCACAGGTTAATTTAGGGTGTGTATCTGACTTACCCTGACTAGTGGTGGTCCCTATTTTTACAGGGTGCATACCTCTGCCAACTAGAGAAGCTATTTCTAACAATTGGGAATTAGGTGGCAATCCATCAGGTAAAACTCACCTGTCTACCTCTGAAGTTGTTACTTATAGTGCGAACAGCCAACAGGCTAAGGGAACCCTGTTTGTCTTTAAACTTGTGAAGAAGGTGTGCCAACAAATTCGAGTGAAGCACCTGTAAACATCTGTATACCATCCTCAAACAGATGGATTGGTAGCTAGGCCAATGTCTAGAAAGTCATCTAGTCTGAGTTTTTTCTTTGCTTTCTGGGACTTTTATTCTTGATTTTCTCAGAATGCAATGTGAAAACCTGGACTGGCTGAGCAACTCACATTTGGACTTGTGAAACACAAGACCTTTGTCTCATGGGTTAAAGTTGTGATGCCCTATGGCTACAGGGACCAAACAAGCTCTACACATTGGCATCCACCCTTATTCACCCATCTCCTGAGTGTTCATTAGGCTGAAAATCATGGTCCGGCCTGGGGTTTCCTAGCACTAGCAGGGATTCAGCTGGGAAGGTTTGAGATTATCAAAGCGGTAAAAGCCTCAGGCGGTGGTAGTAAAGAGGGGTTTAGGGCAGATATACATTCTATTTTGGTTCGGTTTCCAGCTGTGATGCTGGGGATGAGCCTGCAGGTTCTGTTTGGATTGTCCTCCTTAGCCTGGGCTAGATTCTGTAAGGTGAATGAATGAGAGGGACTTGTAGTGCGCACGGCTACTCCATCGGTAACAGGCAGAGCCCAGGTACGCAATCCCAAACAGAGATCTTACTGCCCCCCCACCCTCCCAGAAAAAAAGGCAGGTTTTGAGTTTTTTTACAGAAAGTGGACTCAGAAGAGATTAGGCGCAGTTCATGAGGGAGCTCATTCCAGACCTTGGCCGCAAGGAAGGAAAAGGCTTTGCTGCCCCTTTGGACGTGTTTAAAGCATGGGATTACTAAAAGTGAGGTAGAAGCAGAACGCAGCACTCTTGCAGTAATATACTGGACGAATCTCACAGCCAAATAAATAGCTGGGACAGGACAGATGCACTGTCCTGTGAACCAACACTAATGCTTTAAACAAAATATGTTTCGTAACAGGCAGCCAATGCAGCACTTTAAGAGCAACTGCGGTCGATGAACAACACAGAAGGTAAAGAAGTAGCGTGGCTTCCACATTTTGGGCCTCCTGTATATGATTCATATGAGCTTCTGCTGCTCCAAAATAAAGGGGTTTTGCTTAATCCAAACTCGGAGGCTGAGGCTGCCAGGGTGGAGAGGTGGTGGACTGGCCTGACCTCTGTCTACCTGACCCATGAGGTCTGTGGGTACCAGGTCCTCCACCATGCATGGGCTGGGAAGCCTGCAGGCTGTGGTGGCTGGGCAGGTAGAGATGCGACTGGAAGCCCCTTGCATTGCCACGAAAGGAGCCAAAGACGGACTGGGGTTGACGAGGGGCCAAGGAAAGATCCACGGACCTGGCTGTAGCTCTGCAGTGCTTAAAGTGCTCCAGCACTGAGTCCGCGTCGGCTCCGAAGAGATGGGAGCCATCAAAGGGCGTGTCCGTGAGGCCAGGACATCTTCAAAAAAACAGTAGTCCTTAACCAGGCGTGATGACTAAGGGCCACCGACAATAAATCCGCTTTGCCTAGTGAGTCGGTCGTATTGAGCCCACAGTGTATGACAAACCTAGCTTCATCCCTCCCATCAGCAATAGCTTGGGAGATTATGGCTCAGGCCTCCTTAGAGACCATAGGCAGCACCTGTGCAATCGAGTGAATGGGACTATCGGCCCACAAGGTACGCGGTGTTCACTGACCGCAGAGCCAGGCTGGCAGAAAACAAAATCTTCTTTCTAAAGGTATCCAGCTTCTTGGATTCCCTGTCCGGTGGAGTGGTAAGGAATGTACAAGCATTTACTCTGGAAGTGGAGGCTTGGACTACCAAGCTTTCCTGGGGAGGGTGCTGGGTGAGAAAGTTGGGGTCCCCTGGGGTGGGACGATGGCGGCGGGCAATTGTCCTATTCACAGGGGCCCTCTGGTCAAGGCTTGGAACAGGCCCGAGTAGGACGTCCATATGGGATTCGTAAGAACGGGAGAAGCGGTTTTTATGGGGTCACTCCCGGCTAAAGCACCTCGTCAAAACATTTGTCTTGACTGCCACAGAGGGTAGCTGAAGGTCCAGGACCTCATCCACCCTCCTCACCTCCATAGCAAATGAGGCTCCCACCTCCATGGCCACGGTATGAGAGACCAAGCCAGTATGTGGAGAGGTGTCTAGTCCACTTGGTTATGCCAGATTCTAATTCCAGGTGTCCTATGTGACATCTAGGGTCTAGTATTCATCAGGGTCCAGTGGCCCCTCACAATCATCCCCACGCCCTGACCCATAGGAATAGGGCACAGGCTCTGGCCTGGAAGAGCAGCCTCCATTCGGCGATGGAGTTGGCGTCGGATGATGCCCATCTGCCTCCCTGTTGGGGATGAGCATGGGGACAGCACTGTGCCGCTTGAGATGTCAGCAGTGGAGTCAGTGACAGGGAAGTTCGAGGTGGCTCGTCCAGTGCTTGTCTGGATCCAAGAGGTCCAACTGGTGCAGCGGGCAAGCCTGCCGGCGGAAAACCAGTAGGGGCCCCTCCCGAACCCATGGTGCGACTGCGGAGACGTGCCGCCCAAATATGAGGTGCAAGGTCTCATAAAACTCATAGAGTTGGGTAGGGGTGGCTCCGGCTCCAGGAAACTCTGGGAGGGGCGGAGACGGCCCTGTCACAGGATCAACCGCGGAATCCGACAGATGTTCTCTTGTCTCGTTGGATTACTTTGACGGATTGGGCGAAGTCCTCTTCAACTTCCTGTTCTTTTTATGCTTGTGGGACTTACCCGAACTCCCGGACGACTTCTACTGCGACACCGATCGCTTGGAATGGCTCGGCAACCAATCCCGGGACCTTCCTCTCAACCAGGATAGAGACCATCGTGGTGTCACGCATTGAGCAGCAAGGAGCTTGAGGGGCTGCTCCCGCAAGGCCTTGGGGTGCATGGCGCGACAGTCGACGCAGGTCTTGGTGTCATGGTCGCGCTTGAGACACCAAAGGCAGACGAGGTGTGGATCAGTCACCGACATTTGGCGATGACAGATGACACAAGGCTTGAAACCAGCTTTCTTTGTGGACATCCCTTCCACACCAGGAGACAATGTCTCAAAAATCTTCGACAAAAGGGTCGAAAAAATGTTAGTCAAAAAGTGAATGGGGGTAGCTTTTCTCTGGACCTGTGCTGACTGGCGCGAAATAACTGACCTCAGCATGCTGGGATGGTGCATATATAGATATTGCACGTGTCATTTCCGGCGCGGATGACGCCACATACCGCTGCGCAGGGGAACTGCTCATGGAAAATGCCTGGGGAATATTCCAAGGCAGTGGTTCCCAACCTGTGGTCCGGAGACCTCTGGGGATCAGCGAAGTCTCCTCAGGTTGTCCGCAACTACTTAGAAACTCTGTACAAGTGACAAAGGCTTCTCATTGTTCCATAATAATGGTTTCAAGCATTTTTGGCTAGTTTACGCCAGCCCATTTTATGGTAACCCCATTTCTCCTAACAGGTTTAATAGGGAGCGCTATTGCCAATACCTCTAGTTTGTTATGGGCGATGTTTAGGGTGAGATTTAGCACAGCAGGATCACTAAGCACTGTACTTTCAACTTTGATCATTATGTGGTCAACGGTGGAAGTATGCCCATTTCCATAAAAAAGCAGGCACCACAAAGCCATTTTCTCCAATTTCCTGCTCTATCAGTTCTGAATTTAATGAGTCCCCATAGGAATCGTGGGGAAAGTGGGGTTGTTCAGTCCCATAACAATCTACAAAGCTACAAACTGTGCTATTAGTGTTCTGACATTTACTCGTGTTTAAATCTCCAACTCAAAGATACACGTAATTGGAGCCCATCTTATTTGCAAATGCCTCCAGTTCCTTTGCAAATGCTATAACAATCATATTACATGTATTGTTAAAAACATTGTCGTAAAAGGTCATTAAAATTACCTCACACATTTAGTCTATTATCAAGGAAGCCAACTGATAATAGGGGGATTTATTTGAAGTTTTCTTGACAACAATAGGCGATAAGTTTGAAATAAGTATTGCAAAACACCATTTAGCTCGCCGGTTAACTGAGGAAGTGGCCGGTATTAGGATGGAGGTGAATCCATCTATGTGAAAATCTTCCCTGAGCCAAGATTCCTGCAATCATATCAGGTGGCCAGACTTTATAATGTTTAGCCAATCCACATTATTTAATTTAGGTTTTACACACACCACGTTCCAGGACTTAACTATTAAATGCTCATTCATTTTGCCTATAGTAATAGAGACCCCCCGCCTATCCCTTGTATGACCAAAGAGATCCTGTGGCTCTGGTCCCTTTTCCCTACTAACGTGCTCTATAACCTCCTCCTGCCAATCTTGGTCATTTAACTGGGTTAACGGGGCATATCTGTTTGTTGTATCAATATTAAAATGGGGCTTACAGTTCTGGGCCTGATACCAGTCCTGGTGTCTTTCCCGTGACTGATTGACACTTTCATTCCAGAAATCTGGTACTAAGATCTTTGATCTGCTATGTCTAGGAGGGCTTTAAAAATAACCTAATAGGAGGGCTTCTATTTTACTCATACAAGGAGACATTTGAGACAGGCGTTGCAGTAATTGCTCAACTATGCATGGTCTTCTGAAATCTAGTATTATGCAGTCCTCTGCAGTCTCTTTTAGGTGTACTCCCAACCATGGCGTCCTCTTTAAGTGCACCATCTCCCGTGTCAGGTCTCCCATCCATCCAGAATATATTTTCATCCAGTGGTACATCCTTTAATATAATAGTGTAAGGGGTATACTGAGGTGGTAGTTGGATATGACCCTTAGCGGGGTGTTGGTCCTTCCCATAAACTTTCCCTTGTAATCATGGTTTGTCATTTATAGAATTGTTTGGTAAGCCTAGTGGTTGGTTAAGTACCTGGGAGGCAATGGGAGCATATGCTGATTCCATCTCCCTACCTGGGTTCCCCATTATACCCTAGCCCTCAAGCTGTTGGACATTTACCCCTGGGATCATGTTGGACAGAAGTGGGTCCACATTGTGTGTATTACCTGTCCCCTGTCTTTCTTCTAACATACTTTTTAAGACCATTATTTATGACACCATATCATCTAGACGTGACAGTAAGGGGGCGAGTTCCTGCTTGATTACGTCTCTAAGAGACTCTTTAGTTTTTTTATAAAAAAGATCCATAAGATCTTGGTTAGAGAAACAAGATGCCATGTCTTTACATGTAGGTTCACGTTCACATGTTGATTGGGAGATAAAAGCAAGGGCTTTCACCGGACCCTGGGTGTCTGCAGCAGCATGTCTCTGCTGTGTAACCTTGTGTGCTTTATGACTCTTAGCTTTAGTTTTAGCTCGGTTTGGGCCTTTGGGCTTTTCAGGTTTCGCCTGCACAGCGCTTGCGGTGTGCTTGTGAAATCTGTTGTTTTTAATATAAACTTAAAAGGGACTCCCATACCGCCACCTTTCTTTTCTGTCTTTTCATTGGTTCCTGTGCTTGCCACTTACTTTTCCTCCATTTCCATTGGCTGTGGCATATTTCCCTGCATTTGCCTATGCTTGTTCCCCGTCTGCTTCTCCTGTCAGTTTCCTGTTGCCGAAGTACTGTTAACATCCGCTTTGGTGGAACTATTTATTTATGAAGTTTTGCCTCTTTCTGCGTTTTACGTCTTGCAGCAGTTTTATATAGCGCATCTTACCACCTGGAGAGATTAAGGGATTTTCCCAAAATCACAGCATGTTGCGCCGCCGAGACTCAAACCGGAATCTTCAGCTCTGGCCGCTGCACCACATCCTCTCCACTCCCGTGATACTTGTTAAATATGGTAATTCCAGAGACTTTTGTCACAGGATCAATGTTTTGTCTTTCTGTTAATTTCCGTGCGGTATTCTGTGCACAATCTTGTTTAAGATGGGAGCACAGGACGGAAGCAAGAATCACACACTTGACTGCCTAGGAAGTGGCGACTATTCAAGTTGGTCTTGCACTGATTTACAGGCACTTCTGTTCCCTGCAGTGACACCAGATCCTGCTCTTATAGCATGGACTGTGGCCAAACAGGATTGTTTTATTATTTGCAAAGGAGCACAAATGTGTTGCAAGCCATGGAGCAAATTAAAAGAACTGTGCAAACAGCAAAAAGCATTTTTTAGGTCGAGCCTATACAGTGCTTACGCTGTTAGGCGATCTGTTGTCTACTTTGTGGGATCTGACTCCTCCCATGCTTTGGATTGGCTTCTGTGTGTGTCACTTAAAAATGGTAGTCAGCAAATGGCTATTGGTGGGTGCATGTCCCACCTTTTCTAAAATGTTCACTCCCATGGAGTATTGCCACAGGAGCGAGCAGTGGCGCGCACGGTGGCTATGGCAGGACACGAGCTTTGCCCCGACAGCTAACCTCCCGCCCCATTAGTTCCACCCCCTTCCCTGCCTCTCCCCGCCCATCACTTTCCGACCTCGATTCTATTTTGGCAGCGCCTTCCTTCTTTCATTTTTGGCCGCAGACAGCATTTAATTACGTGCTTTCTTATTTAACATTTATGTATTTTAACAGTTACAATTCGAGAGAGACACAGCTCTATTAATGTTAGCGCGCATGCGCTGAAAAGCCTGTAAAAGGAAGGGTGTGCTAATAGGCATGCACGCAATGGGGCACATGCAAAGTATTGACACAGGGCATTAAGATTACGGATCAGCGGCTGCAGGGGGAGAATGGAGGAGCCTTCTCCAGAGGCAGTGCAGCCAGCACTCATGGTGCACTGTCCAATCAGATTGTGCAGCTCGCACCTGCAGCCGGGCCGCCCGCGCTGTGGGGGGGGCTGACGTTGCAGCGACCGCCAGCCACTGTGACTGGAGTAGACACCCTGCAGCGCAGCAGATACCACAGCAGTGGTGGAAAAGCACAGGCGCTACCTCCTCTCACGGCGCCAGTTGAAAGGGAGACCCTCACCCTTGCTTGCACATGCAGTCAGTGTAAGTCAGCTGTGAACATATAGGCATTTTCCAGTGCTATAAAGTAGTTGCTTCAATGGCTTCGCTAGCGGGAAAAAGCAGCTCAATTTAAGTTATAGAAATGTTTTTGAATCGGGGCCCGGCAGAGAGTGGCTTATTTTACTCAAAGGCTGCTAGCCTGTCTGGCACACAGTGCGCACAAGAAGCTTTTTATTATTTATTTTTTGTGCGTTTTATTTTATATCGCGCTATCTCGACCCGAAGGTATTGGTGCGCTTTTCATGAGCACCAGTTGCGTTTCGCAAGGATACATTCTTTTTTTGGTAAGCACGGGGAGATTATTTGCCCAGAATCGCAGGATGTTGAGCCGAAGCAGGACGCAGAGACTCAAACCTGATTCCCCAGTTCCAAACTCTGCAAGGCATCATGTTAGCACGTACCTGTTCCCCTTCTTTGCCCCTCCACAACCAGGGTCGGATTGGTAAGGCAGGTACCCTGGCAATGGCCGAGGGGCCGGTATCGAAGTTCCAGCTGTGGGCTTATTTTATGGCAGCCTGGGGGGCCGATTTGGGCTGTTTCTAATGTGTGTTCAGATGTCGCCAGCGGCCCAGTGGGGCCCTTAGTGGCCTTTCTGGAGGCAGATGGGCGTCCATTACCTCCCTTTTATCAATAGGCAGAGGTGGCACTCCCTTTCTCTCGCTGGGCCGGCCAATTAATGTGTGCATACTGAGCGGGGGCAGGGGGCCTGAGCAGAAGTGGCCTCACTTGTTTTCAGGTGTTTATAAAAATTCACTGAAGCAGTGTTTTTCGGAAGGGCAATATGCAAATATGGGCCACTTTTTTATAGCGTGCCCGGGCCGATTTCTAATCCCAATCCAACCCTGTCCACAACATCCCTCTAGCAAGGTGGTAATTCCCCCAATTCTCCCAGGCCATCCAGCCGGTTTATAAGGAAAGGAAGTGATGTATTAACTACACTTCCCATCAAATTGAAAGGCTTCGAATCACAGCATACGTTTTACTATTTCAGATTATGTGAATTCTTTCATTGTATGCGATTGGGGCACCGTGGGTCTCCAGAAAGGGGAACTACTACTGGGTAAATTATGTTGTTATGATGTGGAGACAATTACTTGTGGTATATTTCGTTTTTGCTCAAATCAAAACATAAGGACGCTGTATAATAGGTTTTGTAATTTGACTTTTTTAAACTTTTTATTTCAATCAATTGTTTTGAGATTTTCAAAGCAATCGGTCACACTTTTAAGAAAAGTTTAGTAAAAGTGGAGTGTCCCTGATTATCGCTGCAAGAAGCCAAATAATCTTGAAGACATGTGCAAAGCCCAACTGCTGCCCACTGACCACACAAAAGGAGATGTTGGTCTGGTGAAGCCGGTGCCAATTAACAACAGTCAGAGCCCTAAATCAAGGCCACATCAAGGGGTCCATTTATATTGGATTAACAGCATCGTAGAATAAATTGTAATGAGTGAAAGTAGCAATAAAAAATTCTTAAGAAAGATGTAATTGGATAAGGACTCAGCATTCATATATAATCTCCAGCCATCCAGAAGCAGCGACCTAAAATACAAATATCCATGTGAAGTTGTTTTGGACACTGCTTTAGTGTCCAGCTCTGGGTGCTACCTGTTTACTGTGGGTTTCATTGATTGCAGTAACATGCAACACATACGTGCTAATGACATGGCATCATGCAAGCGTTGCCTTGGAAAACACTATTGCAACGGAAGCCACTCTTTCACTCCCTTCCTCTCTAAGTTCACCATGAAATATCCATTGGGACACGAAGGGGCATATTTACAATAAACTGGCAGAGCGAGGTGTAGCTCCAAAATTGCTAACGCCGCGTTCTGTCAGTTTAAAAACACAGGGATGCACCATATTCACAAGAATGCTGGGCACCCCTCTGTTTCCCCTAGCGCTGGCACTAAATCTAGCTGCCTAGCACCAATGCAGGCACCCATGCACCCTAGTGCAAGGGTGTCTGCGTTGCATGGAATGATTGTTCGTGTGCAGGAAGGTGTCCCATCCTGCACATAAACAATCCATAATGGCAGTTGGTAACTTCTATGTGTGCTGCTTAGTGCAGCAGACATAGACGTTGCAACTCGTCATTTTCAAATGAATGTTTATGTGCAGGAAGTTTCGCCAGTTTAAGACCAGGTTTTCCCTTGTCTTATTTTTGGTGCTGCCCCTGATTTATACCACCCTTGTAAATAGGGGGCAGCGTCAAAAGCAATGGGTATTGCGGCGGAATGCCCACTCATTGCCCGCCCATTTCACGCTAAGCGCTGCATGAAAAGGGGTCCTATTTACAAGGCATCGTTACGCCAAATTAAGTGGCTTAATGCCGCCTTGTTAATGAGGCGAAGGGCTTATCGCCACCAGAACGCCATAAAAAGTAACATTCTGGTGGTGATAAGCCCTTGTAAATATGCCCCGAAGTGAGCTGGAAACTCATACTGAGTGGGATTCCAGCTTGTGTGAAGAGGTTTCTTCCCAGCCATGTCCCCTGCGGGTTCTGCAAACTCACCAGGACATGGGAAAAAGCATCAGAAGCATGTTTTTTGTTCGTTAGCCGTGTGGCTCTTGGCCAGTGCTGGCACAGAGCCATGCCCCCTCCCCATGGACTCAACACAACTGGTCATACATTAAAAGGCTTTAGGACCAACTCCTCACCAGGACCCAACTTCTCCTCTCACAAGATAATTGTTTTTTTCAAGTTGACATGTCTGCTTGTGCCAGGCTTGCCACTTATCAAACCACTTGAAACTGAAAGTAGGATAGTGTGGCCTGATGAGTAATTAATGTGGCCATGGGCAGTGTTAGAAATGGGATCTCTGGTTGGCTAAGGCTTGCGCCAAAGCCAGGCAGAGACCACCATTCTAGTCAGGGCAAGGGAGTTACACGCCGAAGATAACCCCTGCTCACCCCCTTGGTAGCTTGGCACGAGCAGTCAGGCCTATCCCGGAGGCAATGTGTAAAGCGTTTGCGCAACCCACACACAGCAACAACATACTAGGCACACCACAAAAGGAGCTCCACACAAAGTTATATCAAAAATAGCCTTTGTATTATCATAAAACACATTAGAATAGTAATCACACAATATACACTGTGCCACCTGGCACTAGGCAATATTTACATGGGATTATCTACACATGACAGGGCCAATTGGACCACTGTCAGAACCATCACAAAGTGAACATAGTAAATGTAGAACATATAATAAATGTAGACCACAACCAGTAATTACTGGCAAACACTGTACTCCGCATTATCCTGCAACATAAACCATATTAGGCACAGTATCACATCAGGCGCAAAATACGTTATACGCCAACCTCATAAGCCTAAACATATTAGACCATAACCTCCTAAATATAACTCACATTAGCAAAACCTCATAACATAAACCATAGTAGAGGCATAAATCAGGTGCATGCATAACAGTACATGAATCACATTTCCTGCGCACCACATAAATCACATTAGGGCCTGGCGCCCTATCAACCTAACAGTCCCCCTGGCCAACTGGCCTTCTCAGAGGGCTCAAATGCCCTATGTCCAAAATGTCAGGGCGGCTGCCAATGCAGCAGAATCCACAAGTGCGCAATTGCGCTGGGGCACAGGAGTGTATCTCACTCCTATCTCACTAAAAATGCCCCCAAAGAACTGATGGCCTAAACGTTGCAGCTGACGCTAATTGCCATGCAGCTGTGATGCAAAACATGGGCCTGGGCACTCACTGTGCCCTAGAATCAATATGCCCATAACGTTGCAGCTGCCCGCGCTGGTGCGGTGCAGCTGTGAATAAACAAAGTAAAGGGCCTGGCACCACTGTGCCTTCGGGGCCCCCACTGGGGCTCTCTCAGCAAAACATGCCCCCTTGGTGCAGCTGCCCACTGGCAGGTGGGGCAGCTGGGAAAGCCACACAGGCGCTCACTGGGCCCTCAGAGTGGCCACGGAGGGCGGGCACCGACAATGTGCCCCGACGCGCCCCTCCCATCAGGGACTTTAAGAAATAATTGCCCGTCATCGTGGGAGTGGCCCGCTCTCTGGTGCGACCGCTCAGGAACTCCCACTCGCAACATGAAGCCCTACTCACCGGGCGGTTGTGGGGAAGTCTCCTCTCTCGCCGGTCCTTCCCCTGGACATCCTCGTTGGCGGGAGACCCACTTCTCCTCAGGTCGGAGAAAGCTTGGTGGCGTCTCTCTGCCACACACGGGGCTCTCTTCGCGGCTGCGGGAGCCCCGCCTCCAGCCAGCTGCTTCCGGGTCTGGTCGCGCTGCGATTGGCAGCCGCGGCCACTTCCTTCAGTGGCCCCGCCCGGAGTCAGGCAAGGCCGCCTGGCTTCCTGGTCTGGCCAGAGGCCGCGAATCATCTTCACGGCAAGGCAGGGTGGGCACCCGCAACGACCCTCAAACGCAGGGTGGGCACCCGCTCACCAATTAAATCATAAATGCGGGGTGGGCACCCGCAAAAGGCAAACAAGCGGGGTGGGCACCCGCGAGAACCATGCACAAAGCGGGGTAGGCTCCCGCTCGCTCTCAGCAATTCGGGGGAATCCCTACGCTGGGGATTCCCTCAGAAGGCATGTGCAGCTCGGCGCTGTGGAGCTCCAGCGCTCCTCTGGGAGAATTAAAATATAAGCGCTCACAGGGCGCTAGTTGTTCAAACAAGTCCATGGAGATCAAGGGGGCAATGCAGGGCCCAAGGGGGCAAGCCCTCATGGCGGTTCCTCCTGGGCCCCAGCAGCAGCACGCCCCAGCAAGGTCAGGAACAAGCACAGAAACAACTTCATGGGGTCACAGCCCCTATATTTATATTACTTCCCCCCTTTGTCTGCAGTGTAGGGCTTGGGGAACCAGATGCAACTGGTTCAGGGGGATTTGGAGCACTTTGTTTTCCAAGCTCCTCTTCCCCTTTGTCAGGTGGGGGCTAGGTGATCAGACACACCACAGTGGGCGGAGCCAGCATTGTACAGGCTGGGCACAGTCCTATTCAGGTCCAGGGGATTACTCCTCCCACTACCCCCAGGGCAGATGTCCCATTCAGCCTAGCGCTGACTCACCCTGCCCCTCCTGGGGCCACACACACCTCCCAGCCCCTGTCACTCACAAGCCAGACATGCAATTCACATCAGGCAGGCAGACACATAGCACACAGAAATGCCAACTTCTAAAAGTGGCATTTCTAAACCAGTCATCATAAATCTGTGCACACCATTGCGCAGCATTTATTCTTACAATTTCATACATACTAAACTCGACCACGCTGCTCCTCCCATCACAGGAATTACCACTGACACACTTTATCAGGGAATCCCCAATGCATTCCTATGGGAGGGCAGGCCAACCTTACCAAATGTACACAGAGAGCGCACGCACTTTACACTGGACCACAGTCCTAAAGTGCCCAGAGGCCTAAAACCACCAACACCATGTCAGAGAAAAAGGCAAAACGTTCAGGGGTGACCCTGCACAAAGGGCCAAGTCCAACAGGCAGGTTACCTCTAGTGGGTTCCATAGTTGCCTTTACAGGGAAGTTTTGGTGCTAGACACATGGAGGTCAACATGCAGTGCTTAATTTGAGCAGGTGGTTGCCGGTGGGGGACCACGGACACTCATTTTTGAGAACCAGGATTTATTTTTCCTCATCAGACATTTCTTAAGAGAGAGAGAGGGGCAAAGGTGAAAGGATAAAGAGAGAAATGAAAAAACGTCACACATGGAGAAAGCAGGAACCTGCAAGATTGAGATAAATGGCCAGGGAGTGTCTGGTAGTCAATTAAAGAGGCATGAGATGAGTTCCAGATTACACAGCCTTGGTATTCGGTGCTCCGGTGCCGGCCTCAGGCTTCTGAAGAGAGCTCTGGGCACCGGCACTTATTCTTTCACAAATTAAACACTGTCAATATGTGTAGCAGGCGCTCTCCTTAAGCTGCTGCATGAATTCATTGGCCTCTTTTGTGCAACTCCTGGCTTTGTGCCAATCAGTTAAAACTTCCCTGTGATGTTTTGATCATTTTACTAGCTGTGAGAGTGGAAATAGACTGTTGACTGGGATACTTTTTTAAATAGAGGACTGTTAATGCTATGTAATGAAATAAGAAACACTCTTTGCATGTAAAAGTCACAAGTACTCACCCTAGATGATATGCTGTTCTAATGCATGGTGTTGTATGTGTGTTAAGCACTGTACACTGAAGTATACACAACTTTGCATTATGAGGTTGAATGCAATTTAAGGTGCTATAAGCAGCACTCTGTATTCCATTCATCCCTTTGCATAATTAAGTATATTGCACAGTGAGGGGTACACAGCAGCGGGGTGTCACACTCTTTGTTCTCTCAGAATATATTGACCTAAACTCATTTAGTTCTTAATACCCAGTGTAAAGGAGAATTATATAAACAGCATAATAACAATTAATAAGCAGCAACACGAAATAAATACAATTTAAACAGTAGTAGTGCCTCTGATCTTCTTATTTCAAGGTGCTACATGAGATCATTTTCAGTGTAGTGCCCTGGGGGGCACATAAGGTGCTGCCACATGGTGCAGGGATGTGCAAAAACTTCAATTTTTCAATGGGAGCTTGTGCTGCGGGTGGTTGCAACCTGCCACACAAGCTAGAATTGAGAAATGGAAGTTTGCAACTGCACCGTGCATCCAAAATTGTGGTGTCGGAACCGCCGACCGACATCCAAATCAGGCCCTAAGTGTTATTTCGAGTTTGTGAGCACTATTTTCTTAATTACTTTTTCCTAGCTGCTGTTGCAGGCACACCACGCTTTCTCGGGTTTTCCTGGCAGAGTGTGGTGTCCGATCATAGAAGCCACGCTTTATCTTTTAAACACACTCCCTCCCCACTCCACGGCTGACATCTATATGGTATGTTTGTATGATTTTTAAGCAGCGCGGCATGCTGCATTTTATCTTCAACAATGGCAGCTGTGTGCCTTTCTTTTTATTTGCACGGCTAGCCCAACAGTATTTTTTTACAAAGATATGTTTTTGAAACAAGCGCGTCACGCCGCGCTTGATCTTTAACAAGCAGCCACATGCCTTTCTTTTCTTCAATATCTGGGGATGTGCACCCTAGTAATTGAAGGAGATGGCGTGTTCAGCCCGACAAAGCGATACAAAAGGGGATGATGGACGGAACGTTTGAGCCAATCAAACACTCACCCCCAGTCAACTGATCTGGGTTTAATCCATCATCATTCTTTAGCTCACTCCACCACCCCAGTTCAGACATGGCCATATGCAAATCAGTCTGACCCTGTGCCTCATGGGAACAGTCCAGCACGAACTGCCAAGCCATGTCTTCCCTGGACCGGAAACAAGCATCCTAGGACCGGTTTCTGGCATTCCAGCCGTCATCAGCCAGGCTTGCTTGAATCCAGTGGCAAAGTGAGCAAGGGACCCACGTCTGGGCATACCCTCGCCAACTTAGGGCGAACAAAGCGATACAAAAGGGGATGATGGACGGAACGTTTGAGCCAATCAAACACTCACCCCCAGTCAACTGATCTGGGTTTAATCCATCATCATTCTTTAGCTCACTCCACCACCCCAGTTCAGACATGGCCATATGCAAATCAGTCTGACCCTGTGCCTCATGGGAACAGTCCAGCACGAACTGCCAAGCCATGTCTTCCCTGGACCGGAAACAAGCATCCTAGGACCGGTTTCTGGCATTCCAGCCGTCATCAGCCAGGCTTGCTTGAATCCAGTGGCAAAGTGAAATAACGCTGCACATTGGCAAACATTCACCCCCAGTCACAGATCTGGGTTTAATCCATCGTTATTTTGCTTCACCACGCCACCCCAGTTCAGACATAGCCATATGCAAATCAGTCTTGACCCTGTGCCTCATGGGAACAGTCCAGACCGAACTGCCAAGCCATGTCTTCCCTGGACCGGAATCAAGCGTCCTAGGACCGGTTTCAGGCTATCAGCCTTCATCAGCCAGGATAGCTTGACTCCAGTGGCGTAGTGAGCACGGGACCCACGTCTGGGCATACCCTTCCCACTTAGGGCGAAATGCAAAACACACAAGATGATGGACGGAATGCTGCACATTGGCAAACATTCACCCCCAGTCACAGATCTGGGTTTAATCCATCGTTATTTTGCTTCACCACGCCACCCCAGTTCAGACATAGCCATATGCAAATCAGTCTTGACCCTGTGCCTCATGGGAACAGTCCAGACCGAACTGCCAAGCCATGTCTTCCCTGGACCGGAATCAAGCATCCTAGGACCGGTTTCAGGCTATCAGCCTTCATCAGCCAGGATAGCTTGACTCCAGTGGCGTAGTGAGCACGGGACCCACGTCTGGGCATACCCTTCCCACTTAGGGCGAAATGCAAAACACACAAGATGATGGACGGAATGCTGCACATTGGCAAACATTCACCCCCAGTCACAGATCTGGGTTTAATCCATCGTTATTTTGCTTCACCACGCCACCCCAGTTCAGACATAGCCATATGCAAATCAGTCTTGACCCTGTGCCTCATGGGAACAGTCCAGACCGAACTGCCAAGCCATGTCTTCCCTGGACCGGAATCAAGCATCCTAGGACCGGTTTCAGGCTATCAGCCTTCATCAGCCAGGATAGCTTGACTCCAGTGGCGTAGTGAGCACGGGACCCACGTCTGGGCATACCCTTCCCACTTAGGGCGAAATGCAAAACACACAAGATGATGGACGGAATGCTGCACATTGGCAAACATTCACCCCCAGTCACAGATCTGGGTTTAATCCATCGTTATTTTGCTTCACCACGCCACCCCAGTTCAGACATAGCCATATGCAAATCAGTCTTGACCCTGTGCCTCATGGGAACAGTCCAGACCGAACTGCCAAGCCATGTCTTCCCTGGACCGGAATCAAGCATCCTAGGACCGGTTTCAGGCTATCAGCCTTCATCAGCCAGGATAGCTTGACTCCAGTGGCGTAGTGAGCACGGGACCCACGTCTGGGCATACCCTTCCCACTTAGGGCGAAATGCAAAACACACAAGATGATGGACGGAATGCTGCACATTGGCAAACATTCACACCCAGTCACAGATCTGGGTTTAATCCATCGTTATTTTGCTTCACCACGCCACCCCAGTTCAGACATAGCCATATGCAAATCAGTCTTGACCCTGTGCCTCATGGGAACAGTCCAGACCGAACTGCCAAGCCATGTCTTCCATGGACCGGAATCAAGCATCCTAGGACCGGTTTCAGGCTATCAGCCTTCATCAGCCAGGATAGCTTGAATCCAGTGGCGTAGTGAGCAAGGGACCCACGTCTGGGCATACCCTGCCAATTTAGGGCGAACAAAGCGATACCAAAGGGGATGATGGACGGAGCGTTTGAGCTAATCAAACACTCACCCCCAGTCAACTGATCTGGGTTTAATCCATCATCATTCTTTAGCTCACTCCACCACCCCAGTTCAGACATGGCCATATGCAAATCAGTCTGACCCTGTGCCTCGTGGGAACAGTCCAGCCCGAACTGCCAAGCCATGTCTTCCATGGACCGGAAACAAGCATCCTGGGACCGGTTTCTGGCTATTCAGCCGTCATCAGCCAGGCTAGCTTGAATCCAGTGGCAAAGTGAGCAAGGGACCCACGTCTGGGCATACCCTGCCAACTTAGGGCGAACAAAGCGATACCAAAGGGGATGATGGACGGAGCTTTTGAGCTAATCAAACACTCACCCCCAGTCAACTGATCTGGGTTTAATCCATCATCATTCTTTAGCTCACTCCACCACCCCAGTTCAGACATGGCCATATGCAAATCAGTCTGACCCTGTGCCTCGTGGGAACAGTCCAGCCCGAACTGCCAAGCAATGATTCCAAGAGCGTAAGAGGAAGTGAAGAAACCAGCCACTGGGACAGAGATGGCTGCTTTCTGGTGATGGATAGATGGTCACCTCAATGCAGTGGTCCTGGCTGTAGGGCAGACTGCCCCGAGGATGTCTCAGCTTCTGCTCTTCCTCTTCGTGTTTCATTGTGCAGTCGAGGAGCATGGGTTCAGGGTGAGTGATGGCCGAGCTCTACACTAATACAATAGTCTTGCTAGTCCTAAACATAAGTCTCCATAACTCCACTCCAATGCCCCTGCATCTCTTCCTGCCTCACCTCACCTCTCCTGTCCATTCTATTCACTTGGTCTTTCTCCATTCTCCTGTACCCTCCTTTCTCTTCTTTCTTGTTCCTTCTCTCTCACATTCTCCCCCCCTCTAAACTTCTCTTCCTGCCCCGCCTCCCATTGCCCTGCTCTCCTTGTCGCCTGTTAGAAATGGGGATCTCTAGTTGGCCGCGGCTGGCGCCGAGGTCCAAATAGGGATCCTTCTTCCTAAGTCAGAGTAAGGGGGCTACACCCTTTGATAACCCCTGCTCAACCCTGTGGGTAACATAGCACGAGCAGACAGGCCTATCTCAGAGGCAGTGTGTGAAGCATTTATGACCATATACAATAACACAGGAGAGACGCTACAAACGGACACCACAAGTAGTTATAGAAAAATAGTTATCTTTATATAGACTGAACACGAGGCTAAAAGCACTCAAGGAGCCACAATGCACATAATTACAGATTCACTTCAAAAGCAATAAAGGCACTCGAAACGGGGGTGGAACGGACTTAGTTCGGGGCCGGGGTCCACGCGACCCGGTGATGCACAATGTACCTGAGATGTAAAGGGGCACGGCACGCAGCCTCACAAGGAAGCCGCGGTGATGACAGGCGGACTTGCAGCGGCCACAGCGCCCGGCTGTAGCTGCACTCACGATAATCCTGGGACGGGGCTTAAAAGGCGGGCACCCAGCGGCACACGCAGGTGGTAACCAGATCCTGGAAGTGGTGTCTAGTGCGGGCACTCAGCAACACAGCTCCTCAGCTGCAGCGGCCCACAATAGCGATAGCGATGATTCTCGTAGGACGGCAAATGCGGGCACTCAGCGGCACAGCTCCTCAGCTGCAGCGGCCCACAATAGCGATAGCGATGATTCTCGTAGGATGTCAAATGCGGCCACTCAGCGGCACAGCTCCTCAGCTGCAGCGGCCCACAATAGCGATAGCGATGATTTTCGTAGGATGTCAAATGCGGCCACTCAGCGGCACAGCTCCTCAGCTGCAGCGGCCCACAATAGCGATAGCGATGATTTCCGTAGGATGGCAAATGCGGGCACTCAGCGGCACAGCTCCTCAGCTGCAGCGGCCCACAATAGCGATAGCGATGATTTCCGTAGGATGACAAATGCGGGCACTCAGCGGCACAGCTCCTCAGCTGTAGCGGCCCACAATAGCGATAACGATGATTTTCGTAGGATGGCAAATGCGGGCACTCAGCGGCACAGCTCCTCAGCTGCAGCGGCCCACAATAGCGATAGCGATGATTTCCGTAGGATGGCAAATGCGGGCAGTCAGCGGCGCAGCTCCTCAGCTGCAGCGGCCCACAATAGCGATAACGATGATTTTCGTAGGAGGGCAAATGCGGGCACTCAGCGGCACAGCTCCTCAGCTGCAGCGGCCCACAATAGCGATAGTGATTTCCGTAGGAGGGAAAATGCGGGCACTCAGCGGCACAGCTCCTCAGCTGCAGCGGCCCACAATAGCGATAGCGACTTTCAGCCCGCGTTCCCCGCAGTAGATCCAGAGGCTCTGGAATTCTCAACAGAGGCCTCACCTGCGGATAGAATCCCCCTCAAATAGGAATCCAGACGGCTGATGGGTGAAGTCTAATGTCCCTGAGACTTCAGCAGGAGGCGAGCTCAAATCAGGCCCTTGGGTAGTTGCTTCAGCAAGATGGATGAAAGTTTCAAAGTCCTTTCCCTCTAGTTACATGGACAGAGGTTCGTCTTGGCATCCAGAAGTAACACACTCGTGGGGGTTTTCGCGCACATCTTTATACCCCCCTCGCCTTTGTACTCTCAAAAGTCACAAGTCACTGAACCCAGCCAGAACCAGTTCGATGTGGTCCTGGAGCACTTTATTTACGAGGTGGCATCCTGCCTTTGAGGAAGAGGGGGTCTGCCATCAGACGCACAGTGGGGGCTGGAGCCATTATTCACCTTGCCAGGCCCAGCCCTGCTCAGATCAAAGGGTCACCCCTCCCCATACTCCAGCTGCAGATCTCTCTACTCGACCCAGGTCGGGTTCAACCTACCCTGTCCCTCCAAAACCAGACAGCCAATACACATAACAGCAGAGCACACTGGAAGACTTAGGCAAGAAAATACCCACTTTCCCAAAGTGGTATTTTCAGACACAGAATATAGAAATAACCCTCACTAAAAGATGTACTTTAATATTCTGAGCTCAGGCATACTAAATTCGACTTTCCACTTTACAAGCTGCTTCTGTGGGTGGCGCAATCAGCGCGGCAGGCCCACCAGCAGCATTCGGTCTACCAGCCCTGGGCACGCACGGGGCACTATACTAGAGACTAACAGGTAAACCAAATGAGCCAATTATGGGAACATCAATTCATACAGTCAATTTACAATAGGGAGCATTCGCGCTGTGGCACGGAATGGCACAGCGCCCAGAGCATCTAACACCAGCAAACACAGCAGAGACAAAAAGCGAAAAATGGAGGGGAGACCCACGCCAATGGTGCCAGGTCTAACACCGCCCCTCCCCAATTCTCACCTGTTCACCCAACTCCCACCGAATCTCATCTTCTTCCTCCCTATTGTTCCCATAATACACCATGCCCTCCCCTGCTTTCCTGACCCCCCTTCCTTCCACTAATCCTCTGCCCCTCCTGTTTTTCTTTTGTTCAGTCTCCTGTCACTTGCTTCCTCCTTGCTGCTAAGGCTGCTTTCCTGCCCCCACCACGAAGGCCCATGCAATCTGGGATTCACAGACTTTTTCTTATTTATATACTTTTGCAGTAAACTGTTGGTGTACTTTTTCCTCTGTGGTCATTGTTTATAGAAACAATAATAAATTCAAAGACAGTACTTATAGAGCAAACAATTTACAAACAATTTCCAGTTTTGAATACCATGGTAAATCAGCAAGTAGAGTAACTCGCACTAAACGGTCATGTTTGGCCTGGCCGGATTATTTTCATGCTAGTAGCCTGATTTTGATCTTTTGACGCATATATCAAATACGGTAACATTCTCAATTTTACAGATGAAAACAATCCCCCTGTCCCCGTAATGCAGGCTTTTTGATTTGAGAAATATGTGGCATTGCGTTGTAACCACAGCGAAGGCAAGCCATCAAATCTTTGCTTAACTAGGGAAACAAGAGACAAGGGGGCCAGCCAATGATGTGCGAGCTGAACTTTAAACTTTAAACTTAGTCCAACTGGCTGGGAATTTAGGGGTTTGGATGGAATTTATGATAGAATTTATAATAGAGGTGCCTTGGACTTTTTCTAATTTAATTATTTACACGTTCATTGTTTTAAGGAGCACAAACTTCACCATATTGGGGTTCAGAGACTTGTACACAAGGTGTGCAAGTCCTGGCAGAGATCAACCATGCTGATTGACAGCACAACAGAGCAGCTTTTTTACAGTATGTTGCGCATGAATTACAGAGAGTGAGAGTATCGCAGTGTACAGGAGGTATACAATAATAAACAAGAGAAAAGTACATGAGTGGTGAAATATTCTCTACTCCTATAGACAGTGCTGCAGCTTTTTCTCTGGTCCCAGTGGTAATTCCTCACTCTTAGTCCTCTAGGCAGTGTTGCAGCAGCTTCTCTGGTCCCAGTGGTAATTCCTCATTCTTAGTCCCCTTGACAGTGCTGCATCTACTTTTCTAGTCCCCTTGGTAATTTCTCCATTCTAAGACCTCTAGGCAGTGCTGCAGCTGTGTCTCTGTTCCTAGTAGTAATTCCCCATTCTTAGTCCTCTAAACAGTGTTGCAACTGCGTCTCTGTTCATACATCCACTACACTCCAAACCAAAACACATAGGTAAAAGACATTGTCATTTACAACATCAATAGCTCTAGCTCTAAAAACTGCGAGACCTATTGCATTGCAAATGCTTGTTTCTTCTCTGCTTGGTTTATTTAATAATGATTTCACTTATTTGTACCTCATTAAGGACACAACCCTTACATTGAGCATGATTAAGTCTAGTTCAGTTTAATGATTTTACTTTCTCTTTGTTCTCTATATATGGTATTTTGCAATTTAATTGGTGGTTAGGGCAGCAACACAAAAAGAAAAGGTTAAAGTCCTGATTATAAGCTGCTGGCGCAACTTATCACCGGGAGAGATTAAGTGATTTGTCCAGAATCACAGGATGTCACCCCACCAAGACTCGAACTGGGATCCTCAGCTTTCGAGTCAACAACTCTGGCCGCTGCACCACATCCTCTCTACTCCTGTGATACTTGTAAAGGGTGCTCTTTCTTTCTTTCTTTCGTTCTGGATGGTGATTGATAAAAACAGCTTATTATTCATCACATAGGCGAAACCGATGCATTACCAATGCTTGTTACTCTTTGGTGGGGTTGAATCTGGGCCATGGTTTCCAGAGCCTTTGGCCATTTTAGGCATGATGATCGAGTTTCTTGCAGGGGCGAGGGTGTTGGCTTGGGAATTATCCTCTTCTAGCAGTGCATCTAGCAGGGCCGTACCAAGTCCCAAAGAGAGCCTTCTCTTCGTAAGTTCAATTTCGACGTTAACCACCCCTATGGCTCTTTCTAACATGTGGTCAATCGTGGTATGTTTTGCGGGGGCCGCTGGACCGGTTCCCCCTGGTAGCCTTCTTTTGCTTATGTTCTAACTGGTTGTTGCGAACAACAGGGGCCATCCTAGAACCTGAACCAGGGGCTAAATAATACTGTAACCCAAACAGTAGCTCAAGTACATCATTCGAATAGACCAACAATTTGAAATATAAATCAAAGACTGAATACTAAGACTTTGATTAGAAAGTGAGAAAAAAGGAGAAAGAAAAGAAGGTGCTAGACAACTAGTAAAACACCCTAAACCCATGCACAGATAATCACTTTTGATTAGAAAAATGTATTATCAAAGAATCATACATATAACAGTTATGGCGCTCACAAAGTTACACAAACAATGTTACAAATATAACCAATGACGTGTAAACAGACAAAACGTGGCTGAGGAGAACTACAAAAGCAGGGTACAAAACAAAACTGCAACACATAACACCAAAAATGTATCCTCTTAATTTAGAGCCACATATTAGCGTCGACGGCGTTTCGGCCCGTGGTTAATTAAAGGGTCATCATCAGGACAGAACATCAAACATAAGAGCGTCCACTGGATTTCAATAAAATATCTGTGTCATCAAAGAGACTTCATCAGATTTAAAATGTGCATCTTGCACACAGCCTCCCAAACAGCAAATGTAAGACCAAAAAAATGTTTCAATAATCGATAGATGGCAAGAAATGATGGTAATCAGTGCTTGTAATGAAGCCCATAATTTCTAGGGCTGCCAAGAGATAGTTGTGATCTAATCGCAAGTCCAAAAAGTGCAGCAGGTATGCTGGTAAAGGCACATCTGGTCGGTGTGCTTATTCAAAATGCTCATTAGGCACCGCCTCGTTCCACCAGCATGTTCTAACTGGGTCAACAAGCAAAGAACAAAGCAAATATTTCCCCCTAATGCGATATAAACACCAGTCGTCAGATGATTTTAAGCACACAATGTCCAAGCAAAAGTCTCTATTGGAAATACAGGGTCCCACTCCTTCGGGAGGAAAGGAAAGTAAATTATGAGCGTATAGAATTACCCCAAAAGGTCGATGTCGGAGGGGGAGCCAAGCTCTGCCTCGGTCAGGTCTCGCACAGGCGCAGACAGGCCCGCCTCTGGCGATTTCTGTGCAGCAGGGTGCAGCACGCTTTTAAGCGCGATTTAGTGTTCTAGGTGGCAGGGAATTGTGCGGTTTGTAGGACCCCAGCATTGGTCAACGGTCCCACAGCTCTTCCCCGGCAAGTTCTGTGCTGTAGAAAGTGTCCTAAGCGCAGAGGGGCTGCGGCGCGCTTTTAAGTGCAATTTGGTGCTCCAGATGGCAGGGAATTGTGGGGATTGTAGTCCCCCAGCGGTGTTCGACAGTCCCACAGCTCTCCCCCGGCAAGGTCTGTGCTTCAGAAAGTGTCCAAAGTGCAGCTGGCTGTGGTGCGCTTTTAAGCATGATTTGGTGCTACGGGTGGCAGTGAATTGTGGGGATTGTTGTCCCCCAGTAGAGGTCGACAGTCCCACAGCGCTCCACTGGCAAGTTCTGTGTTGCAGAAAGTGTCCCAAGTGCAGCGGGGCTGCGGCACGCTTTCATGCGCGATTTGGTGCTCCAGGTGGCAGGGAATTGTGGGGATTGTAGTCCGCCAGCGATCTACTGTCCCACGGCTCTCCTCCGGCAAGTTCTGTGCTGCAGAAAGTGACCTAGGCACAGTGGGTCTGCAGCGCCCTTTTAAGTGCAATTTAGTGCTCCAGGTGGCAGGGTATTGTGGGGTTTGTAGTCCCCTAGCAGTGGTCGACAGTCCCATGGCTCTCCCCCAGCAAGTTCTGTGCTGCAGTGTCCCAAGCGCAGCGGGGCTGCGGCGCACTTTTAGCACAATTTGGTTCTCCAGGTGGCTTGGAATTGTGGTGATTATCCCCCATCTGTGGTGGACAGTCCCATGGCAAGTTCTGTGCTGCAGATTATTGCATGTAATTGTTTATTTTATTTACCTTCTGGAACCAAGCTCAAAAGTTGTGGGACAAAAGCAATAATTTCAAGGTTACAAGGACATATACCTGGAGTTCAGCCCACAGTTTTTTGTTTATTCTATTTTTATTTAGCACTCAACTTCCCTGTTTATTTCGAGGTGCCTGCTGTGTTGCCTGAAGTCAAACGTTGGAGGATGAATATTAGAAGATTACCATTTCCTATTGCGCCTGTAAAAGGCAGGTTTTTAGTGGTTTAGCAAAAATGATTCATTGTGAGAAAATGTGTTTGTTGAGGGGTGGAAATCCTGCTCAAGCAACAGCCACAGTCCCTGGCAGGGTGAACCACTAGAGTCAATAAATTAACCTGTGCTTAATCATCTGGTAGCTTGCCACACCAATTCAGAAGAATAGAGTAAATTTAAATAAATTATTTGACACTAAAACAACAAAAATCCAATTAGTGAACTGGAAATATGCAGTTTTAAACTTTAGGTAAAAATCATGCTTAACAGCACAAAAGCGCCAACTATGATTATCCGGTCACGCCAAACCGGGACAAAGTCACAAGTTCAGGCGGACCTCGATGGAGTGTGGGCAGGTTATGAGGAGTAAGTTAGGCCCGCTGAAAAATGTACCTTAAGTCCTGTATGCGGAGTGTTGTGCAGTGACGGTTCAGAGGAGCGATGCGAAGTCCGTGTCTATGATGCGTTGCGCAGCGGTGATTCCATTGGGCTGCAGGGCTTGTGATGTGGCCTTGCACCGAATATGTGTTGTGCAGCGGCAGTTCTGGTGAGCTGCGATGCAGGTTTGTGTTGAGGCTGTGTCACACTGCATCAGTTCCAAAGAGAGGCTGCGAGGTGTTACGTCGGGTTTGTGTTGCGCTGCATTGGTTCTGGTAGTGCCCACAGCTGGGCTGGCAGAGCACATTTATCTCCAATTCAGAAGGTGCAGGACTGGGAGGGCACTACTTGGGGAGGGGTAGGACTCACAGCAGGCAGAGTCCAAATTCAGGGTTCAAGATGGCTGTATCCTTTTCTGTCCCTGAGGTTCAGATCAGGAGTCCAGCCAACTAGCCCTTGAAGTCACTCTTGTGATCATGGATTCAAGGTACAGGTTCAGTCCTTTTTACTCAGGCAGCAGGGCAGTCCTTAGAGCAGAGAAATCCTTCTTCTGTGTTTTCCACAGGTTCAGAAGTGATCTGAAGAGGGGGTCCTAGGGTCCCCTTTTTATACCTGGTGCCTTTGAAGTATGAGAAAATTCTAGGAGCCCCCTTCAGAAGTGCCTGGAATTTCCTGCCTTCGTGCCCTGGTTACAGGCATGATAGACTAGTACGAAATCCTTTGTGGGTATAAAGGCTATTGATTTGCAAGTGGGGCTGTGCCCAGCTCCACCCTCCCTCATCCTGCATGAGATCGCCCATACAGGCACACAGAATCCCTCTATTCTATGCTGTCTGGGAGGAATATACAAAGGCCAGTTGCCACTCACACCTAGTCATGCAACCCAAGAACAGACTGCAGGCACCAAAATAGGGCATAAAAATGTTAACTTTCAAAAAGTGGCTTTTCCAAAACCGTGACTTAAAAATCCAACTTTACCATTAAAGAGGACTTTATGTTATAATTTCTCACACACCAAACATGATTTTCCTACGTGCTCCCAGTCAAAAGGTGGCACTTTTTACATGTAATAAGGGAACCCAATCTTATCTTATGGGAGAGGTAGATCTCACAGTAGTGAAAAACAAATGTCGGAGATTTTCACTACCAGGACATGTAAAACGTTTAATTACAATGCACCCTGCCCTAGGGACAGTTTAGGCCTACCTTAGAGGTGAATTATATGTATTAAAAAGGGAATGCCCTACCCATACATATCAGAAAGGTCTCCTCGGAGCCTAGCTTCCGTAAGCTACTAAAGACATGGCTCTTTAGTCTCCCGTAGATTCACGTGGGCCCCACTGTGCCGACCTCCTGCTCCTCCTATCTCCACTATTAGCGCCGGGACACTCCCTTTGGGGGTAGCCGTGCGCTCTATAAGCTACATATTATTATTATTATTATTATAATTTTAAGCTTTGCAAATGGGTTATTTTTCAGAGTCAAATTGGTGGTTTATTACTGCTAGCAGGCTGCAATGGCAGGCCTGAGACCTGTTTTAAAGACCTACTGAAGTGGATGGCACAATACGTGCTGCAGGCCCACTGGTAGCATTCAATTCATAGGACCCCGGTATATGGTTATTGAGGACTTAAAAGCAAATTAAATATGCCAATCATGTGTAAGCCAATTTTACCATGTTTTAGGGAGTGAGCATCAGAACTTTAGCACTGGTTAGCAGTGGTAACGTGGATAGAGTCCTAAGGCCAACAAAAACAATTTCAGCGAAAATAGGAGTGGTGAAAGCAAAAAGTTTGGGGGAAGACCTCCAGGCTGACAGGTCGAACAGTGATTTATTTGGGTGGTAAGTTACAGAATTTGAAAAGGAACGGGTCTGCTTAGAAAAGACGTGCACCTTCAGCAAGGTTCTGCTAGATGAACAAAACTGAAAAGTAGGATAGTATCTTCAGACCTGCTGGTAATAAAAGAAGATTTGTTGAGAACAAAGATCTCCTTGTATGTTCTACAGAAATATTTGAGTGTTGGCTTATGGGAAGTCAGTGCAAGTGTATTAGAATCATAGAGATGATGTTTTTTTTTATTGTATGCAATGGCTTATGAAAAGCAAGTGCAACTAATTTACAGTCATGGAGATGGTTGTGTGCCGCATGAATTGTACGCAGGTGAAAGATTTTCCTGAGAGTCCAAGGCTGGAGGTGGCACGATTTGGTGACTGAACAAACCTACGGTGCTTGATTCAGCTCCTTGGTAGAACAAAAGTCCTCTGCTTGGCTTTGGGAAGCTGTGTCCCCCGGACCTTGTCAGGGGCAGCCCAATGAGTTTCCCCCCAGTGAGGTTTGACAATCATAAAAGCCCATAGAAGGTTCACCTGTTTGCTAAATTCGAAGACCCTAGCAGCCAGACTCTGATGCCGAGAGGGCACCAAGGCATACCCCTCTTTGTGAGGGAGCCTACCATCCCCTTGGCCCAGGCTCTGTGTGGCAGAGGTGGCAGCATAATCAATAAAAGGGTACAGGGCTTTTTACCTGTACCTCTGTGAAGGGAACACATTTTGGCTCTCTCCATGTAAACTCTATGCCCTTTTCCATAACTGGCCTCGATCATGTCTGGGGTGTATGCTGAATTTGACTGCACATATGTGTATGTGGCTATGTATATTGGTTTGCAAGGGTGCCGGAATGAGTGATTGATCAAGCTCATTGGACTCCACATGCCTGTGTACCTCAAGACAGTTGATTGCTTTGTGTAGTGTCAGACTACAGAGTCCGCCTTTATACAGCCCCTATTTGCCTCTTTGGGTAGGAGAGTTAGCCCACCATTCCTTTGAAGTAGCCACGGTTCCTCTGCTTAGTGAAAGCAATCTTCCTGCTCCAGATCTGTATCCCTTTAGGGTATCTCCTCCTGTCTGAGGCCAATACCCATTTCACCAGAGGCAGTTGAAGCCAGCTTAGGAGTGGCAGCAGTGCCATATGACCTGTTATGTTATCCAGATTTATAGAGAGCTCCATCACCTGTGAGGGTATCCTGGCTGTGAGCAGGTGTGAGTCTTGCCAAAACTAGGGCCTGTTGGTAATACTAAAAAATCAGGTCTTCAGCTTCTTGCTGAATTCAAGAAGTGAGGAGGAGGCCCTTATGTGTAGTGGCCGGCTGTTTATATGGTTTAGGAGCCATGTAGGAGAAGGCTCGACCACTGGATCTGGTTTTCCATATGCATGGGATGTGTGCACATAGACGTCTGGATGAGCAGAGGTGTCTGAAAGGTTTGTGAAAGCGATTGTTGAGGTATGTTGGGCCAGTTTGAATTGTGCTCTATTGTGTATGGGGAGCCAGTACAGCTCCTTCAGGAGTGGTGTGATGTGAGTGTGGTGTGGGAGGTTGAGAGTGATTCTGGCTGATGAATTCTGAATGGTCTGTAGCCTTCTGGTGAGTTTTTTTATTGATCCTGGCATAGTGGGTGTTCCTGTAGTCCAACTTGATTGTGACCAGGGCATGCGTGGCGGTTTTCTGGGTGCTAATTAGGAGCCATTTGAAAATCTTCCTCAGCATCTTCAGGGTATGGAAGCATGAGGTGGTGACGGCGTTGACTTGGGTGGTCATGTTGACTTTGCTGTTGATGATGATCCCGAGGTTCTTGCTGTGGGTGGTGGGGGTCGGTCCTAGCTTTGATGGTCACCAGGTGGAAGTCCCACAGTGAAGTGCTATTCCCAAAGATCATGATTTCGGTCTTGTTGGTTTTCCACTTCAGACAGTTGGTCTTCGTTCAGTGGGCAGTTTCACACACGCAGGCGTTGAACTTGATCCAGGTACTGGGTGTCTTGTGAGGGAGAGAATGAGATGAATGCCGTCGGCATAGGAGAGGACATTGATGTTGTGAGAGCGGATGATGCTGATCTTGTATGTGTTGAAATGGGTCGGGCTCAGGGAGAATCCTTCCCAGATTAGGTTGCGAGGCGTCAAGGTGTACAGCAGAGTACACCTCAGACTTGTACGTGTGGTGATCATGCAAAAGACACGCACCTCCAGGATTAGATGGTCCCTTTGAAATTCAAAAGCTGCTGGTTGCCTGATTGATAAGGTGAAGATTCAAGGAGGATGCTTACTGGACCCTCCGACTAGTACAGTATTCTACCATTCTGCTCTACATCCAATGAAAATCAGAAGACAATGGATGATCCAGGACTAGAACCTCTTTAGGTTGCTACTATTCTTCCCAAACTAGGGTAAACTCTGGATAAGACTTTGCAGCTGCTGCTAACCTGATCAAAAAGAAGACCTGCCTCTTGTGGGAGATGAACTGCGACTACCTGGAGGTGTGTCCAACACCCAACAAAGACTAGAACACGTGCTTGAGTTATGAGGTTGTTCTGTTAGCTGCCCAGGAAGTAGGATCAGCAGCACAATATCTTCTGGGTCCAGAAGTGGTGTTGCCTTTAACCACCAATGAAACTAATTTATTCCAGAGGCTCCTTGTGCCCGTGCGGAGCTTTTCTCTGACTCTCTAGATGCTCTAGGGGTCTTGCGAAAACTTGTCTGGCCCAAGGCTACCTTTCTATGCCAAACTGTTCAAGAGATAATTAATTCACCATTAGTCACTACCCCATAAGCAGCTTATTCCTGGCCTTTCTGGTACCGCTGTTTAGTGGGCACCCCACCATTGGAAAATAGTGACCGTTGTTGTGTTGTTTTGAGATACAGGCCATCTCACTACCGTACCACCAAGGGGATGCCAAGGGTGAATCGACACCCTCACCAGCCACTATCCCCATATTTGAGCTAAGTGGCAACTGGGCTCACAGATTCTAGTGTCTGTGCCCAAGCGCAGGGAAACTGGTGACTGGATCCCAGATTTTCCCACCTTCCAGTACCATACTAGGGCACACACAGGAGATTATTTTATTTCCCAAAAATCAGTGGGCACTTCATTCTTTTAGGACATCGAACCTGTGTTGGGTTAGATTTTGTGACTTTGTGGTAGGTGCATTCAATCATTTCTGAGCACATACTGAAACGTCATCAAAACCAAATAATTGCTGCTGAAACCCACAAGACTGTATTCTTTTGAACAGTTTCACTGTTTTGCTAAATTAACTCCCATTAGGGTTGACTCTAGATCCTCGAGAAGCACAAACTGTTTCCGACAGACTAACATGGTCCTTATGGAGAAATGTTAAAGTGATTTCTAACACATAATACTTAGAAGGGGGAATACTATTTGGGATCAGTTATCTGGCCCAGAACGGGCAAGTCACTTCTGGTTTTGACTATGTATTAATTCAATGTGTAGTCTATTATTCTTATGTGTTGCTTTTGTGTGAAAATCTGAATATCTAATCTGACACCACCTCCCTCAGTAATCCATGGCTGCTCAGCCTTGCTGCCTGAAAAGCATTAGAGACCAAGGGCCTGAGTGCGAGTTTGAATGACAGGGTTACTCTCTCACAAATGTGACAGATATCCTGTCCGCCAAAGTACAATTCCATTATAGCCTATGAAACTTGAAATATGGCGGACGGGATATCCGTCACGTATCCCGTCCGCCAAACTTGTAATCAGGCCCTAAATGTTTACCTGGGATATATAATGACCATGGTACAGAATGAAATTGATGTCCAAATGAATCCAAGAGTCCTGTTGTTTTAGCAAATACATGTATTACCCAGGTTCCTATTCAGAATCTTAGTGGGCCCTGCCACTGTTTAGCACACATGAACCTAAGTATGTGGTTGTGCTGAAAGGTAAATACAGATATACCAAGAACATTCTAGGATGTTATTGTTACATGCAGTAGAACAAAATTACATTGGGAATGTGATAAATCAGGACATTTGCTACTTAAGAGAGTAAGTGGTTTTGTACTCCTTTTTTGTTGTTCTAGAGCATTAAGACATTACTGATCCTTCCCCTGTGTGGCGCAGGGAACCCCTTCTTTCTTAAGCCCCAAAAAGACACCTCAATTATTTGCCCACGGGTGGATGGGTTGGGGACAGTGTTAAACCTCAATTTCATGAGGCAGTGTGTCCCCAGATGAGGCTCGAAACTCCATATCAAAAATACCAGAGTCAGTGGGTTCTAGGGTGGAATTAGAATTTTTTAAAGATGTATTACAGGGGGCGTGGCCAAGAGCGTCAAGATGGCGGTCGCACCTTAGGTGTGCACCAGACCCCTCCGTTATCCGCTCTGCCATCCGCCGCCATCGGGATCCCCTTGAATCCCACATCTAGTACCTTGCTGCCTCGGGGCCCCTGGGGCTTCTTCTGAGATGACGTGAGGCGATTTCCGGGCTGTGCGGGCTGCCCCGGTTTCCCGACCCGCCGCACGTCATCCCCAAGATGGCGGCGGCCGCCGGAGAGATCCCCGAACTTTTGCTGGCCCTGTGATCCTGGCCGGCCTTGCCTGCGGTGTGAAAGCTCCTAGTGCATTTGGCGCCTCACCAGCTGGTTGTGTAAGCCGGTTCCCCGCTGGCGACGCCTGACTGCCCCGGTCTCTGGCGTTTTGGGCGGCCGGGGAGATTGTTTGTCAGTGCGCTGAGATCCGGAGTGACTGAGACGACATCGGCCGTCAATCGGGCGGCGGAGGCCTGAAGCGGTACCTCTCACCCTGGTGATCCGCTGCGCTCCTCTCCAGGGCTCGCCTGCTGCTTCAAGGGGGGGCCGGACCTGCTCCCCTGCTCTGTAGCGGCAGCGTTGCGGGGTTTCCTTCTACCCGCCGGCCGTGAGCAGTGACCCTGCAGAGCTCGTGAAGGGAGCCCGGAGGTGACTGGACTATTCCTGCTGCCCCCGAGGCCTAGACTGACGCTGCAGACGCCGTGGGCCGCCATCTGATGAGAGGCCTGCTGTGAGCAGTGACCCTGCGGAGCTCATGAGAGAGGCCTGGCGGTGACTGAACCATCCCTGCTGCCCCTGAGGCCTAGACTGACGCCGCAGACGCCGTGGGCCGCCATCTGGTGAGAGGCCGGCTGTGAGCAGTGAGCACACGGAGGACCTGCTTGGAGGTAAGGAGCGGGGGTGCTGCTGCGCCTGGGTCCAAGGTGAGGATTCGGCCATAGATCGGGCGGCAGGGGGGGGGCCCACTGGCTGGCACGGCTCCTCTTTCCCCCGCCTCCTCCCCCCTCCCCACGCCTCTGAGACCCCACAGTTGGGAGACCCTACCCCCGCGCCCCGGCTGCGACGGCCCGGCCTGCTGTACTTCCCTTCCCAGGACCTAGTGGGGTGTTTGGGAATGCCTCGGCCGCCATTTCGGGCGGCGGTGACCCTCTGAAGGGCAATTCCACGCTGGGTGCGGGGATCTGACGGCTCCCTGGGGGGTTTTGGCCACAACTTCGAGTGGCGGAGCACGAGTGGTCCTCTAGCCTTCTCCTCGGGCCCCTCCCTTGGTCCTGGGTCATCCGCCGCTGCTGTATCCTGGGGACACGTCTGCCCGCACCGGCCCTTTGGCCCGGGCCCACTGCTGCCCCGGACTTCTGCTGCTGCCCTACGCGCTTAAGACCCCCCCCCACAGACGCTTGTGGGCCCGCTGCCCGGGGGCGCCAGTGGTGGATCGGACGGCGAGGTGTGGTGTGGCCGAGCCCAGCCCCCTCCCGCCTCGGCCGCCTCTTCATTCTCCATCTCCCCGCCGGACATCTGGGGACCGAGCCGCATCCCTCCCTTCTGCTGGGGAGTGACCATGGGTCGAGACAGAGTACCTAAGCCTCCTGCCACCCAAACGAAGATTGACCGGTTCACCACCACTGACACCGGGGCGACTGGGGGGGGCTGCGGATAAAGAGGCCCCCACTGCTGCGGACCTATCCACGATTCTCCCAGCCATTCATGCGTCGCAATCCTCGGTTGAAAGTAAGATCGCTGAAGTCAGGGTCGACATGACCCTTATCAGGCAGGATATCCGCAACGCCACTGACCGGATTAAAGAAACTGAATCTCGCATCTCTACCATAGAGGACGACGTTCAACAGCTCAAGACCCAGGTTACCCGACTCCAATCTCACACCCAGGAGCTGCACCGGTGGGCTGAAGATGCCGAAAACAGGTCCCGTCGTAATAACCTTAGTCTGGTTGGATTTGCAGAGGGCGTGGAGCAAGGCCGGACCGGGGACCTTGTGGAGCGCTGGCTGCGCTCGTGGATGCCCGAGGGCTCCCTCTCCCCATGGTTTGCGATCGAACGGGCTCATCGCTCGCTTGCGCCCCGGCCCCAACCAGGAGCGCCCTCTAGGCCGATCATCATACGCATCCTTAACTTCAAAGACCGGGACTCTATACTGGCCGAAGCCCGTAAGCAACAGCATCTTCAGTACGAGAATCGGACAATCATGGTTTTTCCTGATTACACCCGCGAGGTCCAGGGCCAGCGTCGTTCCTTCGGGGAAGTTAAGCAGAAGCTGCGCTCCCTTAACATACAATACAGGCTCCTCTTCCCGGCCCGTCTGAGAGTGGTGTTTCAGGACAGAACTCTCTTTTCCGATGATCCAGGTGAGGCCTGGGCATGGGCGACGGAAGAACGTCCCATGCGACTCAGCGCCCCGAATCCGACCACCTGCAACAGTGCTGGGGGCGCCCGGCGCGACATGCCAGTTCTCCGACCAAAACGAAATCGCTCGAATAGGCGCAGGGGCCAGAGACGCGCCCGTTCCGACTCTCCGTTTGGGCCCTTCCCGACAGCTTGCCTCTGGATCGCGCGCCGGGGCCTCCCCCGCTCGGCGACACTCTGGCTCACCGGGCCGCTCGGATCCAGGAACTGCATCGCCCCCTCCATCGCTGCTGGATCCTTTCTCACAGCCCGACGCTTCTGCCAGGCCCTGCTTGAGGCCACCTGTTCCCCAGGATGGCTATTGAATCCATTCTAGAATGTATACTTTGGCTAGTTATTACTGTTATATCCCGATGGACACAGCTATGAACATCCTACCATGAGGAGGGGTCCTCCACGATTCCCTGTTCCCAAGCGTTTTAGTTTGGTTCTTCCCTGGTTATCCACTGTTTGGGCGACAGATGCTTCCGTTCCCGAAGTATGGGGAGGAGGGAGGGGGGTTTGGGGGGTGGGGTGGAGCTGCGGCTCCAGTTTGTATTGTTTGTTTTTACTGTTTATTGCACCAACAAGTTCCTTCCACATCGAGGCGACCACACATCACCCAACACTACGGCGACCTGTCCACTGCCTACTGTCGCGGCCTTCCTTCGGCCGCCTCTGCCACCCCTGCCTGCTGACCGGTCCCTTGTCCGCCTTCCCCCTGCCTGACGGTCATGCTGCCGCGGTCCCGCTCCATATAATGTCCTGGAATGTTAACGGCCTCCTAGATAAGGTCAAGCGCGCAGCGGTCCTGCGATATGCCCAGTGTTACGCCACAGACCTACTCCTACTTCAAGAGACCCATCTGCTGGGCAACCACTGCCCCTTCCTGGCGCGTCACGGCTATGGAGGAGTCTGGCACTCTGGCTTCAATAGGGGATCACGGGGGGTCGCCATCCTGGTGCGCTGCACTCTTCCACTGGTGACACGAAAGTGACGCATGACCCTCAGGGCTGCTTCGTTCTCCTGGAAGGGACCCTCGGAGACCGGCCTTTGAACCGGCTTGCTGTATATGCTCCCCCCTCCATGCTGGCTTCCACACTTAAACAACTCACCTCCCTCGTGGCCGCCTTGCCCTTGGGTACGACTGTTATTGGGGGTGACTTTAATGCGGTCATGGACCCTGGCCTAGACACTGCCTCGCCTCCCTCCGCTACTAGGATTGCCCTATCGGGCCTCCTATCGACCTGGGCTACCAATTTAGGTCTCGGGGATGCCTGAAGACTCTGGCACCCGGTGACCCGACATTATACCCATACCTCGGCTACTCATCACACTCATGCACGAATAGACTACGTCTTCTTGCCGGCCCAAGACTGTCGGGCGATCCAGACCATCACCATTCTCCCCAGGGGCCTATCGGGCCAGTCTCCGGTGGCGCTACAATTAGGTGCGCTCCCTCCGTCCTCACGTCCGATCTGGCGCCTCAACGCCTGGTTCCTCCAGGACGAGGAATTCAGGGAGCGGGTGGGAGCTGAGCTTTGTCGCTATTTCACCAACAATCAAGGATCGGTGTCCTCCTTTCGTACCCTATGGGAGGCTGGGAAGGCCACCGTTCGAGGCTTTGCCAAAGGCCAACTTAAACTTAACCGCGCGGCGCACGACTCCCGCCTCACACTTCTGGAGACTTAAGCCGCCCAGCTTGAGACCTTGACCCCAGGAGATAAAACCATGTCTCAAGACAGGAGACTCGCGTTTCTGAGGGATGAGATCAGACAGACCTCCCTTGAGACTGCCAAGCTGCTCTGGAGATCTTCTGTGGCCCGAGTCTACGGATGGGGAGATAAAAATGGGAAGCTCCTCCATCGCCTGGCCACCTACCCTATGGCCAACCGTATCATCCCAGAGTTGCTTGATCTGAGTGGGAAAGCCCATCATGCCCCGGCGGCGGTGGCCCAATGCTTTGCCGCCTACTACGCCACTATTCGGCTCAAGCTCCTAGTCTCACTCTCCCAGAGCTCCTCCGGCGCGAGCGGTTCCCCCTCCCGCGCCTTAGCGACTCAGAGGCCGAGGCGCTTGACCTTCCGATCTCCCCTGAGGAGGTTCATGACGCCATATCGCGCATGGCGGCAGGTAAGACACCCGGACCGGATGGGCTCCCTCAAGAGTTCTATGCGTCCTACCGGGACACCCTGGTCCCACCTCTCCTGGAAATGTACCGAGAGGCGGTGGACTGCGGCTCTTTCCGTCCAGAGACGGACCTGGCCACCGTCGTGGTGATCCCTAAGTCGCAGCCCCCCTCGAACTGTTGCTCCGACTATCGCCCCATTTCTCTAATCAACTCAGAGCTTAAAATCTTCGCCTCCGTCTTAGGCAACCATATACGACCACATCTGGCCAAGCTGGTCCACCCAGACCAGTGCAGTTTTATGCCCTCTAGAGGAACCAGGCACTGCCTCCGACGCCTCCACCTTGCCTTAGCGAATCAGCACCTCCTGACTCCCTACTTGTCTCTCCTTCTTGTGGACTTCGAGAAGGCATTCGATTCGGTGGACTGGGGTTACTTGGACGCAGTGTTGGAGGAAATGGGTTTTGGGCTCCCCTTCCGTAATCTAGTTGGGACACTGTACTGCCGCCCTCGGGCTCAGGTTCTAGTAAATGGGGCTCTGTCCCATCCCTTTCCTATCAGGAGGGGCACGAGACAAGGGTGCCCCCTTTCGCCGCTTCTTTTCGCGCTGATCATGGAACCCTTTGCTTGTCTCGTCCACTCCGACCGGTCTCTCACGGGATGGAGCTGGCCCGGCTTTGTAGAGGACAAGATCGCGATTTACGCGGACGACGTGTTGTTATTTTTAGCAGACCCTGCTCAGTCGGGACGCCGATGTCTCCGGGCCTTGACTCTCTTTGAGCGCACCTCTGGCCTTAGGTTGAACCCGGCCAAGTCCATCCTAGTCCCCCTCCACCTCTCACGGAGTGCTTCGACTGGCAGTCGACGATACCTCTTCAGCGGCAGTCCTTCAAGTACTTGGGGATCTGGGTGGCCCTTCTCCCCGACCTTGCTTGGTCGCTTAACGTTACCCTGTTGGTTAAGCGGGTCCGCGCCGACCTCCTCAAATGGCAAAAGCTACCGCTAAACCCTCTTGGTAGGATAGCTTTGTTTAAAATGATGATCTTACCCAGATTTCTCTATCTGCTCCAGAATATGCCCCTCTCCTTCCCCAGATCCTGGTTTCGGGAGATGGACAGCTTGGCCACTAAGTTTTTATGGGGAGGGCGGAGGCCCAGGCTGGCCCTGGTCCAATGTCAGATCCCACCTTTTGACGGTGGTCTTGGGATGACGAGTTTGCATCTTTATTATCTAGCGACTCGACTCCTCACCGTGCACGATTGGTTTAATGGCGGCTGGTCCGACCCGGCATATTGTCTGGAGCTACACACCCTGGGTCTGCTCTACGGGGACACTGTCTCCCAAGCTCTTCCGGAGGTCACACGCGGAGTATTCTTGGCCTGGCGGGCCTCTCTGCGTCACACACATTTGTCAGGTAAGCTGACCCAGTATACTCCTCTGTGGTGCAGGACCAGTCTCCAAGAGGTTGCCAATCTTTCAGGATTCCGACCGTGGGATCTTATTGGAATCTCCCTGCTGGGCGACATCTGGAGTGGGACTCGCTTACGCTCCTTCCAGGACTTGCAGACTCGATACTCCCTTCACTCATCCCAGTTCTTTCGCTATCTTCAATTACGCCATGCCCTTAGCTCCCATGTTTCGGAGGGTACCTCCTTACCTGAATACAACCCACAAGAAGCCCAGGTCATGACCGGTAATCTGGGGAAGGGGGGAATCTCCTGTATCTACCGATCCCTTACAAATAACACCCCCAATTCCCTATCTCGCCTCCGGGCTACATGGGAGGGTTGGATTGGGGCTCTAGAGGACGCTGACTGGAGAGACGCATTGATGGCTCCCAAAACAATTACAGTCTCTGCGAGGCTTCGCCTAGTCCAAGTGAATTACCTTCATGCTGCTTACCTCACGCCACTGCCCCTCCACCGCGCGGGGCTCCGGCCCGATGCTTCATGCCCCCGCTGTTCTCACCCACAAGCAGATTTCTATCACGTGGTATGGCTCTGCTCTGTGATCACGAGATACTGGGAATTGGTAACCGGGGAACTTGCTGAGGTCTTGGGCTGGGAGGTCCCTCTCGCTCCGTTGAATGTGATCCTGGGCATCTCCGAGGGACTGGACGGCACCAGGGCTGAGAAGCTCTTCCTCAACACTGCCCTGATGGTGGCCAAGAGGGATATAGCGGCTCATTGGCTGAACTCAGACCCACCTACGATGGCGCGCTGGTGTAGGGGAGCGGACTGGTGCGCGGCACAGGAGAGGCCCCTGTACGCAGCCAGAGGGTGCCCGCAAAAGTTTCGTCGAATGTGGGGCAAATGGGTGGGGGTGGTGGAGGACTAAAGAGAAGGGGCCTCTATCATGCGAATGTGGACTGGAGCTGGACCGTCATTACCTTCTTTATGCTTGTCAGCTGTACATGCGGATGTGATGTGTTCTCGTCTATATTTCGTCTTGCATATTGTGCTCTTGATTGGTGGTGTTATTTTTGCTGCGATTTCATAAAATCAATAAAATTGGTTATAAAAAAAAAAAAAGATGTATTACAAAATTCAAAAGGTACAAAACAGAAATGTTAAAGTGCAGATACATACATAAAGTCATTTCCATTAAGGCTTTCAGAAATAGAGCAATACAGAATAGTAAGCAAAAATCCAGAAAATAGTCCAAGTCCCAATGAGCAGCAAATCAGTATGAAATCAGACAGCATCTCTAGTAGCATCGGAAAGTCTACAGAGAAGTTCTGGTTCACCTGCAAATTTGAAGGTTTATATGGGAAATCTTCTCATGGAACAAAATTAAAACCCTCACATTCATCATGCTTTGAGCAAAATAATTACAATTTCGGCCAATAAGAGCACAAAATTAATGAACGTCATTCTGCCTTACCACATAATCACTATCCCAATTTGTTAATATGTATTCAGCCCACTCTATGCTAGCAACATCTGGAGATGGTAGAACAAGCTACTTACAAAACAACAGTGAACTATTGTGAATGAATGCAATAGAGCAAGCAGGTGGAAGAGACCTTTAGAAACAAAATACTGAGCCCATGTTAGAAAATCTTCTTGAGAACAACATCATTCAGAAATAAATAAACATGACTCTGCTTGACTGTGTTCAGCAGAAATAATAAACAGTGAATGTGCAGGGTGAGACATCACTGTTGAACAAGCTGGCGTTGAGGCCGAGCTGAGGTCTAGTTAGCCTAGTTAACATAAGCCAAGAAAAGGAACGTTAACAGGTCATATCAAAAGCAGTAACACCAATTAAGTATATTTTCTTTAAACAAACTTATTATTACCATTCTGACCATGAACAGACAGTAGCTGAGCATGCTTCGCCCAAAATACATACATGGTCAACAATAAAGGTTGTACAACTGTGGTCTAGGATTCCCGGGCTCTCAAGGCACTCAAGCAAGGAAAATAGCATTAAGCACTCATACGGTCAACCCTCATATGCACATATTATTATCACCCACATATGCATTAGGACTTCAGAAGCATGAACCAGTCAGTGTGGGAAAAGTTTCTCCTTGGGCTAACATGGAAAAAACTGCTCGCCAACAAGAGCCGCCCATCCCTCTCTCCATTCCGCCCCCTCCCTTTCATGCAGTGCCTGCTCCCCTCCCACCACTTCAGTTCAGATCATGGATCAAAGTATAGGCGAGGCAAGCACCTAAGCCTACCCAGTGTTGGTTGCTCCCTCCTAGACATCACCGTACTCTAAGGAAACAGTGGGTGTGATAGCCAGTAAGGGAGCCACCCTTCCCACCACCTCCCAGGGGGTGTCCGCAGCCAGATAATTAAGGCAACTCGCTAGACGGACCCCTACTCAGAGACAGCAGACTCCCCTCCCGCCTCGTCCCAGCACATGTTAGCCAGTATTGCGTCGCAGGCACGCACAGATTCTATGGGTCTCAAGCCCTGATGCGCCTCTTGGAGTAAGGCACTGGCCTCTCAATCTGCCCAGCGTAGCAAGTCCGCCCTCCAGCACTAGCATCATGTACATTTGAGTATAGATTCATATTCTGTACATTGTTAAAACACATAAATAATATTAATGCACATGAACTCCCACGAATTCTGCCCCTGATTATTTTACAATCACTAAAACCTACAGTAAACTATAACACCGTCCGCATCACTTTCTGCTTCTTGCGATTTAATTTCTCCAACAGCTTCAGTTGATTATACACTCTTCTAGCTCCAGCTCACCCCACTTTCTCTTAGGCGTTTTCTTTTTCTCTCTGCACCCACAATTTAGAAATATTGATTCAGAAAATCTGAATAAGAGAAACAGAACAATTAGAGGAATCAACACAATCATTACAGGTATTAATATAGCCCTAATCATCTCCCCACCCAAGCTATTAATCCACTAACCATCCTTACTTAAACCCTTTCCTATTGCACTTATCCAGGAACCTACTGTTTCCCACAAGCCATATACTCTCCTGAAGCTTTGACTTCATGAGGAATGTTAGTGATATTTAAGACATACAGATAAATAATCTTACTGTAATCTAGGATGAAGGTACAGCATTCTCTCACCTTCATAACCCTACAAACACCGGCTTCCTTTGCAAGAAGGCTATCTAGCGCTACGCAGTTTTGCATACATCATTGCACACATAGCAATTAACTTTGTATTTATTTGTCTTACTATGCCAACAATATTAGGAGCAAGCCGATCCACAAGCGTAAATAATCTTCTAATTTTCACATCAATTAGTAGACGGAGTCATAGCTCCTAATAAATCTAGCACTATCTGTCAAAAACCCATTTCACCCTCTTCAAACCAACAGCATCATTTATTTCATTCACATGATAAACTCTAGGAAAAACTAAGGCATAGCAAGATGCCAACCAATTACGTGGTAGGTTGAAATAAGCAGTCTTACCACAAACACAATAAATTGCTCTAAGCATTGGTTCTTTACTAACCACAAATAACCACTAACAACGTAACTCATTTCTCACTCACTCTTTTCTACAGACTCTATTGATTTAACTCCTGTAGGTTCATGAAGTGCCATGCACAACTCACCCTTTCTGTCATGTTCTATTCTCAACCTTGGATGCAAATTTGAAATCCTAAATTCCTCTTCAGCTTTAATCTCTTCTTTAATTTTCCTCTCATCCTTCCAGTCTTTTAATATCTTCACTTTCCTCTCATTATGGGCCACATGTACCAAAGGTTTTATGGGTCGCAAACTGCGAATCTGGCTGTTTATGACTGTTAACTAGCCTTTTACTATGTACTAACCGTATTTTGGGAGTCGGTAACCTATTACCAACGTGCAAAATAGGCCTTGCGAGTCTGTATTAGAAAGGGGCATTTCAAGGGTGTCCCTTTCTAATAGCGAGTTGCAGGGATACGTATGAATGTTTTGCAACCGGAATGCAGTCGCAAAACATTCATTTTTTGCCGACTCTGTGAAGGTGGTAACCCATTCGCAAATGGGAAGGAGTCCCCAAGGAACCCCTTCCCCTTTGTGAATGTGGGTGCCAACATTTTTTAAGAGCAGGCAGTGATCCCATGGACCACTGCCTGCTCTTAAAAAATTAAAATTAAACTTTACATTTTTCTTTTTTAAATGCATCCCGTTTTTCTTTAGGGAAAAGGGCTGCATTTAAAAAAAAAAACAGCTTTATTTAAAAAGCAATCACAAACATGGCGATCTGCTGACCCCAGCAGGCCACCATTCCTGTGATTACAAGCCATTCCCAGTGGGTAGCAAATTGCAACCTGCCTCATGAATATTGATGAGGTAGGTCAATTGCGACCCACTGGGAATTGCAAACAGTGTCTGAGACACTGTTGTGCATCGCATTTTGTGAGTTCCTAATTGTGAGTCGCTATTAGGAACTCGCAAAATGTTTCCTTTGTACATGTGGCCCCAAATTCTCTAAATACTTCACATTCTTCTCTACTTAAAGAACACACATACTCTTTTTTAGTTGGTTTAGTATCAGGGTTAGATTGTGCTAATGTATTAAAATATCTACAATAGGATGCCCTATTTCTAGCAACTTCAGAAACAGGAAGATCCTACAGCAAAGTGTTGAAATCTGACAAGTATGGCGACGGAAACTTCTGCTTATTAAATAAACTAACAAAAATATTACAAGTGAGGTTGTAGGAGATCAGTGGCTGTAGATATGTTGCTCCTTCACCTGCAGAAGAGGGAAGCAAAATACACACCAGGCAATTCTTAACTTCATTATGTTAACATATTCACCTAACATTTTTGTGTAGATGTTGTCCTTAAACCACTATTTGCAAGAAATTGGGTTATTGATTGAGGGGGTTGAAACCCTACTTAAGCAACAACCACAAAATCCATTACGTTTACCTGTGCCTAACCTTCTGGTAGCTTGGCACAAAAGAAGTCCGGCTTAACTGAGAAGCAAAGTGTAAAGTATTTATGCAGCGTGCAAACAGTAACAAAGCAAAAATACAATACAAGAAAAATCCCAAACTAACTTAGAAAAATAGGATCATTTTTAATTAATAAAATGACCCTAAAACGAATTAAATCCAATCAGTAGAACCAGAGCTATAAATTGTTAACGTCTTTAGTGTAAAACAGCTCCTCAACAATCATAGCGCCTATTGCAGGTATCTGGTAGCACAAGACCGGGACAAAGTCAAAAGTTAAGGCTGAATGCGATAGAGTGAGGTTCGGCAACGTGAAGTGGATTAGATACGGTCTCGGCTTACTTTATAGACTTAAAAGACATTTTGAAGAAACGTTACTGAGACGGTAAAGTTCAGTGAGGAAGGCAGCTGGTGGTGTCTGAGGAGGAGGTGTAATCGGGTAGCTGCTTGCTGTTGCGGTGAAGATTTCTACCTTTGGAATTAGTCACTTTTATGAATGTCAAAAAAATCTCCAGTGGGACGAAGCTGCAGGCTGTAGCTGGCACGGGCTCAATGAGGCCAGATACATTCACAGAGAGGTCCAACTGAACATGATTTGCTGCTGGGGAGAGGAATATAGCGGGCACTTTCACAAAGTCAGGCTGACTGGGGATTCACTTTGGGCGGCTCAGCGAGCAGGTAGGTCCTAGTCTTCTGTCTGTTCTTGGGCCACTTTATTGGTGAACAATTTCCCAACTTTTAGGGTTAAGCAGGGGCAGTACCTTTAACCCCACAACAAAGATTCCAAGAGTCAAGGACTAGAGTGGCACCACTTGGGGGTGTGGGGGGGTTAGGCTCACTTCAGAACAGGCCAGGTCAAGGGTTCATGGTCTCTGGAGCTTGTAGTGTCCCTGTAGCTCACACAGCTAGCCCTTGGAATCACTCTGGTTGTCCTGGCTTCAAGCACTGAGGCAGGCTTCAAACAGCAGGCCATTCCTCCGAGGTACAAGGCAAACCTGAAGCAGCAGGGCAGTCCTCTTGGGGTCCACAGCAGTCCTTCTGAAGTCCCCGCAGGTCCAGGATTGTACTGAGGAGTTGTTCTGAGGGTTCAATACTTATACCTGGTGCCAGCCTTTGAAGTCGGAGAATCTTCTAGGCTACCCTCACATCGGCTTCTGGAAAGTTCCTTCCTTTCCCTGCCAAAGCGCCATTAAGTCATGTGACTCAGGGCACTGGCAGCAGGCACCAAACGGGCAGGACAAGAAAATGCCAACTTTCTAAAAGTTGCATTTTCACAATTGTGACTTAAAATATGACTTTACCACTGAAAAGGATTTTAAATTACACTTATTAAATGTAATATGTTAACCCAATGTTATCATATGGGAGAGGTAGTCCTTACAGTAGTGAAAAACGAATTTAGGAGTTTTTCACTACCAAGAATACACGTCCTACTTTTTAAATACAATGCCCATTGTGCTTTTAGTGCCTCCCTTCGGGATGACTTATATGTACTAAAGGGGAAGGTATAGGCCTGGCAAAGGTTTATTTTGACATGTTGAATTGTGCTACTGTAGTGTGTGGCACAGTGAGTGCTGCAGGCCCACTTAGTGCACCAAACCACTTAAGACAGGCGTTTTGCTGGAGATTGATGCAGTGCTTTTTAATTTGTATCTTGTGTACTTCATCACATTTGGTCACTTGGTACACTGCACGAGCACTTTTCACTTTGCACCTTTTGAGCAACCTCCAATATTCTGTATGTAAATATTCTAAAAGTTTAGTTGTTCCAATACATACAAACAATATAATCTAAATGGTTCTGGTTATGTATTTTTCTTATATGATGTATATGTCTTTGTATGTCTATCGCTAAAAAGGTTTCTCCCAATACACAATTGATTTTAGGGAATTTATATCTTAATTATACAGTTACTAAGCAACTGTTTCTTTGAACTTCGAGTCATTCTGCTGCACAGGGCCGTTTGTTTATTTTTTCTGCAGACCCACTAGGAGCATTTAATTTACAAGCCCTGGGTATATCTAGTACCATATACTATGGAACTATATGTAAATTAAACGTGTGAATCAAGTGTAGGCCAATTTTACCATGTTTTAGGGGAGAGCACAAGCACCTTAGCACTGGTTAGCAGTGGTAAAGTGCAGAGAGTGTTAATGCCAACAGAAATTAATTCAGAAAACAGGAGGGGTGAAGGCAAAACGTTTGGGAGTGAACTTGCAGATAGCGCCAAGTCCACCACTAATCTTCTTGTATGTCAATGTATTATGTCCAGTTTCATTGTGCACTGTAGTCAGTTCAACCTGTGTGGAAATGTATCTAACCGGAGAAATAAGGCACCACAAATGCCAGTTAGACTATTACTATAACTACTGCTGAAAGTATGCTAACAATTTTACAGCATCTTCTGTATGCCATTTCTATTGAGATCAAAAACACAGTTAAAAGAATTTGGAACTCAAGAATCAGCCTTCAAGAAACTTCTTTTCTTTTAAACAATAAACAAAAATCAAACTTCAAAGTTCTTACTTTCTCTTTTTTTTCCTCCCCATTTGCTCGATTCTTCTTCATCTGGATACTTTTGCAAAGTTCAAAATCTTAAACTCAAAATTTCATGACCATAAAAATTCAATGAGACTTTTCTTCAAAAGAATTGACAACAGCTTCAGTTGTAATCTTCCACATCTGACTCTCCTTCTTCAGACACAAATGCAATATACATCCAATATCCTGTTCAGAATTCTCTTTCTTCTTGATCTTTTGCTAACAGGCAATTCACTATCATTGTTCAATTTCAATTACTCCTAGTTCTTCTCTAATTGACTTTTTTTCCTTCTCCCAGTGTCTTTTCTTGCAAGTTCTCCTCACTGTCTTGGGAGATATGACTCTTGTATTTACTTGTGACTACTGCTGAGTCTTCTTCACTCACTGACGAACTTGTGCTTTGACCAGCATCAGCAACTCAACTTAATGTGAACTGCTTTCTTCCCCTGAGGGGGTTCTTGATACTCAAATTTTAAGCTTGAACATTTCATGAGTTGGACCAGAGACTATTTCTTGCTTCTGCTTGTGATTTTGCAACAGGTTTCCACTCTGATTCACAAATGAAAATTGGCTACAGGTATCTTCACCAGGATCTTCACCTTCACTTTCATCAGCAACTTCATTAGATGAAGGATTTACTTTTCTAACTTTTCCCCCCTTTGGATCCACACTGTGAACTTGGGCTTAGCTCTGTGAATCAGGGGCTGCCATCACTACTTCTTCATCTGCTGTCTTCACTCTTCTCATGACATCTGCATGGATCCACTATGGGATTCTGGCACACTTTGCAGCAGTGTTAGTCAAATGCACAACTTGATACGGTCCTTTGCAACGGGCCTCAACACAGCTTTTCACAAAGATCTAATCTCTTAGTTGCAGTGGATGGCAATGAGTTTCTTTTGTTGGGCCTGTTGCCAAATTCACCTGACGAGAGACAGATTTCACAACATTAGCAAGACCTTTGCAGTAGTATTACCATTCTTACCATTCTTGACTTCCAAAGATGAAAGAACAGCTCATCAACCTGGTGGTAGCTGCTTCTTCTGAGCAGCTAGGCTTGGGAACCTGTGGGGAGTCTTGATTCTTTGAAATTCCCTCACAGTGGTCCTGCTAGTGAGCTAGGCCTTGAGTTGTCATCTTGGAATTGGGACACTTCCTCCAGATAGGCGAAGTCCTTCTCTTCCTGTAAGTAGTTAAATCTTCTTCCCTTCCCAGTCAAGCAATAAGGCATCCAAGAAATTAATCCAATCTGGAGGTAGCATCAGGTATTGACACAAATGTTGGTGAAGGAAACTCTGCCCATTATCACTTCATTGGGCGAGAGTCCTGTCTTTTTGTCTTTGACACTTCTAATGCTCACGAGAACAACAGAAAGATCAACAGGCCATTTCAGATTAGTGGATGCCCAGGCTTTAGCCAACTTGTTTGTGATGGTCCCATTAATCTTCTCTACAATGCCAAATGTTTGAGGATGATAACTACAATGGAACATTTGCTCAGTCTGAAGAGCTATACAAATCAATTTAAGAATCTCAATTTTAAAGTGAGCTCCATGATCTGTATCAGGTCTGTTGGTAACTGTCATATTGTCACATCTCTAGGTTGGAGAAATGTCAACCCATTTAGAAAATAAGCAGACAATCACAAGAAAGTATTTAAAACCATTGTAAACAGGAATCTCAATAAAGTCTGTTTGAAGTCTTGTAATGGGCCCGCTGATTTGCCGATCTGAATCAAAAAATAGTTGTTCTATTTCCCAGATTTCTCTCTGACAAATGACACACCTTTGACATAATTCTTCAGCAAAACCTCTGAATTTGGTATTAAATCATTACATTTTAAAAGTCCTGGTCATTGAGTCAGTTCCTACATGTCTGACCATAGGAAGTAGCACATAGTCAGGAAGTACATATTTATATTCAGGTGTAATCCAAACATTATTAAAATTCTTTCTGCAACTAGCTAATTCCGGTTTCTGTCTTTCATTCTCTGGTATCTTCTCCTGGAGATCCCTCACTTTGCTTAATGTGGTCTGTATTTACTGTACTAGAAAACAATTTACATAATTTGCTTTTTCAGCAGTACTTGCTTTGTGTTAATTTTGTTTTGATTCTTCCACTGCAATCTGCTTGTTTGGTCTACAGTTGCGTTCTCAAGTGTGCAATTCTTGCCACTTTGTCAGCATATTTGTTTCCCATTGTGACTATGTCAACAGCCTTATAGGCTTTGCACTGAAGCACTGTAATCTCACTCAGTTGTTGTATTGCTTCCAAAAGCTCAAGAATATAGGAGCCATTCCTGATGGGGGTACCAAAGCGTGCCATAAAACCCCTTTGTGACCACAACTGGCCAAAATCATGTACCACTTCAAATACATATTGCCTGTCTGTGTAAATTGTCACATTCAATTCATCCGCAAGACAACAAGCCCTTGTCAGTGCCATCAACTCTGCTACTTGTGCTGAAGTAATAGTAGGCAGATATTATGCTTTAATAAATGGAACAGACTGAGCTAGCTAGCTTGTTCCTTTCAAGGAGATTCTCACTCAAAATATGATTGAGAATGCACTTAGAAGGGGCAGAATAGAAAAATGAAAGTGAGTGAAATCTAGATAGCTAAATCTAATTTTCTAAGCTATTTGTATAGTCCGTGGCTTTACAGACATTTTTTACCATTTTGCCACCATTTTCTCAAAGTTTCCCTGGGGTGGCCAAATCTACAACATTCCATGAGTGAGGGGTGCTAGGCTTGCTTGGCACAAAGTACTGGAATAGTTCAAAATTATCCTTTTACAGTACATAACGAGTTAACAAATTTATTTAAAAATTGTTCTTTAAACTGCACTATCTGGCCCTGTTCTTTCAAATCTTTTTGATTGGAAAATCCTCCCTCCTGAATAACCCAGAGGGTGTCTGTATATTTTGCGTTCATGTTTGATGGATATGTTAGGATTTAATCTGTTAGGTGAACAAGCAGAACATGGACCCCCACACCAACTGAACAACTTGCCCTGGGGGGTGTGGTGAAAGCACCAAAGAATTTGGTCAGTGCCTGTGCAGGCAGTGTCCGTGTTGGGGGCCAGTGGTTGAAGTTGGCGGCACCAGTGATGGAAGTGGGCGACTGTTTGCTACAAAACGTTTGGGCCCCTCAAGTACCGCAGCATGCTCTGAAGTTAATGGAGGCATGTGCCGCAATAACTTAAACCTAGGCTTAAAAATGGCTATCCTGAAGCTACCACTAGATGTCAAAGGCCATGTCACTGGAGACTAGGTGCCAGTTGTTTCCCTTGCTTGTCATTTAGAACTTAAGATGTGGATTGACAAATAGTGGGCCAATTTTGCCCAAAAAGTCAGATTTGTACTAGCCGCAGTATACATTTTCTGGTGGCGGGACCCCCTTGGTAGAGGGGCATCTATAGCAGTCCAAGGTATCACAGGTAGCCATGGGTAATTGATCAGATAGATGTTTCAGAGAACCCCACCTTTAGCTAGTGGTACCTCCTCAGCTACAAGGGCTGGACACAAGTTCAAAACGTTCTTGAATCAGCTCACTAAAACGAACTGTCTCTCTCTGGGACAGTAAAATATTAGGTGGATTCACCATATAAGCAAGCAATGACTCTGGAACAAAGAAGACTTACCATTCTTGACTTCCAAAGATGAAAGAACAGCTCATCAACCTGGTGGTAGCTGCTTCTTCTGAGCAGCTAGGCTTGGGAACCTGTGGGGAGTCTTGATTCTTTGAAATTCCCTCACAGTGGTCCTGCTAGTGAGCTAGGCCTTGAGTTGTCATCTTGGAATTGGGACACTTCCTCCAAATAGGCGAAGTCCTTCTCTTCCTGTAAGTAGTTAAATCTTCTTCCCTTCCCAGTCAAGCAACAAGGCATCCAAGAAATTAATCCAATCTGGAGGTAGAGCAGCAATCACAGACAACCTCCATTCATGGCCCTTGTCTTCCTTCTTACAGTGGTGTGTAAGCCTCCTTGGTGTCCAGTCAAAAGAGATGAACCCATTCCTGCACCTCCACAAAGCCAGGTTTTCATATTTGACGATGTTTGGGCCATGACCAAGAAAGTTGGGCCATATATATGATCCCCAGAAAGTCCATAATTTCTTTGAGGACATTCAATGTATATTCGTTAGAAATGTCTGTGTTGTATTAAATCAAGACTCCAATACATGTTTTAAATCAGTAAGGGTGAATGGTTGTATTTTACTATTTCACCTAATGCATTTTTGTCGACAGTTTGAAGTGTTTTTGCAAAATCATAAAACAGCGTTGTGATATCTAAGGCGAAATGTAAGATGTCCTGTAGAAGTATAACTATTTTGTAAGTCTGTGACTGGCTGATAATTGAAAATCTGTGGATGTGTGCAGTACGGTTTCATGTATGTAAAGAAAAAGGATTGTGATTTACGAGAGTTGGGCCATTCAATACCCCCTTTATCTAGTTGGAGCCCCAGCCCTCCTTACAGGGCATGAATATTGTGACAGCTACGAAGCAGACTCGTATGCCTTGGCATGTACAGAGCAGGCGACACATTCTGATAAAGTGGCAAACAAACAAACATGTCCTTCATATTTCACATAGTAGGCACCTACTCACAGCGGAGCCACATAAATGTAACCCATAGTTCCTTATCCTGTGAGAGCTGTATGGCAGCTCTGTGGCAATGTTAAGTAACCCTTGGTTTCACTCTCATTTCTTCTCCCTACTCCTATCTTACAGCTGATGACGGAAATCCTGCGTGGAATCCAGGTGGTTAAATTCTATGCTTGGGAGAAGCACTTTGCTGCCAAGGTGAATACTATTCGCGACAAGGAGCTTCGAATGCTGAGGACCATCAAGTACCTGGATGCAGTCTGCGCCTATCTCTGGGATGGGCTGCCTATTCTCCTTGCTATTGTGATCTTTGCCATCTACGTCCTGCTGGGGCATCAGCTCTCTGCAGCTACGGTTAGTGTGTAATTTGCTCATTTGAAAAGATCTGCTTTCCATCTATGCAAAGTCCTCCTTCTCTCACTGCTCAAAGCTGGAGCCACAGTTCTACATATTTAAGCAGAAACAATGTTCACAAGGAACTCATTTGAACCAATTAATATATTTTTATGCAAGGAGTTATATTTCTTGCGTGATTTAAGCAGACAAAACACACAACAAAAAATTTAAAAATTGAACCATACATTAATTAGGTAGTATCACTTTGTAGACAACCCACAGAAAACACTATTTTTGCTGTACCCACTTCAGCCGAAGTAAGTATTATTTATTTTGCATACACAATATCTTGAGAGTAAAAAGACATATAAATAAACTCTGATGTGTATTTACACTATATACATTTTCACATTTGGACGTGACTTTGTGACCCTAGTGAAGTGACCATAACCAAAACAGTGCAATATATGTGGTGCCAGTAAAGAAGGTAGTGATTTGTTATTGGAATTTAAAGGGGAGCCCTTTGGATATCTGATAGAATCAATTGTTCATAAACGTCTTGTTTGCTGGGGCTCTCCCTTTGTAGTTGTCGACGACGTTTCGACCCTCTCATGGTACGGGGTCTCTTCAGGACGGGGATTCTGGGGACCCAGAATCCCCGTCCAATAACCAATCGTTTCCTTCTTTACTGGCACCACTGTTTTGGTTATGGTCACGTCACTGGGGTCACAAAGTGAGCAAGGCGTGGGTCCCTTGCTCACTTTGCCACTGGATTCAAGCTAGCCGGGCTGATGAGGGCTGTTAGCCCGAAACCAGTCCCAGGATGCTTGTTTCCGGTCCAGGGAAGACATGGCTTGGCAGTTCGGGCTGGACTGTTCCCATGAGGCACAGGGTCAAGACTGATTAGCATATAGCTGTGACTGAACGGGGGTGGCAAAGTGAGCTAAAGAACGATGATGGATTCAACCCTGATCTGTGACTGGGGGTGAGTGTCTGAAAAGTTTCAGCGCTCCGTCCATCATCTCCTTGTGTTTGCTTTGTTCACCCTAAGTTGGCAGGGTATGCCCAGACGTGGGTCCCTTGCTCACTTTGCCACTGGATTCATGCTAGCCTGGCTGATGAGGGCTGTTAGCCCGAAACCGGTCCCACGATGCTTGTTTCCAGTCCAGGGAAGACATGGCTTGGCAGTTCGGGCTGGACTGTTCCCATGAGGCAAAGGGTCAAGACTGATTTGCATATAGCTGTGTCTGAACTGGGGTGGCGAAGTGAGCTAAAGAACGATGATGGATTCAACCCAGATCTGTGACTAGGGGTGAGTGTCTGAAAAGTTTCAGTGCTCCGTTTATCATCTCCTTGTGTTTGCTTTGTTCGCCCTAAGTTGGCAGGGTATGCCCAGATGTGGGTCCCTTGCTCACTTTGCCACTGGATTCAAGCTAGCCTGGCTGATGAGGGCTGTCAGCTCGAAACCGGTCCCAGGATGCTTGTTTCCGGTCCAGGGAAGACATGGCTTGGAAGTTCGGGCTGGACTGCTCCCATGAAGCACAGGGTCAAGACTGATTAGCATATAGCTGTGACTGAACGGGGGTGGCAAAGTGAGCTAAAGAACGATGATGGATTCAACCCAGATCTGTGACTGGGGGTGAGTGTCTGAAAAGTTTCAGCGCTCCGTCCATCATCTCCTTGTGTTTGCTTTGTTCGCCCTAAGTTGGCAGGGTATGCCCAGATGTGGGTCCCTTGCTCACTTTGCCACTGGATTCAAGCTAGCCTGGCTGATGAGGGCTGTTAGCCCGAAACCGGTCCCAGGATGCTTGTTTCCAGTCCAGACAAGACATGGCTTGGAAGTTCGGGCTGGACAGCTCCCATGAAGCACAGGGTCAAGACTGATTTGCATACAGCTGTGTCTGAACTGGGGTGGCGAAGTGAGCTAAAGAACGATGATGGATTCAACCCAGATCTGTGACTGGGGGTGTGTGTCTGAAAAGTTTCAGTGCTCCGTCCATCATCTCCTTGTGTTTGCTTTGTCTTTGCCTATTAACATGATCTCCTTCTTGTCCGTATTACATTTGAGATGATTAAGTCTCATCCACCGGATGACCTCTGTTAGGCATAACTTGAAATTATGCTCTGATTCAGTGGAATCTTTGTGTAAGACGAAGATCAATTGTGTATCATCAGCGTATAAAGTTGTTTCAATATTAAATGAATATATTAACGAAATGAGGGAAGCCCTGTAGATGTTGAACAGTAATGGGCTAAGAGAGAATCTCTGTGGTCTGCCTGAGGTGATAGGTTGTTCAGTTGAGAGATAGTGTCCTATGGTGACCGTTTGCCTACGGTCGGTAAGAAAGGATTTAATCCAGGCTAAGGCGAGTCGGGGTAGGCCACAACGTTTCATACGAAGTAAAAGAGTGTCATGTGAAATAGTGTTGAGTGCGGCTGATAGATCCAATAGAATCAGCACAGCATTCTTTCCTGTATCTAGGGTTAGTTTTAGCATATTAGCAATTTCCAGTAACACTGATTCAGTTGAGAGCTTGGGACAAAAGCCTGACTGACGGGGGTGCAGTATCTTGCCCTCTTCCAAAAAATTTGAAAGCGTCTTATTGACCAGTCTTTCGGCAATTTTGCCCAGAATAGGCAATAGTGAAATGGGATGAAGGTTGGAAGGCTCTGTGACCTTTTTATTCTAGAGTGGTTTGACTACGGCAAGTTTCCAGTCTGTGGGAACTGTCGCTGTAGCAAGTGAGTAGTTTATTTTATTGTTGATTACTTGATTGACAATGTGAACAAAAGTGTGAAGCACAGCAGGTGGACACGTGTCGAAAGGAGAGCCAGATTTACATGAAAGGATTGCTTGATGCGACTGTTCCAGGGTGATACTATAGAAAGCCTGGAACGATGGTCTTGTGTTAGTGGAATCTAACTCTAGATCTTGGAGATGTGTATGCATAATACTGAATTATTTTTGAATGTTGTGAATTTTTTCTTCAAAAAAGAGGAGATCTGATCACATAGGGTCTGTGAGGGAGGGATATCGTTAATTAGAGTTTTGGACGTGTGAAAGATTTAATGATTTTAAAGGTAGTTTTCTGGTCCTGTTGGGCATCTGTTATCTGTTTGGAAAAGTAATCCCTTTTTGCTAATTTAATTTGTAGATGATATTGTTTGCGGGCCGCTTTAAAAGGGCTTGCTCTTCTACCTTGTAGGCTCTTCTCTACTTCCGTTCTTGTTGCTTGCACTGGATATGGTGGTCTGCCAGTGTCTGTGTGTACCAGGGGGCTGACATCTTTGAGATTTGTTTGTGTGTTGCTTGAACCATGGCAGAATATTTATCACTAACTGTCGTGATCCGTGTGTTGAAACGATGAGTGTCATCCGAGGTATTCCCTGATAAAATGGGTATAGACGCTAATGCCCTTTGGGGCAGCTCTGCATTTGCTATCATCTTAGTCCATTTACGGAACAGTGCTTTGGTTAGGGAGGTAACTCATACTGAGTATTTTAATACTAAATAGGATCAGCATATGATTTGACCAGACTTGAGGAATGGGAGTTTTAACTGTCAGGGTAGCGAGATTGGCACACACCCCATCAAGGGTGTGTCCAGCGTGGTGTGTTGGAAATAGGACCAAGTGTTGGAGCCCAAGGGTTCCTAATGTTTCAAAAAGGTTTCTCACCCCAGGTTCTTTCCTGCACTCTAAGTGGAGATTGAAATCTCCCAATAGGAAAAAGTTAGAAGGTGGAAGGATAAGGGGGCCTAATGTGTCCCCTAAATTGTTAGCTTTTCAGAAACTAAGTCTTGCTTTGGGCATTTGTTTCTGAAAAAAAGTTTGATGTGTAGTCAACTAGAAGACAGCAGCCATGTACCAAACTTTCATTGCCTTCACATGAGCTACTATGGCGGCTGCTCTTGTGAATGCAGAGATCATCATCGGACTGGTAGTGAACTGAAACTGTGGTGTCCTCTGTCTGCCAGGGTGACAAACCTAATGCCCTCCACCACCATAACGGGCAGAGTTAAGGCTACCAAGGGCTAAATCAGCCCCTAAGTCCATTTTTCGAAGGACCCCCCATCCCCCACTGTAGCAGTGATGTTAGCCATCTGTATACAGTTCGCGTAGCCTTATTCACATTAGAGTAGTACAATTTTACTCTCAGTGCAGTCATTTGCTTACTTCTATAATTTATGCGTGGATGCTTACTTCTATAATTAAGGTGGATTCCTAAGGGTACTATGGAGTCCAATAATTGTTATTTGATGGCCTAGCCTCCCTTTACTGTCTTATCTTCACTCTCTGTTTCTCTTCTGCCTACACTCATGTACACTACTTATCTTGTCTCCTTTTTGATCTGCCTTTGTTTTCTTGCTCTCTCTATTAAATATGCCAACACTTACCGGTCATTGACACTGTCACCTATTAACATCTGGCTATAAGACTCATTCAAAAAAACATGTAATACAATATCCTACTTTTACTATAGGTCTTTACAACCTTGTCGCTCATCGACCTGCTGATGATGCCACTCAACATTTTCCCATGGATGTTGACGTCAGTTGTGGAAGCCAAAGTGTCCCTGGATCGGATCGAGCGGTTCCTCCAAGTTCCAGATCAAGACCTGGGCTCCTATTACATCACTGGTACGAGGCCAGCAAAGGAATAGGGACATCAAAAAAGTGAAACTGTAGTGGGAAGTCAGGGAGGGTCGGAGGGCACCAGATATTTAGGAATGTAGCTAAGTAATCTTAGGGCTAGCAGAACCTCAGGATTAAAATGCATTTGGTGTTTTATAATTGATATAGAAACCATAAATCTACATAAAGGACATCAAAGGTATTTACAAGGTGGACCATTGAATGCCGGAAAGATGGCTCGGTAAGTTGAACACCCAACTCTGCCATCTCCTGTGATCTGCAGGTCATGAGTTAAAATCCCGGGTAGGTCAACTCAGACTTCCGTCCTTCCAAGGTTGATAAATTAATTACCACTACCTTGGTCAATAGCAATAACTGTCATTTACAGTGCCTAGAAATGGTAGGAGAGCATTATGAAATTGTATATTAAGACTTATGTTAGGATTATGTATGGATAGTTTACGTCCACTATATCACATGCTTTATATTGCATGACACTTATATCACATTATTTACATCAGCCTAACCACTACATTGGAAGGTAAGTATAATAGGTCATTACAGTAGTTGTTAGCATAATGCAGACAATGTGAAACTAATAATAATACTAATGTACTTAGCATGACAAAGTAATAGTAGACAGTATTTTCAAAGTGATATAGTTACATGTCGATATTATTCAATCAATCAATCAGTATTTGTAAAGCGCAGCTTATCGCCCGTGAGGGTATCCAGGCGCTGTGTTGCTGGGCTCAGTCAAAAAGCCAGGCCATGAGTCCCTTTCTGAAGGCCGCCAGCGACAGTGATGTTCAGAGGGGGAGGCTGTTCCAGGACTTTGCGGCAAAGTATGAGAAGAAACGGCCTCCACTGTGGCTAAGTTGGATGCGCTGCAACTGTGCGAGGGAGGCAGAGCGAAGGTCTATGGATGACTGGTGGAAGTTCAGGTGATGGTTCATGTATGCCGGTTCTTGGTTGTTGAGGGCTTTGTGTCAATATCTTGAATTGGCATCTTTTCTGGATGGGTAGCCAGTGGGGGTTCCTAAGGGACCCCACGCATCCGCAGAGCCAGAACGGGTGGAAGAGCCTTCTAGAACATCGCGGCAAAGACCTGGAATGAGCTCCCGATCAACATCAGACGCGCCCTCACTCTGCACATCTTCAGGAAGATTCTCGAGACCTGGCTCTTCGACTGACCAAAGCTGCTGCCCCCCCCACCCTCCCAGTGCCTTGAGACCCTTACGGGTGAGTAGCGCACTTCACAATTCCCTGATTGATTGATAAGGGGTGGGGTGACGTGGGTCCGTTTGGGCAGGTTGAGGATAAGTCGGGCCACTGAGTTCTGTATCATCTGGAATCTTCTCATGAGTTTGGTGGTGGTTCCTGAGTACAGTGCATTGCCGTATTCTAGCCGGCTGGTGATTAGGGCGTGCGTGACTGTTTTTCTTGTGCCAATGGGGAGCCATTTGAAGATTCTTCGCAGTATGCGGAGAGCATGGAAGCAGGCAGAGGAGACTGCGTTGATCTGTTGTTTCGTGGTACGTTTCCTGTCCAGGTTGATGCAGAGGTTGTGGGTGTGGCCTGTCGGTGTGGGAGTGGGTCTGAGTTCAACTGGCCATCAGGTGTCGTTCCAGGGGGAGGCGTGGTTGCCAAAGATCAGCAATTCAGTCTTATCAGTGTTGAGTTACAGACAGTTGGCCCTCTTCCAGTCGGCAACATTCTTTATGCAGTTGTGGAAGTTGGTCTTAGTGGTGGTGCGGTCTGCTGAGAGCGTGATGATGAGCTGGGTATCGTAGGCGTAGGATATGATGTAGAGATTCTGGGTTCTGACGATGTCGGCTAGAGGTATCATGTATGTGTTCAAGAGGGTGGGGATGAGGTATGAACCTGGGGGGACACCGCATATGGTTCTCTTGGGTTTCAAGGTGAAGGGAGGTAGGCGGATTCTTTGCGCTCATCCCATGAGGAATGATGCAATCCATCTGAGTGCGTCTCCCAGGATCCCGATTCGTTGCAGTCTCTTGATGAGTGTGTGTTGGGATACAGTGTTGAATGCTGTGGGGAGGTCGGTGCGGATGTCGTCGGTGGTGGCGGTCAGGGCAGTCTCGGTGCTATGGTTGGCGCAGAAGCCGGATTAGGAGGCGTCTAGCAGGTTGTGTCTCTCCAGGTGTTCAGTGAGCCGATGTTTGATGGCCTTCTCCAGGGCTATGGCAGGGAAAGGCAGCAGCAAGATGGGGTGGTAGTTCTGAAATTTGCTCGGGTCCGCAAAGGGTTTCTTGAGGATAGATCTAACTTCTGCGTTTTTTCATGTGTTGGGAAAGGTGGCTGTTATGATGGATGCGTTGAGGATGGTGATGAGTTGGCATCTGACATCCTTACTTCCTAGGTTGAAGAGGCGGTAGATGAGAGGGCCTTTGGTGCTCCAGAGTGGATGGAGTTCATTATGGCTGTGGTGTTCTGTGTGGTGAGCTGTTCCCATGCGGTGAGTTGCTGGTCGGGGGAGGCTTTTGTTGGAGTTAGGAGGCTGTGAAGGTCGGTGGGTTGGGGCTTGAAGTTCCTGTTGATGGTGGTTATCTTGTTGTGAACCTCAGTGTAGGATTATGCAACCGTACAGATGCTCATGAGTGGGGGGATTGGTCCCTAAAGTCTGGATTAAATCAACTGGCATCTTGTGCAGCAGTTCAAGTCACACAATAATGGCAGTCCCTTGGAGACGGAAACTTATGGAAACATACGAAGATGATGAGGGAAGCATACGATGATGATGATGAATGACACATACAGCACAGTATGTTGTGTTATCAGCAATTCTTTTTCTTGATAATCAATTTAATTGTTTTGTAAACAAAAGCACGATAATTCATTACACCTTGGCATGCAATTCAGTCTCAGTCTTGCCCGGTTTGCTGCCCTGTGTTTACACATCTGGATTGACCACGTCTTAAGCCCCGAGGGTCACTAGTGCTTGGCTGGGGTCTCTTTAGTTCGCCAGTCCCAGTCATTTGCTCCACACACGATCATATTTGGCTGGTCATCCTCTCCCCTCATACGTTGTTTTTGTTTTGCATGGCAAACCAATCAAGTCCCTTGCGCCAGCAAGAGATAGTAGGGGGGCCAGAGTCTTTACAGGTGTCCACTATGTCCCTTTTGGCTACCATGGTGGCTGTCCCTAAAATGCTTTTTCAGCATGAGAACCATCTACTCCTCCATGACTCCCAGGATAAGTGCCAAGGGGTTAAGTGGGACCTCTCATCCTAGTGTGATGCTCAGTTCCATTGCTACTGCTGTCCAATACTGAGTGTGAGCAGTACAGGACCAAACCATATGGTAAAAGTCCACGGGCTCTACCGCACATCACTGGCATTTGGGAGTTGGGAGAAAGTAAGCACGGTGCAGTCGGATGGGGGTGGGGTAAGCGCAGTGGAGGTAGTATATTTGGATTAGGCGAAGCCTGGCCAAGACGGTAATTACTCAGGGGTTATAAGGCTGTCTTTCCAGTCCTCCTCCTCCAGAGGGCCCAGCCATTGCTCCCACCGGTTTCTCAGATATTCTAAGGTGGATGGGGAGTTGTTAACCAGGGAGCGATAGATCTGAGATACCCCTCCCTTCCCTAGATTTCCCATGAGCACTTTGGCTTTTAACAGGCTAAATTCTGGAAGTGTAGTGTCTGCGGGAACCTGGAGGGTGATGGTGTGCCGGAGCTGCAGGTATTTAAAGAACTGAGTGGAGTGTAAAGAATAAGGGTTTTGCAAGTCTTGAAAGGTGCGTAAGTGTCTTCCCGACCATACATCTCCCAGGTGTGTGATCCCGATCAGTTCCCACCTCCGAAATCCCTCCAATGCTGCCACCTCCCTAAGCCAAGTGCCAAGCCACAGGGGTGTCTCATGGTGTGAGTTTAGAATCCTATTGAGTGTTCCGCAGTGCGGAGAACCATGTGAGTAGAAAACGCCTGAGTCACTGCCCGGAAAGTGTGAGGGATTGGGGCGCCATAGAGCATTGCCTGGATCTGGGAGAACCCCAGGTTCCCTAGCTCCAATTGGTAGGCCGGGTCGGACCATCCTCCGGTAAACCAATCGTGCGTCACTAGGAGGTGGGTGGCCATATAGTACAGGAGAAGGTTTGTCATTCCCATTCCCCCGTCGTATGGGGCCAGCTGATAGTGGGTAAGGGCCATGCGTTGCTTAGTTTCCCAAGAGAAATGCCGTGGTCCTTCTATCTAATTTGCTGAAACATTTGCGTGGGAGGTAGATTGGGAGGTTCTGGATTATGTAGAGAAACCGAGGAGGCACCATAATTTTGAACAGGGCGATATTACTCAAAGGATTAAGGGGAAGGGATTGCCATCTGTGGAGGTCCTCTTTAGTTTTTCTAGTTAGGAGGTTGATATTGAGTAACCAGGTAAGTTCCGGGAGGAGCGCGACCCAAATTCCCACATATTTAAAAGTGAGGCATTGTATGGGAATATTTGTTTGCCATTCCATACACTCTCGCGACACGTGGAGGCACCAGAGTTGATTTGGCTGAAATCAGGCACAGGCCAGACGCTGCTCCGAATAGCCGGAGGATACTGAGGCATCGGGGACCAGATTGTGCTGGGTCTTCAAGTAAGAGTAGAACGTTGTGTGTATATAGGGCGATGCGATCTATGTGAGATCCCTTCCATCGCCATCCTTGTATTTGTGCATCGCCGCGGACAAGCCGGCCGAGCGGTTCTATTGCTAGAGCAAAGAAAAGGGGAGAAAGAGGGCAGCCCTGCCTCGCACCCCGGCGGATAGGGAAGACATTCAAGAGTGCCCCGTTTATGAGGACCCGAGCTGATGGATTGGAGTGGGCCAAATACCGCTTTCTTCAGCACACTCTCCAAGAACCGCAAATTAACCGTATCAAAGGCTTTTGCGAAGTCAATCAATAATAAAGCCAGATATGGGGAAAGAAGGTGGCGATGAGCCAGTGCCACGTGCAGGCGTTGCAGGCAATGCTTTGTGCTGCGACGGGGCATAAAGCCACACTGATCGGGGTGTATTAGACTGGCGAGTACCGGTTTAAGGCGTGTGGCGAGGATAGTGGCATAGATTTTGACTTCGGTATTGATGAGAGGGATCGGACTGTAGTCGGAGCATGAGGCTTATGGGGGGGTGTTTTAGGGATGACCACGACAGTAGCCATATCAATTTCTGGTGGGAAGGCGCCTTTCTCCACCACCTCTTCATAAAGGGGGTGAAGGCGTGGTACCAGGGTTTCTCTAAATGCAGCATAATATTCCGCCTGGAATCTGTCTGGGCCAGGCGTCTTCCCGGACACTATTAATGAGACTAACTCTTCAATCTCTTCCCGCGTGATGAGTTGGTCCAACCTTTGTGTTTCTGGAACCCACAGTCATGGGACGGGGATATCATGTAGAAAATGAGGTTTGCTGAATAGAGAGACATGTAGTAGTTTGCAAAGCCCTGCGCGATAGCTGCATGGGTACGATGCGTGTGCCCTTCCATGTCTAGGATCTCCGGGACTACCTGGTTAGCAAGGGGACGAGAAGCCAGCCAGTGGAGCAGCTTACCATTTTTATTGCTCCACCCATAGACTCGGGCCGTAGAGGACCTCCACATCGGTTTGGCCGATTAGAGTGATATGTGACGTATTTCCTTCCGCAGCAGTTCGAGTTGTCGGCGATCAGCCTCACCATTTGCCGCAGCAGTGTTCTGCTCCAGTCGAAGGGCTTGAGCTTCCAGCTGGGAGAGGTGTTTCTCTTGTTTCAGGTGTTTGTGCTTGAGATACCCCATGACGTAACCTTTGATCGTGGCCTTGCCTGCCGCCTACAGAGTACCGTGCCCTCGTTAGATTGGAAATACTGCTTGAGTTCCTCCCCAATGGCCTGCCTGTAGTCTCTGTCCTGGAGGAACCAGGCGTTAAGTCTCCAGATGGGGCGCTGGGCGCCTGTAGAACCTCCTATGTGGAGAAGGAGAGAGTGATCGGATATGCCATGAGCTAGGATTTGGATACTGGTGACAGTACGGCACTCGAAGGCGGGCATAAATATTTGGTCAATGTGGGAGTAGGTATGGTGTGCAGGGGAGGTATGGGTGTACTGGAGTGTCCTCGGATTCCATGTTCGCCACACGTCACATAAGCCTAGTGTGGATGCCCAATCTGTAAGGCGTTTGGTGCTCAGTCTCCTGTTGGGGGATGGTGTCCCAGTAGCATTGCAAGTGGGATCCAAGACCGTGTTAAAGTCACCCCAGACAACTGTCAGGCCATTGGGAAGGGAGGATATTAAGTCTGTGGTAACCCTGAGGGTGGGTTCGAGGGCCGCTGGAGGCACGTAGAGTGGGACAAAGTTAAGAGTAACGCCTCCCAGGCTCCCTGAGAGAGCCAAGAAGCAGCCGTGGGGATCCCTGATTTCTCAGACAGTTGTGAAGAGGAGGGAGCGGCGCAGGAGAACTGCCACACCCCGAGAGCCTCGCAAGACACCTGAGTGACAAACCTTATTGTACCCCTGACGCTCAAGGAAGGGACAGTGGTTTCCCATGAGATACGTTTCTTATAGCAAGAGGACCTCCGGCGTGGATCTTTGTGAGTATTTTAGTACCGCTGTTTGTTTCACCTTATCTAGGAGCTCATTGTCATTCCAGGAGAGTTCCCACAGGGGTTCTTCATCATAGTGGGGTGTAGCCATGCCGATTGGGTGTAAGTAAGTGGGGGCGTCTACGTGAATTACTCATTGGAATTGAGTTTTCAGGGCCTGGGCGTTTGTCAGCGCCTCGCCCTGTTGTGAGGATGGCACGCGTGCGAACTAAGCGTGTCATGCCAAGTGCTGCAACTGAGAAGAAAAACTACAACAACAACAGGAACAACGGTTTCCACCCCCCCAACCAATCCCCACCCTATACCTCTTTCGAGGAAGCATCTGTCGCTCAGTTAAAGAGAACTCAAAACAAAATTAAAGTACGAAGATAGATTCAGAAGCAGAGTGGTGGACCCTTCCATTTGACAGGATTTAACATGCCTCCGGAGGCAGGAGCAGTGACGATGCTGGATGCTTAGTTAAATTGTTGGGCTCCGAGAGAGGTCAGTGTCATCTGATCCCGTTGCTGGAGGTGTGAGGGATCTCCTGCCAGATAACTCAATTTCGGTGCCCGGGCCCCGCGGGAGATCCGACAACCCCATACGCTTGGGCGGTTCATTTAAGCCCTTCGCAGTGCTGGTGGGCGAGGCGGAGACAACTCTATGGGCATTACGTCCCTTATGGAAGTGGGTGCGTTGTCTGTAAGGTCCAGTGTCTTTAGTCGTTGCAGGGCATGTCAGGGAGGCAGATGAAGAGGCGGTCACCCTTGGATGGAGTGGATGCTCCTTGGTCACCCAGGTCCATGCCGCCTCTGTGGTGTCGAAGAAGTGTGTTTTGTTTTGGAAGACCACTCTGAGACGGATGCCTACCAAGTGGAGGTTGTTTCGGCGTGAGCGATTTACGGCGTCTTCCACTTGCTTGTGAAGGTCAATCGTGTGGGACAGCAGCTGTGTGACCTGCTCCTTCAAGTGTACTACATCGTCTTCCATCGTGGATAGACGGGGTTTGGCTTCTGTCATACGGGCAGTGACATTGTGGAAGTCCTGTCATATAAGGACCATGTCCACACATTCACCTCCCCTATTTTGGTTTCCAAAGAATCTTGTGAAGATCTTATAGCTTGTAGAATCATGGCAAGATCTCCTTCCGGGAGGGGGGTCTTGGTCGAAGCGGCCTCTCTGGCTCTAGTTCCGCCTGTAGTGTATTGTTTCTTCAGGTTTGGGATGGGGCGGTTTTGCTCTTTTGTCTTTCCCCATGACGGGATTGTAGTGGAGAGATTGCTGCGCCGGGATTATAGTATTTGGTTGCTTACAAGGGTTAGCTTTTCCAGGGTCCTCCCTGCAGCCCACGCTTGGGAAGCCGAAGCTGTCTCACTCTTCGTCTCACTCTTGCAGCCGCGTCGCCGCTCTTTACTTCAGATCGCGGAGGGAGCACCGAGGAGCCCCGCAGTCACTGGCACACTCCCGGCTCGCCGGAGTGGGGCCCGCTCCAGCCCCAGGCTTTGTGGATTCATGTAGCCCTTGAGGTCAGGTATCCTCTGTATGTCGAGTGCCAGGGCACTCGCTATGGACGGGGGCTGCCTCATTCAGGAGCAGGAGGCCGAAGGGGGTGCAGTTGTCTCAGAGCCTTGGTTCAAGTGTCACAGTCAGGTGTCAGCAGGGGCGTATGATCGTAGTTCAGGAGGTCCCTACTTCACTGCCTCGGACTCTCCGGGGTCTTGTCACCAGACACGAGGCTGATTCCATGCGCTGGGTAGGGCATGCGCTGTTGCCAACTTGGGCTCTGATGGAGGCAAGCATCATTCACTTGAGAGGCCGCGGTGAGGCCTCCAGGGTCTGCTGGTATGCTCGACCAGTCAGTCAGGCTCTCTGGTGGTTTCTCTTCGCCCAGTCACAAAAGGCGCGAGTCCCGCCACAGCTGTCCCCGCTGCTCCGTGGCAAGATCTTGGCGGGCCTTCCCCTCTCAGTTTTCAGAACCACCCAGGGGAACAGGGGCTTCAACTGGTTCTCCTCCTTTCCCCGATATGTCTGCTGAGGCTTCCTTGGGTGTCAGCAGTGTCATTGATCTGCCGGCCGATTGCTGGGCCCCCCCACAAGTGCGGCCTGGGCGTTGAAGCGATCCAGAGTGAGATGGCGCTAGACCACGAATTCTGGTCTGGCTGGACCAGACTTCGGGTCTGAAATCGTCTCTAGCCGGAGGCAGGGGCATGGTGTTATAGCAGAGGAGACCCCAGTGTTTGAGAGGACCTCCGGTTCATCACCGAGGCTCCCAAGTCTCGGAACGGTCTCTTTTCTACCTGTGGGTTTGTGCCCCCGCTCTGCCAGCAAGTACTATGAACTTAACAAAATTATCCAGCTGCAGTTGGAGTTCTAAAGCAGATCTGGACTGGAGGACCGTGTCATCCACTTACAGCAATGTAGGGATATAGCGCCCCTTCACCCCGGGAAAGTCAACACTACCCTGCAATAAGATGGATTCTAGCTTGTTAATATATAGGGTGAATATAAAGGGGCTAAAATGCACACATGTCTACCTCCTTTACATGTGGGGAGGATTCATTGCAAGAACCAGTGTGTTCAGTCATATCAAAATCATGCTATTTTTATTTCATCCTATCTCGTAACTAAGATTAGTTCTGGTAAGTTTAAAGGGCTGGCACACTTAGCTTTTTCATGGGCTAGTGCAGTTAGCTTTTACATGACTTCAACTTGTAATATGAAAACAGTGAAAAGAATGAGGAACAACCTTGTATTGGGCCACATGGAACCAAAGAAATCTCCATCAGTCAGACATTTATCTGTAATTAGCTATTTATCAAATTTTTAGTGATGTAGAGCTGTGTATTATGTGCATAGGTCTGACTCCGTCAACTTTGTTTGGTGACAGACTTCAATAAAAGAAACGTACACCATAGTGCATCTATAATCAAAAATGGCTCGTTTTTACCGACTAATTTTTTAACTTATCTTTTGTTGTATCCTTTCTCAGCTCCTGCCTCAGATCCAGACTTGGCCTTAGAAGTACGCAATGCGACGTTCTCCTGGTCTCTGCCAAAGGAAGCCAATATTGGCCTGGTTGAGCCGAAGGAAGAGCAAAAGGGCGCATTGGAGATAGTCATCCATCATCTGGCAGTTAAAGAGGTAGGGCAGTTTTTTCCTCTAGGAATTTGATGTGACTGAAGGAAAGATAGGTGTTAGAACCTGAGGTAAAGCCACAAAATTCACATCCATTTTATCTCCCACAGATCAACAGAAGAGTTAAATTAAGGACTTACATTTATATATTTTTATATCATTTTTAAAATACATGCATCCGGAATCCAAATCCTCTAAATGTGGAAAAATTATGTAAAAAAACATGCTTGTTACTTGATTCACACACTGTTTTAATTTACATATCTGAGCATTTTGAGAAAAAGCAGAGTGGTCTCAACAACTTTATTGATCCACAAATACAATTGATGTAAAAATAATGAGAATGCAATTTCCTATCCTTGGATTGATGGGGTGAAGAAAACTTGTGAAGTTTTTTATGTATATTGCAACTTTATTTGTAGGAGATACTAGGTTATTGAGGCTGGATAGTGCTTCTGGACTCTCGACAGGGTTGCTGTTGAACTGAAACCTTAGAACCACGGTTCATAGGAACTTTATATTTACCATCATCTCAAAGCTGACTGGAGCTCGGAGACGTTTACTAGTCTTCGGGTTTTGATGAATTGTTATTAAATTGCAGTTTACCGTACAGCAGCTCAAGATGAATCTTTACCATATTTACAGTACCTCATGAGAGAATAGATCTCAACCATATTTATTATGCTAGTGGTTAGAGTGTTGGCTGCAGGTTTCTGAATCTTGTGGTCAACTCTGGGCTGGAAGTAGGATTCATCTCATTTCCTGAAATCTTTATGCATTAAAATAAGGAGGTTGAAGTCAGTTATAGTAGAGATGGGTAATGAATGAAACTCATTTAAGGAAAGGGGATGCACTCTTCTTTTGTCTTATATCAGTCATGATTCTGTCTGGAAAGTTCTGTAGAAGCTACAGAGTGTTAAGCATCCTTAGCTGCACTCTTGAATAAAGACAACTCCAATATTCCCATTTAGGGTCCCTGTTATGACCTTTTTGGGGGATGGGGAGAATGACTGCGATGTTTGTGACCTGCTTGTAAAGGGGTCTTGTTTGTTTTATGACATAATCCACTTGAGTAAAGGAGATGTTCTCTAAATGTTGCCTAAATTCTTGGCTTTATCTCTGCTGGCTGTCGATCCTGTGTAAGGGAAGCTCTTGAATGAGGGAGATTAACCTTTGGTTTGCCACCAAAGTAAATTACTTTGGTCTTTGAACCATTAACATCTTCTATTTTTGCTTTCATTCATGCGCAAGTTTGTCTCGGGTACACTGAGATACTTCAAACTTTATTTTACCTATAATTGTCACTGTTTACCATCTGTACATCATAATCAGCCAGGTGTCTTAGTGAACAAGCGATAATCTGAAAGTCACAAGTTTTCATCTATGCAAATCCAGCTAGCCTTCCATCCTTTTGAGGTACAATAAATTGCAGAGGATTGAATTGGGTGTTATTTGCAGTGCTTATAAACTGCAGACATATGATATAAAGCACTATATGAAACACAAGCTGTTACTTATAAATCTGTGACCTTGTAAGATCCGGCTGGTAGTTAGTTTAGAATAAGCGTTTAGTTGTCATTGTGTGATCCCTCTGTTGATCCTCTTGTTGTAGACGTCTGTGTCCATTTCTCCTTATTTGTAGCATTCTGAAATGAATGATTCTGTCCAAGTGATTGCTGGATCCGAGATTCCCTTTAGTTGGTTAAATCTCACGAAAGAGGGTTGTGTGATTCATTGTGTCAAATGCTGCACTCAAATCTAGCAGGATAGGAATGGCGACATTCTTGTCCCTGCATTAAAGGTAGGTATCTTGGATGTGGGTTCTGTGTTAAAGGCAGAAGCCTTATTGCTCGGTTGTCTTCGATATATTGATAAAATTGATCTGTGACGATTTTTCCGGGACGTTTGGCAGAGCTTGTCAGTATGATATTGTCCCGTATTTAGAAAGCTTCATCGGATGCTCTTTTTGTCTTTTGAGCAGGGAGAGATCCTATTTATTTTGTATAATTCTGCAATGCAATTCATTGCAAGGGCAGCAATTGATGATAACCTGTGCATTCAGGAAACCTTATACGTTTGAGAAGCGCTCATTGGCCTCAGTTATCAGGTGGAGCAGAGTTTTTAGGGGCACTACACATTTTCACAGGTTACTCCTATGACAAAAGTTGTATCTGGGGGGCAGGGGGAGCTTTACAGCTGATTTTCTGATACTGGAATCTTTTTTCGTTGACCGGTTCTGATGGAATCAAGTTTCTGATGTTCCGTATTTTGCTAAGAAATTAGCAATGGATGCTATCACAAAATGCTTGTGAAGGGTTGTTAGAAGGAATAAATTAATTTTTTTAGTGACTTCAAAATTTTTATGAGTGATTTTGTTTGGTTTCCACGTTCTACAATTTTAAATGTGTAATCTAGCAAAGTTGCATATTAGCATCAAATGTGCCTGGAAAATTCGAATGTGGGTATATGGCAATTAGAAAACAATTGTACAATTTCTGCAGATAGCTCTTTTGGTAAATACTGGCCTCAACATATTTTTGATGAGTGATTCAGATAAAGGAAAGTTCTCTTTCATGCCCTGTACTTGTCAAGATTCCGACTCCCTTAGTGATAATTTTTTCCTGTTAATTTTTCTACCCTTCAGGGTTCACTAGTCGGAGTTGTTGGAAAAGTCGGCTGTGGGAAAAGTTCTCTGCTAGCAGCAATCACTGGGGAACTGAACAGGTAACAGTTTTAAATGAGTTGAGTCAGTCAGTTATTCTTTAATGTGCAGTGAACATCCTATTAAAGGCTATACTGATGGTGTTCTCCATGGAACCACTAGTCCACATCAAGGTTTACAGGTGCCTCAGCATTAATAGTACTCTTCCTTTATGTTCAATGTGATCTTTCCTATGTGGCCTACAAATCACAATATCATGCAAATAAACCACTGCATATTCTTAATGGCCTTGTAGCAGAACTTCTGTGACACCTTTGAAACTTTGCTGGTGCTTCTTCAAAGTAGCTTCAATTGATTACATATTTTTTTTATTTGAAAGGGCTATATTATACCAGTCTGTTTTCTAGCATAGGGATTTCCTAATACTCTTGGTGAGATCTAAGGTACTTTTCCCAACCTCCCAATTGAGTCATCAGCTAATGACATCGTCTAGTTGAATAAAGATATTTAATTTACTTCAATTGAATCTATGCAGAATCAACTTTAACCAGTTGGTCTAGGTACTTTTACTACCAAGCGCCAACTCCCAGCCTTTCTCTGTATGGATTATCTCAGCATTGATATATCATACATCAAAAAGATTAAGCTCTTTCAGGCACCCAAAGCTTCCAATGCTGCTGGATTAAATAGATGGTCCAGTGACATCATTAACCTGTATCCTCAGTGGTGGGCATTGATTTTGGCTTCTTTTTATAACCACTGCGCATGTATCCAGTTGTTGATGTGGGCCAGTAATAGATTAAAAAAATAACCCTGGAACTATTGGTTGCTTTCCCGGTGGGGTCCCAAGGCAAATCTTACATCATAACTTTCACACAGACAGGTTTGAAAAAGGAATTATCTATAACACACCATGCAATGGCATTGGCACTTACATCCACTCAGGTTACGGTGCTGACTGCTCAGACTTTGCATTGGGTGTTTATAGACTTTTCAAAGACAGTTAATGGTGTAGTCGGGGTATTGCTGTGGAATAGGTTCTTGAATCTTGGTGTCCCTTGCAGCCTAGTTTATTTCCTATCATAGTGACATATAAACACTGCAAGGCCCACTTGTTGTGTTGAAAATATATTTGCTATTCAGATTTGTGGCATCAATCAGGGTTGGTGAAGTGCAACTACTCACCCGTGAGGGTCTCAAGGCGCTGGGGGAAAGTGGGGTGGCTCCGTAGAGTGCTGGGGTCATCTGAAGAGCCAGGTCTTGAGGTCCTTCCTGAACAGGGGCAATGTGGGAGATTGCCTGAGGTGGATGGGTAGGGTGTTCCAGGCTTTGGCTGTGAGGTAGGAGAAGGACTTTCCTCCTGTTCTAGTCTTGTTGAAACGAGGGATGGTGGCCAGAGAGAGCTGGACTGATCGGAGGTGTCTTTTGGGTGCGTGGAAGGAGAGGCGACTGTTCAGGTATGCGGGTCCGGTGTTGTGAAGGGCCTTGTATGCGTGGGTGAGGAGCTTGAAGGTTATTCTTCTTTCGACCGGAAGCCAATGGATATCGCGCAGGTGTTGAGTTATGTGATTGCGACAGGGGATGTCGAGGATCAGTCTGGCTGTGGCATTCTGGACAGTCTGGAGTTTGCACAGGAGTTTTTTATTGATTCGGGCGTAGAAAGCGTTGCCATAGACCATTCTGCTGCTGATGAGTGTGTGCGTGACGGTTTTTCTGGATTGGGTTGGGATCCATCTGAAAGTCTTTCGGAGCATGCGGAGGATGTTGAAGCAGGTGAAGGATACGGCGTTGATCTGGCGGTTCATTGTGAGCGATGAGTCTAGTATGATGGCCAGGTTTCATCCATGGTCCATCAGGGTGGAGGGATTTCCGAGGGCAGAGGGCCATCAGGAGTCGTTCCATGCGCAGGGGGTGGAGCCAAGGATGAGGACTTTTGTCTTTTCTGAGTTGAGTTTCAGGCTGCTGTTCTTCATCCAGGTGGCGACGGCTTTTATCCCTTCTTGGAACATCTGTTTGGAGATGTTGGGTTCGTTGGTGAGGGAGAGGATCAGCTGGGTGTCGTCGGCGTACGAGATGATGTTGAGCACGTGGTTCCTGATGATGGTTGCGAGGGGGGCCACGTAGACGTTGAAGAGGGCGGGCTGAGGAAGGAGCCCTGGGGCATTCCACAGTTGGTCTCTGTCGGTTCCGAGAGGTAGGGAGGGAGTCTGACCCGCTGAGTTCTGCCAGTGAGGAAGGACCTTATCCAGTCGAGGGCTTCGGCGCGGATGCCAGCGTCGTGGAGTCTGGTGGTTAGGGTGTGTTGAATGCAGCTGAGAGGTCCAGGAGGATGAGGGCTGCCATTTCGCCCTGGTCGAGGAGGGAGTGGATGTCGTCTGTGGCGGCGAATAGGGCGGTCTCGGTGCTCTGGTTGCTTCGGAATCTGGATTGGGAGATGTCCAGGATGTTGTTAGCTTCAATGAAGTTTGCTAGCTGGGTGTTGACGGCCTTTTGGATGACCTTGGCTGTGAAGAAAAGCAGGGAGATGGGCTGAAGTTCTTGAGGTCCGCGGAGGGTTTCTTCAGGAGGGGGTTGACTTCGGCGTGTTTCCAGTTGTCAGGTAAGGTGGCGGTCTCGAAGGAGCAGTTGATCATCCGACGTAGTTTGCCTGCGATGACAGACGGCTGTGTGGAAGGTGTGGTGTGGGCTGGGGTCTGATGGTGCTCCGGAGTTGATGCTTTTCATGGTTTCGAGGTGTCTTCTGTCGTGAGCGGGATCCATTTGAACAGGGTTAGTTGGGTGACGTCGCTTGAGGGGGGAGGTGGAGCGGTGAGGTGGTCTTGGTTGTCGAAGTTGTCGTAATTCATCATAATCTTATGGTGGAGGAAGGTGCTGAGTCTGTTGCAGAGGTCTTGGGAGGGTGGGCCGTCTGTTGTTTCGCTGCAGGGTTTGGCGAATTCTTTGATGATGGAGAAGAGCTCTTTGGTGTTGTGTGCGTTGGTGAGGATTCTGTCTTGGAGTGATTTCTTCCTGATGGATTTGATAAGTTGTTGGGGTAAGGCGGTGCCTGCTTTGTAGGCGGCGCAAGTTTCCAGGGTTTTGTTGTTCCTCCATGTCTTTAAGAGTCGTCTGTAGGAGCGTCTGGATTCTTGGAGTGCAGGGGTGAACCAGCTTGCTTTCTTGATGTGTCTTCCGGTGGCTTTCTTGAGGGGGGCGAATGTGTCGGAGCAGTTCGTGATCCAGCGGTGGAGGTTCCATGCGGCGGTGTTTGCGTCTGACGTAGTCGGTGGTAGGGTGCTGACGAGGGCAGAGGTGAGCTGGTCTTAGAAGACTTTGTTACAGCTTCGGCGGGGGAGGTGGTGGGAGTGCTTTTGTACGGTTGGTTTTTTGAAGGAGAAGTGGATGCAGTGTTAATCTGTCCAGAGGAGTTTGGTGGTGTGGCTGTAGGAGATGCTGTTCCCTATGGTGAAGACGGGGTCGAGTGTGCCCAGCTGTGTGCTTGGGGACGGTGACTAGCTGATTCAGTACTAAGTTGGCAAGGTTCTGTAGGAGGGAGGCGGTGTTTGAGTCATCGTAGTTATCCAGGTGGAAGTTGGCTGGGCGCTAGCACTACATCTGTTTTAATATTTATGTTAATGAACTGAGTTCTGTCTTGTTAAATGCTTTGAAAAATAATACATTTTGGTAAAGCACCACTTATATATTAATAGAGACTGGATAGGAACCGTTTTTGTATGGCTGTTCTTTGTAAATACCTGGGGGTCCTCTTTGAAATGAATCTTGCATGGAGACCACTGTTTGTGAGCCAAAGGTTCTCCCTTAGAACTTATTTTAGAGTGGGTGATAACGTGCCATTCTCTAAAAAAGAACTGCGGATATCCCAACTGCCCACCCCTGCCTTTGTATGCCTCATTTAGAGTACTTGTTAAGATAATGTCACCAATGGTGGAGCCTGTGGTGAGTCTGCAATCCAAAGAACTCCATTGTTGAACATGATGCTGTTGGAAAATGCAACAAAGTGATCACCCAGTTAATTGATTGAGCACTCCTTTCTATGACGTTTGCACCAGCAGACCCAACAAAAACTTCTGGAAAAGACCCCTATGGCAGGCATTGAAATCCCAGCAGGTGGGGGGTGGAGCATAGTTATCCCATCGTCCCCCAGAATTTGTAATATATCTTCAAGAATGAGTGTTGACAGATTACCTATATCCGAAGTAGCTCCTTCCATGTCCCCAAACTGTTTGCAATGTTGGTAGACAAGTTTAAATGTGGCTGCCATCAAATTGTAAATGAGCCCCTTAATATGTCATAAAATCATTATTATTAAAAACCAGTATGATAGCTATTTGTTTAGATTTCTGATTCAAACTTATACCATAAATGTTAGATTAAAACTAACCTATGGGTCCCCAGTTATGTTCCCAGTCACTAAACTTAAATATTCTACCATGGCTTTGTTACTTGTGGCATAGATAGGCCGCCCTGGTTGAAGTGATCAAAGAAGAACTGGGTTGGGTTTGTTTTTGAGGAAGGTACGTTCCTTATCGATAATATTCAACTGATACTTTGCTATTGGTGGGGCAGGGTCCTGATTTTTTATAAATATATAAAGTCAAAGTCAGGTAAGCCAAAGAGGGGCCATAAAAAGCATAGGAAATCCAAACAATTGGTCACCATTGCCCTCCCCACCGGAATCGGCTTCAAGGCTGATTCTGTTGCTAATTCCTTCCGGAAAAGTAGTGATGCTGGAACAGTTCCAAGAGCTTAAATTAGTTTTGACAGAATTGTCGGTGCCACGCCTGATCCCATTGCAACTCCTTAAGCCCCATGGATCCAAGAGGGCCTCTGGCTGGTTTACCATTAACTGATTTGTCCTCGATGCTAGCTGTGCCCTTTAACTTCGTTCCGAGGCCGGTTCAGTGTTCAGCTCCAGTTCCGTTGATTCCGGATCTGACAACGCAAAACTCCATTAATGGCGCTGGATACAGCTTCTCAGTTGTTAACACGATCATCACCTTTGCCTTTGAATTTGGCGCCGATACCTACGTCACAGACACCGGTCGGGGATCTGATTGTTCTCTCAGATTCTGACACATATTCCACAGCCTAGATCTAAGGTCCACTCCAAGCCTGATTATTCTTGGGAGGAATTTATTTTTGTTGAGGAGTGCCATCCTGTTGAACAAGGAGATGTCTTTGATGATCTACAGAATGCCGGTAATATGAATACCTCACAAGACATTGGCCTTTCTTCCTCAAATCCAGTAGTGGTTACTGAGGAGACTTCATCATTTGTCACGGTTATTAGAAGGGCAGCTAAGACCCTTGATCTTAGCTTACCCACATGGGTGATCAATCCAACTCTCCTGTCGAACGTTTTAAACCTAGGGGGCAAGCTTCATAAAAACATTTATTGCCCTTCAATGAGGCCCTTGTTGATGTATGGTGGGCACATGGGCACAACCATGATCTTGCCCTCCAGTTATTAGGCAGGTGGCAAGATTACACACACACCAGCTCCTGGAGAGCCTTTTTTTAATTGCAACACACTACTCCATAGAGTCTTTTAGTTCAGGCATCTACGAGCCATACAAAATAGAATTCTTTCCTGAAAACTCCTCCAAAAAGGGAGTCAAAGAAAATGGAGGCTTTTGCAAAAATATTTTTTTTCAAACAGCCTAGCCCTCTAGTCGGTAAATACACCATGTCTCCCCGGGGAGATACTCACGCCTTGTGGGACAAAGTGACAAATTTCCTACTAACGATCTCTGACGAAGTCTGCCAGATCTTACAGAGGCTGATTTTGGATGGGCAGGATGCTGCAAACTTTTCAATATGGTTGGGTTCAGACACTACTAACTCTCCAGATAGAGCAGTTAGAACCAGGGTGATGCTTAGGCGCCACGCCTGGATTCGGTCCACAGGGTTCTCCACTGATGACCAGCAGTCAGTTATGGACACCCCTTTTGACGGCTCTAGGCTGTTTGGAGCAAAAGCTGACTCAGCCCTTGAAAGGTTCAAGAAAAGTAAGGCCACTGCCCACCTTTTAGAATTAGCTCCACCAACTAGGTTGCCATCAAAATGCAGGAGAAGTAACCTACTTATTTCTTTTTTCTTTTGAGATCTTGTAGAGTGCTTCAGTTGTAACCTTAACATTCATTAAAACAGTTTTCTATCATTTAACATTATGTATGATTTAAGAGGAGTAAACGGAGGAATGAAATACCACCCTGAGGTTTATGGCAGTCTTGGATGGCTGGAGCTCAGTACCCACGGTAAAAGAGGATAGACTAATGTCTGGGACCCAACTAGAAAAAATATAACTAATAAAAACTAGTCGCCTATTTAACAAAATGTGAGTCTACGTGATGTTAATATTTCCCAACATCGTCAAAACTCCCTTGAAGGATTAGAGACTTAGCAGGCCTGCTGAGAATTTGCCACCACAGAGAACGCGCAGTGTCACGCATTTTACGTGTTGCAGTTCCCAAGGCAGTCTTCCTTAGGAGAAGCCTTTCGGCTGCACTGGGGCTTAGGACTCCTGTACACCTTTTTTGCTCTAACCTTTCCTTGTTAGAGTGCTCAAGAAAATCAATAGAGACCGGCCCCAAGTCATGTTAGTGGCTGGGTGAGGAGAGTGTGGTATCTGGAAATTCTGGCCATGAGCACATGTCCTCTGATCTGCCTGCCCTTACGGGATAATCTCCTGTTGCTGTTGCAGCAGCAAGGCCGGGTCTTACTCCTGAGCCTGCACAACCTACATCTCAATGCTTGGCGAATGAGCAGTGACGGTTGATGACATTCGACCTTCCTTCTGCAGCGGTTGGCATTATTCTAGCAGTCAGGCATCCTTCAACAAAGTCTGTCTATGCAGGATGCTGGGAGAAATTTATTGAGTAGTGTTCTTCTCGTCACAACAAACCCTTACAAGTTTCTTTATCTCATTTGTAATTTTGTTCATCATTTGCCAAGCAAGGGCTTGCTTTGGCCACAATTATAGGTTACTTATTGCCCCTTCAGCCTTTTTACATTTACGGGATCAGCCATCCCTCTTCAGATCACCTGTTGTGATGCGTTTTGTAAAGAGGTTGACCCAGATGTTACCACCTACTCCTTTTATATTGCCACAGTGGGATTTAAATCTTGACTTTACCTCCCTGGTGTTCTTGTCTTTTGAGCCTATGCACAGTTCACCTTCATGTGTTATTGCGCTTAAAATGGTGCTCCTCATCGCCATAACATCTGCGGGCGTGTGAGTGAACTTCAGATCTCATCTTCTGTTCCACCATTTGGATCTTTTTTCCAGACAAATAAGTCCTTCAAACAAAAACAGCATGCCCTTTCAAGTTGGCCAATCCATACCCTTATCAACGTGTAGAGTGCACCAGTTGTAACCTTAAAATTCATTAAAATAGTTTTCTATCATTTAGTTTGATTTAGGAGGAGTAAACGGTGGAATGAAATACCACCCTGAGGCTTATGGCAGTCTTTGATGGCAGGAGCTCAGCACCCACGGTAAAAGAGGATATACTGTTGTCTGGGAGCCTACTAGAAAAAAGTAGCTAGTCGCCTATTCAACAATACATGAGTCTACGTGAAGTTAATATTTCACAATGTCGTCATAACTCCCCAGAAAGATTAGAGACTTAACAGGCCTGCTGAGAAGCAAACATGTAGCATTAACCTCACGTAGAGATATCTACAGAGGTATCGCAGGCTTTGCAACATTTTTGTCTTGCATTCAGTTTTAGATCTGAGAAGGCCAGTCTGATATGTCTGTACTGCCTTTGAGTCATTCTTGTGTTGTCCTCATTCATTTAGATCCCCAATTTATTATACAAGATAACAGCATCATGCGTTGTCACCCTGCAGTTAGAGGTGCCTAGAAAAAACCTTATGCATCATTCTATGGGTGCCATATTATTACAAATATGCTTAAATATTCTTCAAGTATGAATTGACACCAGAAGGCATGACAGAGAAGAAACCTGAGCTTTGCAACCTTTGTAAATAATACTTTATTACAAATACCTAACCTATATGCTTTATTCCACTATTATGAAAAACTCAATACCCCTTACACTGTGGCACCAAGCATTTTGAAGAAGAGTTCCTGCTACTCGAGTCCTTGCACTTCAGTATGTCTTTCTGGTGTTGCTTACTTTCTTTTCAGAAAAAGTGGCTGTGTATTCATCTCCGATCAAGAGCATGGGTTCGGCTTTGTGGCACAGGAGCCTTGGATACAGTTTGCTACAGTGAGAGAAAACATCCTGTTTGGGAAAATGTTCAATGCCAGTTTCTACCAGGAAGTGGTTGAGGCCTGTGCGCTAACGTATGATCTCAGTGTGAGTAATAGTCCAGCTGCATGCATCGTACTTTGTCACAGAAACGTAAAATCATTGACTTGCATTGGATTGAATTGTGGCAGTGGTTATGCCAGCTGCATGGCTGTGCCTTCTCTTATTCCCATTATTGTGGGTGATTTCTACATCTGGGAGACCAACCTCAGTTATCCCTCTTCTGATACTACCTTCTTAATCTTAAAAGACCTCCAGTTACATTTGTTGGTAAGGCTGCACTCTGCAGCTTGTTAGGAATTCAGATAATAGACTCAACACCTCCCACCCTATCCCAGAAGCCCCCAGATAGTCATTAGGAATATGAAAGCTGACACTCTTGAACATCCTCAATTCATCACATAGAGAGCAAACCCAGGCCTCTTTGTTTTAGGAAACTTCTGAGGACTGAACTTTTTAGACATTCCCTTGGCTAACTGAAACCAGCATTTTTAGGCCCTGATGACTAGATGCGAACCATACACAGATCTAGGATATGTGTCGCACTTGCTGATAATTGAAAATAGCCCACAGTGCTTAGTGGTGATCTGACCCCTAGGAGAGGGTGAATTGTGAGTCTTTTTGAGGACCCCTTTTAAAAGAGTTATGATTCAATACATGGATGTAGAAGAACCAGGACCCAAAAATATTCTCCACTAGATAACATTCGATATGCAGCAAATGGAGAAGGGTAAGTTGAGTTTCCACTTCAGATTCGGACTGAATTCTGGCCATCTACAAAGATCAACCTTGGTCATCATTCTTTGCAAAGTAATACTAACCGATTCCCACATTTCTCTACTTCCACCTTCTGGATACTAACTGATATCAATATTAAACCTTTATGTTGCAGTCCACACTGGCAACAGCCCTTGCACTCCTTAGGTCACTAGACCCCAGACATCGTTTCCCCAACTGCTGCTGTGCCTCACACCATGGTAGAACATTTCACCTGTGCCCATTGCTGGTTCCCCAACAGCCGCACACCCACAGCTCCACGCAAATACTGATAACGCCTTCAACTCCCTTCCCCTAACACACACGCCACACAAGCACCAATGCCCACAGCCCCACCCTACACCACTCGCCACAGCAAACCCTCACATTAACACCCACTTGCATGCATGCTTCTCAACACACGATCACTTAGCAAACACACAACTGAAATATGGAACCTGCTGAGTAGCGACACACTCGACATCCTCTTTATCACAGAGACCATGCCCAACCCCTTATCAGCTCCTGACTTCGCCACAGTAATCCCAGCGGGCTACAAGACCGCTCAACAGGACCCCCTTCAGAAGTCGGTAGAAGGACTCGCTGCCATCTACAAGGAATCTATCAAATGCACAACATCCCAAGAGAACACCACCCCATTCATGGAGCACTAGCTGCAAATCTCCAAAAGCTTCACCCTGAACGGAACCCTCGCCTACCAAATACTCGGACCACGAGCCACCTTTACTAAACTCATCATTAACTTTGTCGCTCCTCTCACCATTGACTTCAGAGCCTACTTTCTCCTTGGTGGCCTCAACTTTCAACCGGAAGACTGAAACAGCCCCTGCTCCACAGCACTCCTCGAAAGCTTGAGCAACATCGGCCTCATTTAGCTCGTCCCAGAACCAACACACACCACAGCACACACACTGGACTCCATCTTTACCACAAGCGACAGCATCAAAAACAACTCCATCATACCGCTCACATGGACCGACCAGTCCATCATTCATTTCCAAATCACACCTCAAGTCAACACCACTACCAGGTTCAGCACTCCAAGCCGTAGTTGGGGCAAAATCACAGAAGTAGACTGGCTCAGCGCCGCCCTCAGTATGAATCAGCCTAGCCCCACAGACAACCTCGACTAAGACATCAACAACTTCAACAAGTGATTCAAGAACTACACGGACTCCCTTGCACCCATCAATCCCAACAAGCATAGTATATCATACAAGCAGGCCAGCTGACCTCCGAGACACCAAACAAAACTGTTAACAGCTAGAAAGGAAATGGAGAGCCAGCCACACACCACCGACAGAATTACCTACAAGGTTGCACTCAGAAGCTGTCACCAGCAAATAAGAGACACCAAGAAAAAAAGCTTCTGGACCGCATTGAAGGAAGCTCCAATAGCTGCAAGGAGATCTTCTCCATCGTTAAGGGTTTCTCCTCGCCCTCAGCCACTATCACCAACATCGCTGCCTCCCAACAACTCTGCCAAAACCTATCCAAGTTCTTCCACAGTAAAAGTCCAAACATCTACAGCAACTTTGACGTTGCTAACCTATCCACCACCAACCAAGACAGCCACCGGACGGAATGGACAACCCTCACCAGAAACAGCAACAGTCTTGCGGACCATCCACTCGCGGGACCCAATGAACCCAGGCCCCCACCAAATTCACAACCTGGAACATCACGAATTATCCCCACCTTCACCTACATCATCAACACCTCCATCACGTCCACTACTTTACCGGATGAATGGAAACGTTCTGAAATCAACGCCTCTTCAAGAAGCCCACAGCCGGCCCAAATCAACTGAGCATTTATGACCCATCTCCCTGCTTCCCTATCCAGCCAAAATGATTAAGAAGGCCATCAACAAACAACTTACAACCCACCTTGGACTTCACCATCTTCTAGGCAACTCTCAATCAGGATTTAGAAAGAACCTCAGCACCGAAACAACACTAATTGCAGCCACCAATGGAATTCGAATAATCTTGGACCGAGGAGAAACAGCGGCCTTCAACACTGTTGTTATATTCCTAGGTTAAGTCCATGTAGCAAAGCAGCTCATTTCTTACATTGTCCTATTTTTCAGCTGTGACCTTTTGCACATATTTGCGTGCACGACAATGTTGGATTAGTTTCTCTGAAACTAAACTTGTTTACACATCTACCTTTGCACAACATTATCACAATGCCCCCTGAACATCATGTACAAGGTCTCTTCTCGTACTATGTACAAATGTCATCTCTATATTCATCCACGGGGCAACATGGCTATCTACATATCCATAACATCACTAATCTATATGCACATCGCAAGGCTGCTTTCTATTATAAAAGATGAGCATCCCGATAGATTAGGAGAGGAGGCACCTCAGCTGACACCGAGGGTCCCTGCATGCTGGGACTTTACCACGCAGCGTTCTGACATCTCGTGAGGGGTGTCCAGTTCGTGACTAAGACGGGTGTCCTTCATTCTCTCTCATCAGGTAATGGAGCTGGATCGTCCTCAGGGGAGATTCTTGGCTCTACACCTACACACACTCTAGATAAACTTAGAGTAGGGTTCGCATAGTAGGAGTACGCCCAATTACTGCCTTGTTTTATATGATTGCATATATACACTGTTTTAGGACCATGGTAGAACTATATCTACTATTTACGCTTATGGTGCTCGTAATCACTTTTATCTGCTTCTGTCTATTAATCATTGCAGCACACATTTTATACAAGAATAATGTTGGTTCAATAAATATATTGAAAACGTCCCACTATGTATACCTCTCTGAGAATAAGTGAGCACAAGTGACTGAGCGAAAGGTTCTGTACTGTTTCCACGATCCCTGAGGGGTCAGGGTTGTCATGTTCAATGGTTGCCAGAAACCATTCGCTCCCTGATAAGGTTAGGGGGGCTTACGGTGGCACTGTAAGCTAGCTGGTCTATAGCCAACATATTCTGTGGGGGTGTCCGGAATCAGTCTAGGCACCAAGCCCCTAGTTTATGGTGTCCAACAAACGTGCAGATCCTACAGATTAGTAGGAACTACACGACATTGCGCCCAACGTTGGCTGGGTTCTTATTTAACGGTCAATCTGAGTAGTTCAGTCGTACTTTTTCAGAGACCCCCTACTCACATTTACACAGAAGATGTCCGAAGTGGGAAGGGAAATTAATCAGCTTCTAATAAGTAGGTATACCCTTAGTATTGGCTGTAGATTATTCAAGCCTGAAGGGTTAAACAAGTTTCCTGCATAGTGTATACCAGGTCTCTTTAAATTCATTTGAATAATTTATTTTTCTTCAACCATGACCAAACAAGCTGAGGACATTGAGGAGCAGGTAGTTGCTTTAAATATTACAGAAAATAGCACACAGGCAGTTACCATGAAATTATTTCAACATGGCCCTCAGGCATTGGGTGGAGATGTTACCTTCGTGATTGAGGCACACGAAGCATTCAGAACAGAGGTATACTCTTGGGTGAAATTTCAACCTGCCGATGCACGCACACACACTTACATTGAAGATATGAACCACCTGAAGAATATTTTCCATATGTGGACATAAAAATCCCATTACCTTACCAAGAGCATAATAATTGGTTTAAAGACGCCCTACCCCATACCACAGAAAATGTGAGACTCGGTCCTCTCAGCAGAGAAGAAGCGACCTGGCCGGTCTTACCTTCTTATACACCGCATCCAGACATTGCTACTTTACCAGCAGCAGGAATGCGTACACTTCATAAAGATTTAGTAAAAACTTACAGGAATGTTACACGATACATAGTGAGAACACTTGACATTTCAACCTGCTCAGGCTGCACAGCCTCAATTGGCTACTACAGGTGTCAGCCCCCAAACGCTGAACGCCGTTATGGGAAAGATTCCCACCAGTCTGGAGCAAATTCGGTTCTGGATAGTGCAGAAAATGGCTCCGCTTGAAGTAGTTTTTCCCCCTATAGGCCCGCAGGAAAAACACAGAATATTAACAATTTGCTTGCCAGCACTTCAGATATATTTGGTGCAGAAAAGATTTTTCTTTGAATCTAAAATTTTGATCGAAGTGTTTTAAGTCTTAATGGGGCAGTGCATGTCCTTCCATTGTCATATCAATCAATCAATCAGGGAATTGTAAGCGCGCTACTCACCCGTGAGGGTCTCAAGGTGCTGAGGGGGGGGGGTCCGCAGATCTGTTTAGCAGAAGAGCCAGGTCTTGAGGGTCTTCCTGAAGGTGTTCAGGGAGGGGGCGCGTCTGATGTCTGCCGGTAGCTCGTTCCAGGTCTTGGCAATGTGAGAGAAGGATCTTCCGCCTGCTCTGGCTCTGTGGATGCACAGGGTTTCGGCCAGTGCGAGGTTGGAAGATTGGAGGTTTCTTTTGAGTACGTGGAAGTTGATTCTGTCGTTGAGGTATTTGGGTCCGTTGTTGTGTAGGCATTTGTAGGCGTGAGTGAGGATTTTGAAAGTGACTCTTTTCTCCACGGGGAGCCAGTGGAGACTTCGTAGGTGTTGGCTGATGTGTTCGTGTCGGGGGATGCCGAGGACGAGTCTGGCGGCGGTGTTCTGTACTGTCTGGAGTTTGCGGAGTAGGGACTTGTTGATGCCGGCGTAGAGTGCGTTTCCATAGTCCAGTCTGCTGGTGATGAGTGCGTGGGTGACTGTCTTCCTTGACTCAGGGGGGATCCACTTGAAGGTCTTGCGGAGGGTGTTGAAGCAGCTGGAGGTGACGGCGTTGACCTGTCGTGATGAGTCGAGTACGATGCCGAGGTTCTTGGCGTGGTCTGAGGGGGTAGGTGGGCTTCCGAGGGCGGTCGGCCACCAGGTGCTGTCCCATGCAGAAGGTGTGGTACCGAGGACGAGGACTTCTGTCTTCTCGGCGTTGAGCTTCAGGCAGCTGTTGGTCATCCAGACTGCGACGTCTTGCATTCCTTTCTGGAAGTTGAGTTTGGCAGTGGTGGGGTCTTTGGTGAGGGAGAGGATGAGCTGGGTGTCGTCGGCATAGGATACGATGTTGAGGCCGTGTTGTCGGACGATGGCTGCGAGGGGGGCCAAGTATCAGTATCACGTTCAGCTTTGTTCTACGATCTGCAAGGTCATCAAAAGAACAGGCTGGCTTGTATCCTTCATCAGAGTATATCTTCACACCAGAAGCCTACAGAAAGACATTTAAGCAATTAATCTAACTTTTCCAAGGTCCCACCCTTGCCAATGGCACCAGTAAAAAACATGGGTTTGGTGATATCTTTAAGGATCAGCCTGACAAAAAGAAAAACCTATTCAGGACAATTAGATAATAAAATGTTTGAAACGTTTCACCATCTTTCTGAGACGACATTAATATTCTACAAGTATACACATCTCTAAATTATTTGAAGTAATCATTGTTGATCCTTCACTGATAAAAATTAAACAAATAACCAACATAGATCTGTTGTCTAACAATACCAAATTGCCGGTATTGCAAAACATCCAGTCGTTATGTTTTTATTTTTTTATTTACGATGTAGCAGAGAAAGAACAGAACAAGAAATATTACATAATGCATAATCCCTAGTATAAATCTTTTCTAGAATTCCTTGCCAATTACAATTTCCATATTTATTTAATTCACTGTTCAGATAAAAAAGTTTTTCTCAAAATATTCCCCCCAAACAATAACATTTCTGAATTCTGAGTCAATAAGATTCCATATTACCATAAAAAAGAGCATTTAAACATATAAAGTGCATGTGTGATTCTTCTTTGTCAACAAAGTGTTTCATTTAACCCTAAACTATTCAGGAGTTACCATTTATCAGCCGCCCCTTCAGTAGTCTCAAAACATTCAGTTCCAATTCTTCCATATTCTATTTAATTTAACTACTGCACCAACCCTTTTTGCATATATGGTTTCCCGATAAAGTCTTCGCTTTTTAATAAGCCATTGAGAAATTGTCGGGATTGTCTCTGATTTCCAATTTGCTAAGATTAACGATCTAGCTACTAAAGTGGCAATGCACAGTTTTTTTCATTCTTTTTCTATCAGCTATGCATGCTATTTTGGTAGATCTCTACCATACTCTGATATATATATATATATATATATGTATATATATATGTATATATGTGTATATATATATATATATATACTTATTGTCTGATGAAGACGGCTCAACGTCAGAACATGTTACTCTTAATAAAAACATATGATTGCCTGACGAAGGTGGTTCCATGCCGAAACGATTACGCTTAGTAAAATCACACACCCAACCTGACCCTAGAGTGCTGGCATTCTTTCCCTGTTGGGAATTTTGCATGCAGATGTGACATGCTCAGCACCTGCCTGCCTGCACCAATGCTGAAGTCCACTTTTGCCAAATGTGTTGGCTTGATATATATAAACACACACATTTATATATAAACACACATATATATATATATATATATATATATATATATATATATATATATATATATATATATATATATATATATATATATATATATATATATATATATATATTCACTGAAAAAACCATAGGTTTCAGGGACGTTATAGTTAGTTGGACATTTCACTCGTACAAAACCAGTGAAATTCCGCCGTTATAGTTAGTTCAGCTAACTATAACTCGCGCCCCCGCAATGCACTGCTGATGACGTCACATTACATCATTCATGACATGGTCAGTGACATCACTGATATCTCAAATGACATCACTGATGACATCATCCGGTGACTGTGTGTTTCTATAAAGTTTAAATATGTTTTATATATATGCCAAGGTGTATTGAAGAATGAGTGGGTGTATAAGTGTTTGGATGGAAGATTTAGTAGGTGCGTGACTGACTGTATAAGTGAGTGATTAAATGTGTCTTACTGAATGCATGGGTTAGTGACTAAACTGTGTGAATGTCTGTATTAGTCTGTTGTTGTGTAAGCTGCTGCATGGGTTGGTGAGTAGCTACATGAGTGTTTATATGGGTTATTGATTGGTTGCCTGAGTATTTGTATGGGTGCCTGAGTGTATGTGTGCGTGGGTGGGAGGTGTGTGACTCTGCATAGATGTGTGAGTGGTTGATTCACTGGGTGTATGGGTTCAAGAGTGCATGTGGAAACAGCTGTATGGGTGGGTGAGTGTGTGTATGGGTGTGTTGGTGAGTGAATGGATGTCTCAGTGGTACATGTCCAAGTAACTACATATCTAAAAGGCAGTGTATGTGAGAGTTGGGGTATATAAATGACTATACTTGAGAGTCAGTGATTGTGAGAGTGGCTGTATGGATGAGTGTGTACTTGTATCAGTGATTGTATAAGAGAGTAAGTATGCGTTAGTATCTGTATGAATAAGTGAGGTGGTATGTGTATAACTGTATAGGTGAGTAAATGGAAGTGTGATTGATTCTTTGCATGACTGACTAGGTGTGTGAGTAACTCTGGATGGGTGGCGGTGTGTGAGTGTCTGTATAGGTGTATGAGTGCATATGATAGTGTTGTATTGATGAGTGACTGTATGTATGAGTGACTGTATGGGTGAATGAGTGGATGTGTGTGTAGACCTAGGAATCAGTGAGTGCGTACGTGGTAACTGGTATTGGTGTGTCTATGGTTTCGAAAATGGTAGTCTGTATTTTAGAGTGGGTGTATCAAAGGTTATATTAGGTTGTGAGGAGGTGCATCAGATTTTCACGTGGATGAAGTCATCAGTGATGTCATTTGAGATGTCATCAGTGATGTCACTGACCATGTCATGAATGATGTAATATGTGACGTCATCAGCAGTGCATTGCGGGGGCTCGAGTTATAGTTAGCTGAACTAACTATAACGGTGGAATTTCACTGGTTTTGTATGAGTGAAATGTCCAACTAACTCCCCCCCCCCCCCCACACATCATTTTAATTTTGTTACAGAGCCCCGGGGAGGTGGCGGTCCCCGGGGCTGCGGGGGGCCGCGTGCCCCCCCGCATTTCATTCTCAAAGCCCCGGGGAGGTGGCGGTCCCCGGGGCAGCATAAGGGGCCGTAGTGCCCCCCCACGGATTTTTTTACAGCCCCGGGTAGGTGGCGGTCCCCGGGGCTGCGGGGGGGCTGTAGTGCCCCCCGCATACAATGAAATAAGTCCTGGTGAGGTGGCGGGCTCCGGGGGCCCCGTGGGCCCCCGCAAATTAATTGGCGAGTGCCCCCGGGACCTGGCCCACCCGGGGGCTTTTTGAAAACGAAGCGCGGGAGTCCGCGCTTCGTTTTTTAAAAATTTTCACGGCAGGATTCACGACCCCAACGCGAATTCTGCCGTTTAAAAAAAATAATAATAATAATGCATTTTTTGGCCCTGGGGGTCCTTGTGGGACCCCCTGAGCAGGCCTAGGGGGTCAGGGTGTTTCTACCCTGCCCCCTTCTTGTTTTTCAACCTTTTTTCCACTCTTTTCTTGTGACTCCCTCCTCGGTGCTCAGATATCGATATTTTTTCTTTTTCTAATGTCTCAGGAACTACTGAACGGATTTACACCATTTGGTGTAATTCCGTTCAGCAGTTCGGGCTGTAACCTGTTTCAAAATTCCTATGGAAATTAACATGGGGAAAACGCATTTTGGGACCCCCCTTTTTTCTCAGCCCCCGCTTGACGAATCACCCCGAAACTTTCAAGACAGGAGCTGACCGGAGCGCCCCACTAGTTTTGAAAAATTTGCGAAGATTCGTCAAACGGCGCCAAAGATATTGGCAAAAGAAAAAGCTATATTTGAATAGAAACGAGGTCCTAACTATAACTACCTACTGGCGACCGCCAGTAGGTAATATAGATATATATGTCATGTGATCAAGTGTTCCATATATATATCTATATATATATATATATATATATATATATATATATATATATATATATATATATATATATATATATATATATTGTGTATATAGATGGATAAATAGATAGATAGGCAGTATATTTATAAATGTGTGTGTGAGTAGAAATAGGCATGTAAAGGGAAACAGATATTCAAAAATCAAAATTAAATAAAAAAACGTTTAGGTAAGGCCAAAATTTATGAAATAAATGATGTTATGGTAGAAGTTGTTTTTGAGTTTTGCAAATGATGTTTTGGAAAACTATGTTGTCACATGGTCAGTGTTTCCCAATTTTTACTCCTCATTAGAAAACTTCTGTTTACTTCTGCTAAATTTGTGTGAGGGACACTAGCACCCCTTTGCTTTTAAGTCGGTTAAATTGATCTTCCGGGAAAGTGGTTGTACACCTTGCTTCATGGGGTATTATGATGTCAGTTTGGATGAAGCAGCATGACTGGCATCGCCTTGACAAAGTGAACAAGCATCGGCAAAACCAATAGCTGGTGCAATGGTTGTTAAGTTTATTGTTTCAAGCATATGCCACAGAAATAAAAAGAAGAAAAAAACATACTGCTGCTTAAATGTGGTGGTCTTTTGCTTTTAATTAAAATTATGAATGTAAAAAAAACTAAGCCATATTATTTTAATAGAGCAATACAGGTGCGTCCTAGCAGGGGGCTGGGCTTAGAACAGGTATAGAAATAAGAGAGCTAATGTATAAACTGGGCTAACACACTGCCCCAAAGGTATACTGCTGTGATGGGTGCAAGAAAAAGCGTAATGGCAGTTGAACAGACTAATGAAAGAAGAGGTTTCAACCAAAGTGCTCAATGCTGCCTGTGTGTATTTTTTATTTACGATTTTTTTTTTATAACATAAGGATGATGAAATTAAAAAAATTAGTTTTTAGGCCACACCTAAAAAAGTTGTTCTAAACTTAAGGGCTCGATTATGACTTCGGTGGTCCAACTTCCTGGACGGCCATGTGGGGGTTGGGAGAATGCCACCAAGCCGGCGGCATCCCTACCGCCGTATTACGATTACACCACCAAGCTGGTGTTGTTGTGTCGAAGGTGCCAAGGCGGCGGCATGCTTCGGCTCATGGAGCCTGAAGCATATGCTGCTGCGGTGGCAGTGCCACTTGCATGTCGGGTGCACTGTGTACCATGCACCATGTCGTGCATGGCACCCAGTGAGTGCACAACAGTGCAATAAGAGGGGGGGCACAACATGTGGCCCTATGCACTTTGCCTAATGGACAACATCACCCTGGGGCCTTGTTTGGGGCCCCTTCCCTGCCATGAAAAGGTCGGTGGAAAGGCAGGTCATGATTGGGACAATGGTGCTGGCATCGGCATTGCCTCCCATCCCAGCCGCCGACACGGGATCCAGGATCCTGGCGGTGGCGGCGGTTCGACCACCATAGTCATAATCGGGCGGTCAAACCGCCGAGGAGGCAGCGGTTGGACCACCACCTCGAGTACAGCGGTCTTCAGAACACCGCACTCGTAATCAGGCCCTAAGACAAAACTGAAAAAAAAAAATTACAAGTACAATTGTGAAAGAAATGGAAATTAGCATTTAGAACGCACTGGAGCCACATTAGTTCAACATTTGATAGGAACTTTAAGTTTCCCTAAATTTGAAATACAAATATTATCTATGAAATAAGTATCAAAAGTATTTTGAACTACAATGTAACAAACATGCATTAGAATTATAAAGTTAACCTGGGAAACAAGCAATCACTTTTCCAACCTATATTGCTACCTTTATTTAATGCGTGCATGAAAAGAAAAATTTATCAAAAGTCTTCGGAGTGACAAGGATCCTTCCAATTTCTTAAATTGAATAACTAGGTGTGCAAAAATACAAGTTTATAATCTTTGAAGAATAGTTTTGAAAGAGTACTTCAGAAATAGAGTTTATCTTTAAAACACCAATGGATTCATACAAAAATATCTCTGTTTTGAGTTCAGACTTAAGTCAATTCCAAAATGATCACAAACAGGCCAAAGGTTTTCCTCATCACTGGCAACAAGAACCTGCCTTCAACAACAATGTATCTCTATTGGATAGCAAGGACGCTCTGGACCATGAGGAACTTGTACTCTGTAATATCAAGATGACCGCCGCCACCTGCAAACCTCAAGAGTAGTGTGGCTTCATGGGACATGTACTTTGCTTAAATGTACTTAGGCATCTTGCGTAGGGTGCCCAGCAAACATGAAGCCTTTGACCAGATATTTGGACATAATATTGAATCATTAATATCGAGCTACATAAATATCGAGTTTTTAATATGCTGACGCATTAATATCGTGTTGCAGAATTATCGTGGACATAAATATCCATTTTTAGGTAAGTAATATTGTTTACAAGAATATCTGTGTTTTTACTATCATTTGCAATAATATTGTTGAAAAAAATATAGTTTTTCCTTATCTTTGTGTTTTAGTTCATATTTTAATTGTATATGTTAAATATTGTTTGCATAATTGTTGTTAATATTTGTAAATGTAATTTTTAATCGTACGTTATTTAGATGTTTTAATTTTATTGTTAATAGTAATCTATAGTGTTGTAGCGGGTTGTGAGGTTTGTAGGGGTGCTGGGTGGGAAGTTAATTAAGTATAATTAATTAATAATTAATTTTTAATTAATAATTATTATTTAATTGATAATTTATGTATATTGTGTAATTATTATATTGTTTAGTTATATTGTAGGTGTGTGTTGTGTTTGTAGGGGTAATAGGTGGGAAGGTAAATAATTAATTATTAATGTAGTATTAATTTTAGTTGATAATTATGTAAATATTATATTTTTAAGTTACATTTTAGGTGCAGGTTTTTGGGATTGTAGGGGTATAGGGTGGGAAGTTAATTAAGTGATAATTAATTCATAACTAATTGTTAATACATTATTATTTAATTGATAATTTATTTAGTAAATGATGTAATTATTATATTTTTTATGTTATATTTTAGGTGCAGGTTGTTGTGTTTGTAGGGGTATAAGGTGGAAAGTTAATTAAGTAATAATCAAGTATAAATTAAATTAATTATTAATTTTTAATAAAAAACCTTTATAATTATGTAAATTGTTTAGTAAATATATTTTTCATGCTATATACTAGGTGCGGGTTATTGGGTTTGTAGGGGAATTGGGTGGGAAGTTCACATAATAATTAACAATTAATTATTCATTTATTAATAATTATTTTATTGATTACTTAATATGTTATTTGTGTTAACTTTTTATGTTAATTGTGTATTGCTATGTTTGTGGGAGTATACTGTGGGAATTTAATCAAATGAGCAAGCAATAACAATTTTTTAATTTTAATATTAATTATTAAAAACAATTATAAGTGTGTAAATTCATTAATTGTTATTTAGCTTTATGTATAAGTTTTATACTAGGAGTTTTATATTTTTGGTCAATTAGTAGCGTATGTAAAATATGTTATGTGTTTGAAGACAACACCTTCCCTACTGTTGCACAAACTTTAGTAAATTTTACCCCTTCAGAGTCCAGTGCTTTCCCTACTGTTGCACAGAGTGGAGTGGGAAAAGTAAATGTTACCCCTTTGGAGTCCAGTGCTTTCCCTACTGTTGCACAGAGTGGAGTGGGAAAAGTAAATTTTACCCCTTTGGAGTCCAGCGCTTTCCCTACTGTTGCACAGAGTGGAGTGGGAAAAGTAAATGTTACCCCTTTGGAGTCCAGTGCTTTCCCTACTGTTGCACAGAGTGGAGTGGGAAAAGTAAATTTTACCCCTTTGGAGTCCAGTGCTTTCCCTACTGTTGCACAGAGTGGAGTGGGAAAAGTAAATTTTACCCCTTTGGAGTCCAGTGCTTTCCCTACTGTTGCACAGAGTGGAGTGGGAAAAGTAAATTTTACCCCTTTGGAGTCCAGTGCTTTCCCTACTGTTGCACAGAGTGGAGTGGGAAAAGTAAATGTTACCCCTTTGGAGTCCAGTGCTTTCCCTACTGTTGCACAGAGTGGAGTGGGAAAAGTAAATTTTACCCCTTTGGAGTCCAGTGCTTTCCCTACTGTTGCACAGAGTGGAGTGGGAAAAGTAAATTTTACCCCTTTGGAGTCCAGTGCTTTCCCTACTGTTGCACAGAGTGGAGTGGGAAAAGTAAATTTTACCCCTTTGGAGTCCAGTGCTTTCCCTACTGTTGCACAGAGTGGAGTGGGAAAAGTAAATTTTACCCCTTTGGAGTCCAGTGCTTTCCCTACTGTTGCACAGAGTGGAGTGGGAAAAGTAAATGTTACCCCTTTGGAGTCCAGTGCTTTCCCTACTGTTGCACAGAGTGGAGTGGGAAAAGTAAATTTTACCCTTTGGAGTCCAGTGCTTTCCCTACTGTTGCACAGAGTGGAGTGGGAAAAGTAAATTTTACCCCTTTGGAGTCCAGTGCTTTCCCTACTGTTGCACAGAGTGGAGTGGGAAAAGTAAATTTTACCCCTTTGGAGTCCAGTGCTTTCCCTACTGTTGCACAGAGTGGAGTGGGAAAAGTAAATTTTACCCCTTTGGAGTCCAGTGCTTTCCCTACTGTTGCACAGAGTGGAGTGGGAAAAGTAAATTTTACCCCTTTGGAGTCCAGTGCTTTCCCTACTGTTGCACAGAGTGGAGTGGGAAAAGTAAATTTTACCCCTTTGGAGTCCAGTGCTTTCCTACTGTTGCACAGAGTGGAGTGGGAAAAGTAAATTTTACCCCTTTGGAGTCCAGTGCTTTCCCTACTGTTGCACAGACTGGAGTGGGAAAAGTAAATTTTACCCCTTTGGAGTCCAGCGCTTTCCCTACTGTTGCACAGAGTGGAGTGGGAAAAGTAAATTTTACCCCTTTGGAGTCCAGTGCTTTCCCTACTGTTGCACAGAGTGGAGTGGGAAAAGTAAATTTTACCCCTTTGGAGTCCAGTGCTTTCCCTACTGTTGCACAGAGTGGAGTGGGAAAAGTAAATTTTACCCTTTGGAGTCCAGCGCTTTCCCTACTGTTGCACAGAGTGGAGTGGGAAAAGTAAATTTTACCCTTTGGAGTCCAGTGCTTTCCCTACTGTTGCACAGAGTGGAGTGGGAAAAGTAAATTTTACCCCTTTGGAGTCCAGCGCTTTCCCTACTGTTGCACAGAGTGAAGTGGGAAAAGTAAATTTTACCCCTTTGGAGTCCAGTGCTTTCCCTACTGTTGCACAGAGTGGAATGGGAAAAGTAAATTTTACCCCTTTGGAGTCCAGTGCTTTCCCTACTGTTGCACAGAGTGGAGTGGGAAAAGTAAATTTTACCCCTTTGGAGTCCAGTGCTTTCCCTACTGTTGCACAGAGTGGAGTGGGAAAAGTAAATTTTACCCCTTTGGAGTCCAGTGCTTTCCCTACTGTTGCACAGAGTGGAGTGGGAAAAGTAAATTTTACCCCTTTGGAGTCCAGTGCTTTCCCTACTGTTGCACAGAGTGGAGTGGGAAAAGTAAATTTTACCCCTTTGGAGTCCAGTGCTTTCCCTACTGTTGCACAGAGTGGAGTGGGAAAAGTAAATTTTACCCCTTTGGAGTCCAGTGCTTTCCCTACTGTTGCACAGAGTGGAGTGGGAAAAGTAAATTTTACCCCTTTGGAGTCCAGTGCTTTCCCTACTGTTGCACAGAGTGGAGTGGGAAAAGTAAATTTTACCCCTTTGGAGTCCAGTGCTTTCCCTACTGTTGCACAGAGTGGAGTGGGAAAAGTAAATTTTACCCCTTTGGAGTCCAGTGCTTTCCCTACTGTTGCACAGAGTGGAGTGGGAAAAGTAAATTTTACCCCTTTGGAGTCCAGTGCTTTCCCTACTGTTGCACAGAGTGGAGTGGGAAAAGTAAATTTTACCCCTTTGGAGTCCAGTGCTTTCCCTACTGTTGCACAGAGTGGAGTGGGAAAAGTAAATTTTACCCCTTTGGAGTCCAGTGCTTTCCCTACTGTTGCACAGAGTGGAGTGGGAAAAGTAAATTTTACCCCTTTGGAGTCCAGTGCTTTCCCTACTGTTGCACAGAGTGGAGTGGGAAAAGTAAATTTTACCCCTTTGGAGTCCAGTGCTTTCCCTACTGTTGCACAGACTGGAGTGGGAAAAGTAAATTTTACCCTTTGGAGTCCAGCGCTTTCCCTACTGTTGCACAGAGTGGAGTGGGAAAAGTAAATTTTACCCCTTTGGAGTCCAGCGCTTTCCCTACTGTTGCACAAACTTGAGTGGGAATAGTAAATTTTACCCCTTTGGAGTCCAGTGCTTTCCCTACTGTTGCACAGAGTGGAGTGGGAAAAGTAAATTTTACCCCTTTGGAGTCCAGCGCTTTCCCTACTGTTGCACAGAGTGGAGTGGGAATAGTAAATTTTACCCCTTTGGAGTCCAGTGCTTTCCCTACTGTTGCACAGAGTGGAGTGGGAAAAGTAAATTTTACCCCTTTGGAGTCCAGCGCTTTCCCTACTGTTGCACAGACTGGAGTGGGAAAAGTAAATTTTACCCCTTTGGAGTCCAGCGCTTTCCCTACTGTTGCACAAACTTGAGTGGGAATAGTAAATTTTACCCTTTGGAGTCCAGTGCTTTCCCTACTGTTGCACAGAGTGGAGTGGAAAAGTAAATTTTACCCCTTTGGAGTCCAGCGCTTTCCCTACTGTTGCACAGACTGGAGTGGGAAAAGTAAATTTTACCCCTTTGGAGTCCAGCGCTTTCCCTACTGTTGCACAGAGTGGAGTGGGAAAAGTAAATTTTACCCCTTTGGAGTCCAGTGCTTTCCCTACTGTTGCACAGAGTGGAGTGGGAAAAGTAAATTTTACCCCTTTGGAGTCCAGTGCTTTCCCTACTGTTGCACAGAGTGGAGTGGGAAAAGTAAATTTTACCCCTTTGGAGTCCAGTGCTTTCCCTACTGTTGCACAGAGTGGAGTGGGAAAAGTAAATTTTACCCCTTTGGAGTCCAGTGCTTTCCTACTGTTGCACAGAGTGGAGTGGGAAAAGTAAATTTTACCCCTTTGGAGTCCAGTGCTTTCCCTACTGTTGCACAGAGTGGAGTGGGAAAAGTAAATTTTACCCCTTTGGAGTCCAGTGCTTTCCCTACTGTTGCACAGAGTGGAGTGGGAAAAGTAAATTTTACCCCTTTGGAGTCCAGTGCTTTCCCTACTGTTGCACAGAGTGGAGTGGGAAAAGTAAATTTTACCCTTTGGAGTCCAGTGCTTTCCCTACTGTTGCACAGAGTGGAGTGGGAAAAGTAAATTTTACCCCTTTGGAGTCCAGTGCTTTCCCTACTGTTGCACAGAGTGGAGTGGGAAAAGTAAATTTTACCCCTTTGGAGTCCAGTGCTTTCCCTACTGTTGCACAGAGTGGAGTGGGAAAAGTAAATTTTACCCCTTTGGAGTCCAGTGCTTTCCCTACTGTTGCACAGAGTGGAGTGGGAAAAGTAAATTTTACCCCTTTGGAGTCCAGTGCTTTCCCTACTGTTGCACAGACTGGAGTGGGAAAAGTAAATTTTACCCCTTTGGAGTCCAGCGCTTTCCCTACTGTTGCACAGAGTGGAGTGGGAAAAGTAAATTTTACCCCTTTGGAGTCCAGCGCTTTCCCTACTGTTGCACAAACTTGAGTGGGAATAGTAAATTTTACCCCTTTGGAGTCCAGTGCTTTCCCTACTGTTGCACAGAGTGGAGTGGGAAAAGTAAATTTTACCCCTTTGGAGTCCAGCGCTTTCCCTACTGTTGCACAGACTGGAGTGGGAAAAGTAAATTTTACCCCTTTGGAGTCCAGCGCTTTCCCTACTGTTGCACAAACTTGAGTGGGAATAGTAAATTTTACCCCTTTGGAGTCCAGTGCTTTCCCTACTGTTGCACAGAGTGGAGTGGGAAAAGTAAATTTTACCCCTTTGGAGTCCAGCGCTTTCCCTACTGTTGCACAGACTGGAGTGGGAAAAGTAAATTTTACCCCTTTGGAGTCCAGTGCTTTCCCTACTGTTGCACAGAGTGGAGTGGGAATAGTAAATTTTACCCCTTTGGAGTCCAGTGCTTTCCCTACTGTTGCACAGAGTGGAGTGGGAAAAGTAAATTTTACCCCTTTGGAGTCCAGCGCTTTCCCTACTGTTGCACAGACTGGAGTGGGAAAAGTAAATTTTACCCCTTTGGAGTCCAGCGCTTTCCCTACTGTTGCACAAACTTGAGTGGGAATAGTAAATTTTACCCCTTTGGAGTCCAGTGCTTTCCCTACTGTTGCACAGAGTGGAGTGGGAAAAGTAAATTTTACCCCTTTGGAGTCCAGCGCTTTCCTACTGTTGCACAGACTGGAGTGGGAAAAGTAAATTTTACCCCTTTGGAGTCCAGTGCTTTCCCTACTGTTGCACAGAGTGGAGTGGGAAAAGTAAATTTTACCCCTTTGGAGTCCAGTGCTTTCCCTACTGTTGCACAGAGTGGAGTGGGAAAAGTAAATTTTACCCCTTTGGAGTCCAGTGCTTTCCCTACTGTTGCACAGAGTGGAGTGGGAAAAGTAAATTTTACCCTTTGGAGTCCAGTGCTTTCCCTACTGTTGCACAGAGTGGAGTGGGAAAAGTAAATTTTACCCCTTTGGAGTCCAGTGCTTTCCCTACTGTTGCACAGAGTGGAGTGGGAAAAGTAAATTTTACCCTTTGGAGTCCAGTGCTTTCCCTACTGTTGCACAGAGTGGAGTGGGAAAAGTAAATTTTACCCCTTTGGAGTCCAGTGCTTTCCCTACTGTTGCACAGAGTGGAGTGGGAAAAGTAAATTTTACCCCTTTGGAGTCCAGTGCTTTCCCTACTGTTGCACAGAGTGGAGTGGGAAAAGTAAATTTTACCCCTTTGGAGTCCAGTGCTTTCCCTACTGTTGCACAGAGTGGAGTGGGAAAAGTAAATTTTACCCCTTTGGAGTCCAGTGCTTTCCCTACTGTTGCACAGAGTGGAGTGGGAAAAGTAAATTTTACCCCTTTGGAGTCCAGTGCTTTCCCTACTGTTGCACAGAGTGGAGTGGGAAAAGTAAATTTTACCCCTTTGGAGTCCAGTGCTTTCCCTACTGTTGCACAGAGTGGAGTGGGAAAAGTAAATTTTACCCCTTTGGAGTCCAGTGCTTTCCCTACTGTTGCACAGACTGGAGTGGGAAAAGTAAATTTTACCCCTTTGGAGTCCAGCGCTTTCCCTACTGTTGCACAGAGTGGAGTGGGAAAAGTAAATTTTACCCCTTTGGAGTCCAGTGCTTTCCCTACTGTTGCACAGAGTGGAGTGGGAAAAGTAAATTTTACCCTTTGGAGTCCAGTGCTTTCCCTACTGTTGCACAGAGTGGAGTGGGAAAAGTAAATTTTACCCTTTGGAGTCCAGCGCTTTCCTACTGTTGCACAGAGTGGAGTGGGAAAAGCAAATTTTACCCCTTTGGAGTCCAGTGCTTTCCCTACTGTTGCACAGAGTGGAGTGGGAAAAGTAAATTTTACCCCTTTGGAGTCCAGCGCTTTCCCTACTGTTGCACAGAGTGAAGTGGGAAAAGTAAATTTTACCCCTTTGGAGTCCAGTGCTTTCCCTACTGTTGCACAGAGTGGAATGGGAAAAGTAAATTTTACCCCTTTGGAGTCCAGTGCTTTCCCTACTGTTGCACAGAGTGGAGTGGGAAAAGTAAATTTTACCCCTTTGGAGTCCAGTGCTTTCCCTACTGTTGCACAGAGTGGAGTGGGAAAAGTAAATTTTACCCCTTTGAGTCCAGCGCTTTCCTACTGTTGCACAGAGTGAAGTGGGAAAAGTAAATTTTACCCCTTTGGAGTCCAGTGCTTTCCCTACTGTTGCACAGAGTGGAATGGGAAAAGTAAATTTTACCCCTTTGGAGTCCAGTGCTTTCCCTACTGTTGCACAGAGTGGAGTGGGAAAAGTAAATTTTACCCCTTTGGAGTCCAGTGCTTTCCCTACTGTTGCACAGAGTGGAGTGGGAAAAGTAAATTTTACCCCTTTGGAGTCCAGTGCTTTCCCTACTGTTGCACAGAGTGGAGTGGGAAAAGTAAATTTTACCCCTTTGGAGTCCAGTGCTTTCCCTACTGTTGCACAGAGTGGAGTGGGAAAAGTAAATTTTACCCCTTTGGAGTCCAGTGCTTTCCCTACTGTTGCACAGAGTGGAGTGGGAAAAGTAAATTTTACCCCTTTGGAGTCCAGTGCTTTCCCTACTGTTGCACAGAGTGGAGTGGGAAAAGTAAATTTTACCCCTTTGGAGTCCAGTGCTTTCCTACTGTTGCACAGAGTGGAGTGGGAAAAGTAAATTTTACCCCTTTGGAGTCCAGTGCTTTCCCTACTGTTGCACAGAGTGGAGTGGGAAAAGTAAATTTTACCCCTTTGGAGTCCAGTGCTTTCCCTACTGTTGCACAGAGTGGAGTGGGAAAAGTAAATTTTACCCCTTTGGAGTCCAGTGCTTTCCCTACTGTTGCACAGAGTGGAGTGGGAAAAGTAAATTTTACCCCTTTGGAGTCCAGTGCTTTCCCTACTGTTGCACAGAGTGGAGTGGGAAAAGTAAATTTTACCCTTTGGAGTCCAGTGCTTTCCCTACTGTTGCACAGAGTGGAGTGGGAAAAGTAAATTTTACCCCTTGGAGTCCAGTGCTTTCCCTACTGTTGCACAGAGTGGAGTGGGAAAAGTAAATTTTACCCCTTTGGAGTCCAGTGCTTTCCCTACTGTTGCACAGAGTGGAGTGGGAAAAGTAAATTTTACCCCTTTGGAGTCCAGTGCTTTCCCTACTGTTGCACAGAGTGGAGTGGGAAAAGTAAATTTTACCCCTTTGGAGTCCAGTGCTTTCCCTACTGTTGCACAGAGTGGAGTGGGAAAAGTAAATTTTACCCCTTTGGAGTCCAGTGCTTTCCCTACTGTTGCACAGAGTGGAGTGGGAAAAGTAAATTTTACCCCTTTGGAGTCCAGTGCTTTCCCTACTGTTGCACAGAGTGGAGTGGGAAAAGTAAATTTTACCCCTTTGGAGTCCAGTGCTTTCCCTACTGTTGCACAGAGTGGAGTGGGAAAAGTAAATTTTACCCCTTTGGAGTCCAGTGCTTTCCCTACTGTTGCACAGAGTGGAGTGGGAAAAGTAAATTTTACCCCTTTGGAGTCCAGTGCTTTCCCTACTGTTGCACAGACTGGAGTGGGAAAAGTAAATTTTACCCCTTTGGAGTCCAGCGCTTTCCCTACTGTTGCACAAACTTGAGTGGGAAAAGTAAATTTTACCCCTTTGGAGTCCAGCGCTTTCCCTACTGTTGCACAGAGTGGAGTGGGAAAAGTAAATTTTACCCCTTTGGAGTCCAGCGCTTTCCCTACTGTTGCACAAACTTGAGTGGGAATAGTAAATTTTACCCCTTTGGAGTCCAGTGCTTTCCCTACTGTTGCACAGAGTGGAGTGGGAAAAGTAAATTTTACCCCTTTGGAGTCCAGTGCTTTCCCTACTGTTGCACAGACTGGAGTGGGAAAAGTAAATTTTACCCCTTTGGAGTCCAGCGCTTTCCCTACTGTTGCACAGAGTGGAGTGGGAAAAGTAAATTTTACCCCTTTGGAGTCCAGTGCTTTCCCTACTGTTGCACAGAGTGGAGTGGGAAAAGTAAATTTTACCCCTTTGGAGTCCAGTGCTTTCCCTACTGTTGCACAGAGTGGAGTGGGAAAAGTAAATTTTACCCCTTTGGAGTCCAGCGCTTTCCCTACTGTTGCACAGAGTGGAGTGGGAAAAGTAAATTTTACCCTTTGGAGTCCAGTGCTTTCCCTACTGTTGCACAGAGTGGAGTGGGAAAAGTAAATTTTACCCCTTTGGAGTCCAGCGCTTTCCCTACTGTTGCACAGAGTGAAGTGGGAAAAGTAAATTTTACCCCTTTGGAGTCCAGTGCTTTCCCTACTGTTGCACAGAGTGGAATGGGAAAAGTAAATTTTACCCCTTTGGAGTCCAGTGCTTTCCCTACTGTTGCACAGAGTGGAGTGGGAAAAGTAAATTTTACCCCTTTGGAGTCCAGTGCTTTCCCTACTGTTGCACAGAGTGGAGTGGGAAAAGTAAATTTTACCCCTTTGGAGTCCAGTGCTTTCCCTACTGTTGCACAGAGTGGAGTGGGAAAAGTAAATTTTACCCCTTTGGAGTCCAGCGCTTTCCCTACTGTTGCACAGAGTGGAGTGGGAAAAGTAAATTTTACCCTTTGGAGTCCAGTGCTTTCCCTACTGTTGCACAGAGTGGAGTGGGAAAAGTAAATTTTACCCCTTTGGAGTCCAGTGCTTTCCCTACTGTTGCACAGAGTGGAGTGGGAAAAGTAAATTTTACCCCTTTGAGTCCAGTGCTTTCCCTACTGTTGCACAGAGTGGAGTGGGAAAAGTAAATTTTACCCCTTTGGAGTCCAGTGCTTTCCTACTGTTGCACAGAGTGGAGTGGGAAAAGTACATTTTACCCCTTTGGAGTCCAGTGCTTTCCCTACTGTTGCACAGACTGGAGTGGGAAAAGTAAATTTTACCCCTTTGGAGTCCAGCGCTTTCCCTACTGTTGCACAAACTTGAGTGGGAAAAGTAAATTTTACCCCTTTGGAGTCCAGCGCTTTCCCTACTGTTGCACAGAGTGGAGTGGGAAAAGTAAATTTTACCCCTTTGGAGTCCAGCGCTTTCCCTACTGTTGCACAAACTTGAGTGGGAATAGTAAATTTTACCCTTTGGAGTCCAGTGCTTTCCCTACTGTTGCACAGAGTGGAGTGGGAAAAGTAAATTTTACCCCTTTGGAGTCCAGTGCTTTCCCTACTGTTGCACAGACTGGAGTGGGAAAAGTAAATTTTACCCCTTTGGAGTCCAGCGCTTTCCCTACTGTTGCACAGAGTGGAGTGGGAAAAGTAAATTTTACCCCTTTGGAGTCCAGTGCTTTCCCTACTGTTGCACAGAGTGGAGTGGGAAAAGTAAATTTTACCCCTTTGGAGTCCAGTGCTTTCCCTACTGTTGCACAGAGTGGAGTGGGAAAAGTAAATTTTACCCTTTGGAGTCCAGCGCTTTCCCTACTGTTGCACAGAGTGGAGTGGGAAAAGTAAATTTTACCCCTTTGGAGTCCAGTGCTTTCCTACTGTTGCACAGAGTGGAGTGGGAAAAGTAAATTTTACCCCTTTGGAGTCCAGCGCTTTCCCTACTGTTGCACAGAGTGAAGTGGGAAAAGTAAATTTTACCCCTTTGGAGTCCAGTGCTTTCCCTACTGTTGCACAGAGTGGAATGGGAAAAGTAAATTTTACCCCTTTGGAGTCCAGTGCTTTCCCTACTGTTGCACAGAGTGGAGTGGGAAAAGTAAATTTTACCCCTTTGGAGTCCAGTGCTTTCCCTACTGTTGCACAGAGTGGAGTGGGAAAAGTAAATTTTACCCCTTTGGAGTCCAGTGCTTTCCCTACTGTTGCACAGAGTGGAGTGGGAAAAGTAAATTTTACCCCTTTGGAGTCCAGTGCTTTCCCTACTGTTGCACAGAGTGGAGTGGGAAAAGTAAATTTTACCCTTTGGAGTCCAGCGCTTTCCCTACTGTTGCACAGAGTGAAGTGGGAAAAGTAAATTTTACCCCTTTGGAGTCCAGTGCTTTCCCTACTGTTGCACAGAGTGGAATGGGAAAAGTAAATTTTACCCCTTTGGAGTCCAGTGCTTTCCCTACTGTTGCACAGAGTGGAGTGGGAAAAGTAAATTTTACCCCTTTGGAGTCCAGTGCTTTCCCTACTGTTGCACAGAGTGGAGTGGGAAAAGTAAATTTTACCCCTTTGGAGTCCAGCGCTTTCCCTACTGTTGCACAGAGTGGAGTGGGAAAAGTAAATTTTACCCCTTTGGAGTCCAGTGCTTTCCCTACTGTTGCACAGAGTGGAGTGGGAAAAGTAAATTTTACCCCTTTGGAGTCCAGCGCTTTCCCTACTGTTGCACAGAGTGAAGTGGGAAAAGTAAATTTTACCCCTTTGGAGTCCAGTGCTTTCCCTACTGTTGCACAGAGTGGAATGGGAAAAGTAAATTTTACCCCTTTGGAGTCCAGTGCTTTCCCTACTGTTGCACAGAGTGGAGTGGGAAAAGTAAATTTTACCCCTTTGGAGTCCAGTGCTTTCCCTACTGTTGCACAGAGTGGAGTGGGAAAAGTAAATTTTACCCCTTTGGAGTCCAGTGCTTTCCCTACTGTTGCACAGAGTGGAGTGGGAAAAGTAAATTTTACCCCTTTGGAGTCCAGTGCTTTCCCTACTGTTGCACAGAGTGGAGTGGGAAAAGTAAATTTTACCCCTTTGGAGTCCAGTGCTTTCCCTACTGTTGCACAGAGTGGAGTGGGAAAAGTAAATTTTACCCCTTTGGAGTCCAGTGCTTTCCCTACTGTTGCACAGAGTGGAGTGGGAAAAGTAAATTTTACCCCTTTGGAGTCCAGTGCTTTCCCTACTGTTGCACAGAGTGGAGTGGGAAAAGTAAATTTTACCCCTTTGGAGTCCAGTGCTTTCCCTACTGTTGCACAGAGTGGAGTGGGAAAAGTAAATTTTACCCCTTTGGAGTCCAGTGCTTTCCCTACTGTTGCACAGAGTGGAGTGGGAAAAGTAAATTTTACCCCTTTGGAGTCCAGTGCTTTCCCTACTGTTGCACAGAGTGGAGTGGGAAAAGTAAATTTTACCCCTTTGGAGTCCAGTGCTTTCCTACTGTTGCACAGAGTGGAGTGGGAAAAGTAAATTTTACCCCTTTGGAGTCCAGTGCTTTCCCTACTGTTGCACAGACTGGAGTGGGAAAAGTAAATTTTACCCTTTGGAGTCCAGTGCTTTCCCTACTGTTGCACAGACTGGAGTGGGAAAAGTAAATTTTACCCCTTTGGAGTCCAGTGCTTTCCCTACTGTTGCACAGAGTGGAGTGGGAATAGTACATTTTTCTCCTCCTGAATCCAACGCTTTGCCTACTGTTGCACAGACTGGAGTGGGAATAGTAAATGTTACCCCTCCAGAGTCCAACGCTATAGCTATATGTAGATATATATGTGTATAATTTTTGCTCTTTTTATTTAATATTTAAAGTAAATGTATTTCTTATTTGTTTTCAATTTTTTATGCTTTATGTATTTATATATATGTATATATAAATATGTATATATGTGTATGCATGTTATAGTAGTAAATTTAAAAATACCACACAAAAATGTATATAATATAAATTATATATATATTTAATAATAGTAATTTGTTATATTTAGTATATATAAACATACATATATGTGTATATATATATATATATTTGTGTATGTTTATATAAGTATATATTTATTTTCAATATTAAATGTTGCATTTATTTAAAATACATAATTTTAATGTTATGTATTAAAATGTTTAAGATTTACTATTTTAAAGTGTGTATTTATTGATAAACAATATTTTTGTCATATTTCTTATGACATTAGTGTAAATGATATTTTTTTCTCAATATTTTTTTACTTACCTTTATTAGTATAGGAAAGCGATATTTGTGTCAAAAATATTTTCGCACAATAATATTTGTGTGTCACTGTTATACCTGCTGCTCAGCCAGTGTGACTGTGATGAGAGAATGTTGGTGAGTGGAATGTTGGTGAGTGTATGAGTCAGTTGGTGGATGGGCTAAGCAGCAGGAAGGCTGCTCCTGGTGGGGCTCTGTTTAACATCTTATCCTAAATAAACCTACATGAAGAACCTACGTGGACTGGACTATATTATATTCACCACATTTTGGCGACGAGGATGCTTGTTTTTTTACACTGTGTGCAATGTTTATTGTATCTTTCTTGTTCTCCCTTGATCTCTGTGCCTCATGAGTTTAAATTCTTCAACCAGCAACTGAGACTTACCTTCATCGGTTTCTTCGTCTTCTTTGTGGTTTGCGCGAGCCCTCCCCTCGGCTCGCGCAGCGTCCTGCAGCCTCCACGCTGAGCTAGTCGGACATGCCGCGAGCCAGTCGGCTCTACGTCAATATGCATGCCTCCATCTTGTACATTGTTAACCGAGGCAGACACAGTTTCTTGGACCAGACTGCCAAGTATTCCGTCCTTCTCCTCAGTTCTTGGAGCGGATAATCGGCTAATCTACAATTTCCTTGACTGTCCTGTCATCTTCTTCAACTTCTGGTCTTGTACATGACTTTCCGTTTTTTTTTTTCCTTCCTTCGTATTTGTTTGTATAACTTTTCTCTTTTGCTTGCCCATTATGCCTAGCTTTGCTGGTATCATTTTTCTCATTTGTTATGCACATGATGCCTGACAAGTCTTTGGCACTTTGTGAGATTTCGAGTTGCATTTCCTCTCACGCTGATGTGTGACGCAGGGCCTGACTCTTTAGTCCTGCACCCTCTGGCACCTGTTTGAGGCTTCGGGTGAGAGATCGCTCACCGGAGTAAAAGATTTTCTTTCTCCTTTATTTCGAATCTATTTCTGCTGCTGTTTTTTTATTTAATGTACTTTATATGTTCTGTTGCACAAATTTAGTTGAGAATGGAAATGAATACTTAGTATCTCTGATAGCATATTACACAGTGGCGATTCTGGAGGATTGTACCTGAAACCTGTGTTGTCTTGCTAAGGTGTCCATCTACTGTACGTTTTCATTGCTTTGTTGTGTTTTTGAATCTCACCCTTATCTGTTTTTGGGTGCTGGCAATTATATTGTGAGAATTCTGTACTTTAGAGTGGGGTTGTAGAGTTGAGTACCTCATTACTGTTTTTCTGGGGTGTGTGCTTCATTCTGAGTCATAGCGTTTTTCTTACTGCGGTGAGTAGTGTTCTGTTCTTTGGGGTGTGTTGCCTGAGACGTGAAGTGTGTCAGGTGTTTGCTTAAAGGTGAAGAGTAGAATTTTGCCTTTTTACTGGTGTTTGGAGTTTTTCAGTGCATTTTTACGCGTTCCGTGTGAAGCCCCTTTCCACACGTACTGCCCTCACTTCGGGTTTGGGTGAAGGGCTGAGTTTAAGCCATATTGTTGCAGAGCCTTTATTACATTATTGAGTGTAGTTGTGCACCTTTACGTACCACTCAATCTTCGGGTTTGGGTGATGAGTTCAAGCCGGATTTTTCTAAAATGAGGGGCCGATTCCGATTTGGGCCGGAAATCTCACCGACCGAGCCGGACCCGGAGAGATTTCTGACCGAATCGGACCCGTGCAGTCCGACCGAACGAGTACGATGCGCACGTATGCCATCGGACTCGAGTCGGTCGGACTCCCATTGAAGTCAATGGGAGCCAGTCGTACGACGTGTACGCGGGCTCCCATTGACTCAATGGGTGCGATGCGGACAAGTGCGCCCCCTACAGCGTGTACGCGGCGAAGCGATTCGCGCCGTACACGCACAGGTAGGGGGGACCCATGGGTCACCCTGTGTGTGACTCGCGCGGCTACGCGTACAGGGGGGTCCGACACGGACCCCCAAAGTACGGCTCCGACAGCTCTTTCGAGCCGGAGTGCGCGGCTCGGTCGGACTGCTCGCGGCGCGCATCGTACTTACCCGGCCGGGGAACGTCTCCATTGCGCGGTGCGAGTCGTGTCCGTGCGAGTCGGTCGGTGCGGTTCGACCCGGGATCGAGTCGGTCGGAGCGGTCGGGACGCCCGGACGAGTCGGTCAGCGAATACGCATCGTACTCGCTCGCCCGGACGCGCGTACGGATCGGTCGGGAAATAGGGCTCCGAATCGGATCCGGTTAAGCCGAATCCGATTCGGAGCCCTACCGGCCGAGATCGGAATCGGCCCCTGAGTGTTTTTTCCTAGGGATTGCTGTTTCTCCTACTATTTGGTTGAGTTGTGCACTTGTTCATGTTCCGTGTGAAGCCCCTCCCACACGTACCACCCTTACTATGGGTAAGGGTGGAGGGCAATTTTTATGCTGTTAGTTTTCTGTGGAATGATTTTCCACAGCTTCATGGTTCTTATTAGAATGGTTCCCTACTGCACCTGTGGTTGGCACCCTATTTACTTTTCCCATGTTTGCCTGGCCAGCTGGCATGTTTAAGGTATATGGGTTTGTTTGTGGTATGCGGTGTAATAGTGCTTGTATTTTGCTGTGGTAGAAAGGGAGATGGTGCATGAGTGTATTCTTATTATAGCTCTTGTGTTCCTTTTTCTCTTTCTTTTTATTTCTTGAAGCATGATATTTCCCATCTTTTATCTTCATGGTCACGTTTCAGATCGTTGCTATTTTGTTTGTGTGGCAATTGTTCTGATGTCATTCTGTTGCATGCTATTGTTCCTATGCCATCCTTTTCTTGCATCACACTTCATTGTTTTCCATTTAGAGTCCTTCTGTAATTAATATAAAGAAAGGAGATGTGTTATACCTGCTGCTCAGCCAGTGTGACTGTGATGAGAGAATGTTGGTGAGTGGAATGTTGGTGAGTGTGTGAGTCAGTTGGTGGATGGGCTGAGCAGCAGGAAGGCTGCTCCTGGTGGGGCTCTGATTAACATCTTATCCTAAATAAATCTACATGAAGAACCTACGTGGACTGGACTATCTTATATTCACCACAGTCACGATATTTGTGTAGTCGATATTATGTCACCAACCCTCTGCGTGTGGTGTCCGCCTTTCCTTCTCCTGCATGCACGTACAACCTGACAGATCGTGGCAAAGTAGAATATGTTTCACAGATTACAAATCTAGGGCGCACGGAGACAGTTTACGGAACAGGCAGAAAGAGACTATGGATGGTGAAACCTGTGCACCAGTGAAAGAGGATTCCAGAGTTTCTTTGGCAAATATCCACTATCATTAGTCACAGACTTTGATTACCCTCAAAGCATTGTGTAGACATCCTAATCTGGGTATTATATGCATACTTTTTCATTGTATCTAGAATCATATTCTTTCTCTTTAACGGTAAAGCACTGGTTGGGCATTGATTTATTGTGCACTATTGTTGCTGTGCTAAGACCTTAGTCTTCCACTAAATATTACCCCGCTTTGCATGTGTTGGACGTCTCAGCTTCATGAGGCTTAAGTGCTAAGAGGGTGTGCTTGGTGCCCCTTTTTGGGCCATTGATAGGTCAGCCCCCGGGACATCAGAGGTTAAAAGCTCCAATTGAAACAATTGGTGTCAAACAACCTCTGCGTACCTCCAATCCACGAAGTGCTTCAATTATCTAAAGCAGGCTTTTCCAACGAGCAGCTAGCGAGCTACCGGTAGGTCTCCAGCTACCTATAAGTAGCTTTCCTGTGTGCAGCCCAGCCTACTAAATTAGAAGCTTTTGTTTGTCTGAATTAATATTTGTATACCAAACCTGAAAAGTGTATTAGAAATGAAAATGTGTGTATCTTTACAACTCCTAATCTGATGTTTGAAGGAAAACATGGCTGCATTTCCAAAATCTATTTAAAGCTGATATTTGAGTGATAGACCATTTGGTGCTGGGCAGACTTAATACTAATATTATTACCTTGGTGCAAAGGGCGTTGCAGCTATGACTGTTCTGTATTACCCATGTAAAAGCATTCCCAACTGACAAATCCTTTTTATGTTACTGCTGGAAGCCCTGCCTGATGTACTGATGTGATCACTGGTGCTAATCTTGCAAAGGGTGGCCACTAATTTAATCTTGTTTGCACTACACTACTATTAATATTAGTAGCTCAGGATGATTTTCATTGAACATAAGTAGCTCTTAATAAAGAAAAGGTTGGAGACCCCTGTTGTACTGGTTCTGTATTTCTAACCCCACACCAAGAGAGTCAAGTACTAAAATTGAGTATTTTTTCTTTTAATTTCAGTGCAAATGTTTTTGGGACCACATCACTAATAGTAAACGAGAGTAACCTTAATAGTTACTGCTCAGTAACCACTGATCACAAGAAAAGGTCTCGCCTACCACATTATAAGTGAAGAAACTGCTTTACAGCTCTGATAAACCATGACAGATTACCATAAACAAGTAACTGGTGATAACTTTGTACACATTAAATGTGGTAACGTGCATCACATTAATGCTGTACGTTATTCCATATCGAAGGGGGAATTCTCTAAATCTGGGGTCAATAGTTGCAAAAAGTATATGTGCATTCCAGGCACACCGACATAAGAAACGGTCCAATATATATTTTAATACTTAGCTGGTGTTTTCTATTTTAGATTTTACCAGCAGGTGACCAGACTGAGGTGGGGGAAAATGGTGTCACACTCAGTGGAGGGCAGAAGGCTCGGATCGCCCTGGCAAGAGCGATATACCAGGTGAGTAACTGATGCTCAGTGCTCCTCCAGCTTTCGGAAAACCCACAAATAGATGTCTGCTTTCCCCGCATGTGAGTATACAACTGTATACACATGCCTCAAACCTACAGGGCACTTATCACTATCTCTGACCGTACAGGACACTAAATGACCATGCAACACTCCTGTAGAAATAATGATACTGAATGCTTCCTCCTCCATGACACTGAATACTCATGCCATCATGATACTGAATGCTCGCGTCTCCTTGACACAGAATGCTCGCAACTCCATTACAGTAAATGCTCATGCCTCCAAGGCACTGAATCCCCATCCTGATAGAACTCTATTGGCTCCCCTTGCCGACCCACACCATCTCCAAAACCAACTGCAGCATAAACAAAGTGATCGCAACCTGCACCCCACCCTATTTAGCATTCAAGCTCACCAACTCTGGTGGTTCTCAGCACATCTGCAGCCAGGACCCCATCAGACTGCAGACTAAAAAGTATCAACAAAGACAAAACAAAGCAGCAGGTCTTTTCCATTTATACACCTAGGATCTGGAACAAGATCCCCGTATCCATCAGGAATCCCCCAGCGTTGCTCCAATTTAGAAAATAGTTGAAGACACCTTCTTAAAGAACACTGCATCACAATGCATTGACAGTCCACAAACCAGCTACCTCTCCTAACACTTGATAAAAATACCTTATACATATGTACAACCACAATTCCTGCATCACTTATAGAAATGTTAATGATCAGCCACAGGGACTGTTTTTGTCCTTATTACACAAAACAAGGTAGTGTGTACCCCTTCTACATTCCTCTACTTACCTCCCAGACTGGTCTCCCACTACTGTGGTCTGTAGGATGCCTGCTCACACTTTAGCATGCCATTCTTTGCTATCCCTTTTGTGTTTACAGCTGTTTTCCGGACATCCCAGTTAATTAGTAATATTGTATTCTCTTAGCAATATGACAAGTATCTGGAAACGTACTGTCTTATCTAACATTCAAGACCTCTATGCCATTTCTGTCTTCAAACTTTTCCCTACTCTCCAGAGGGACTCGGGAATTCCCTCCTCCCAAGTCCTAAACTAGTAATGCCTCTAACCTGTTATGAAGCTAAACCGAGACACTCCAACTGCTCCCCTTTCTAACACGGTTTCACGGTTTCAGCTGGTTATCGCTTACTTCGAAGATGACCTGAATAGAATTAGTACTGTGTACCAGACTATGTAGGCAGAAACACAGTAGGGAGAGGGCAACTTCATCCGGGAACCTTTGCATGTGGAATGGGAGCAGGGCTATGGTTTAGTCTAAACTGTACCCATACATGGCAGGCACAAACTGATTCACTACAAATGTATTCATGCATTACATCGGTATGGATGCCCACACTGTTCTTCCTTATCTACAACCGTAATACATACTTTCCGGAGCGCCCACATATTCTGGCATTGTGGTTTAAGGTGAACAAAACACTATCCTCTTTTATGGGATTGCCTTTACCATTAGCCATCACTTTTGGTAGTTATGGCATACAGTGGATTTAAGTCCACTCTCAACATGCCTTAAATGTTGTTCTCATGGTCAAGCACCAGGTGATATTTGAGTAGCTTAGCCACCCTGCAAAAGCATATCTCATTCTGTCTTGCTATGCTGATCACAAATGCTCATGTTTTAAAACATCTGATTTAGTCCAGATTCTGAGACTTTGTGTGAATCTGATCTTCCTCCTGTATTTGTGCCAGTTGCAAATGCATCACTCTAAAATATGTTGGCATAACAAGAGAAGCTACTGCAACCTCCAAACTGATCTCTCTCTCTCTCTTTATTTACTCCCTAAACAAACCTTACCAAACTCTCTAATTCCATTCGGGACCTACGTGTATGATTTGGGATTTGCTGCTCCTTCTTATTCTGCACCATGTGACGTCTGCTGTTTTTTTTGGTGGTGTTCTTCGTTTAACTACTGATACACAAAACTAACAAACATCTGACATCTGCTACTGGACAAGGCAGTTGAGGGTTTCTAGCTCAAGTCAATGACATTGGGCCTTGGTTCAATTTTTCTTAATCAGTAGGCCTTTAGCTTGTTCATTACTTATTACCATGAGAGACTGGGATCACCCAGTGTGTCTGATGGACATTTGCCATTCGTAGAAATAGCTCATGCATTTTAACCAACCTTTCAATGGTGTGCCAATTTCTTGGTGGCACACAAGGTATATAATCAGTTGCTAGAGTATAGGAATGTAGAACATCTGCGGCTTGACCTTCATTCATGTGACTCATAATATGGTTTTACCTAGGACCAGATGTGGAAAGGCGTTGGGACTGGTTTGATACTATGCAAGCCCATGGGTCAGAACTCCGGCGGGGTTTGGCAGACAACTGGTAGGGCTGCCTGGTAGAACACAATCAATTCTACATCATACCCAACTTAATAATGATGAAAAAGGAGGCAGCGAGTCACACTGCCCTATGTGGGTTACTTACAGAAAGTGTGGTCAGATGGGTGTAATATTTGAGGGAAAATGGTCTAGTAGAAGGCACTGGACCTCTGGACCACTCCCTTTAGTATAGGCTTCATTGACGGTGTAACCTTCATGCTGAGAGCAGCAGGACGTGATTCTGCACCACCTGCTAGGAATTTTAAACTGTATTGCTGCTACTGAAAAGTGAAGTATTGTCTGTCATTACTAATTTTGTTTTCAAAGATATGGATAATCTTTCTTCTTAGGATAAAGCGATTTATCTTCTTGATGATCCTCTGGCCGCCGTTGATGCTGATGTTGCCAATCACCTGCTAGAGAAGTGCATTTTGGGAATTCTCAGACACAAAACCAGAATCCTTTGCACTCACAGAACAGAATTCCTGAGCAAAGCAGATTTCCTGATTCTGATGGATGAAGGAAAAATTATTCAGACAGGTAATAACTTTCTCCCATGACCTCAAACCTTTCAATACCTGATCTTAAAGAACATATGAGAGTCTGTGCCTGACAGGTGGTCTTATTTACATGTGAAAAGTGTGCCTGGGGATTCTTCCACTATACTCTCCCACAGAAACACCCATGGCAGGAGGCAGCTCTTGGTGTCAGTCTGTGACTCTGGCATCAATTCTGCTAGGACCAGCAGGCCTTTCCCATGCAGAGGGAAGCTGCAGCTTCCTGGGACCATTTTCCTGCACCTATACATGCATCATAATTGACATTTTTACACAATTTAATAAGGCAGATACTACCAACAGAAGAAAGCAGGGACTAAAAGAGATACGGGTGTCTGTTCACGTCGCCACCTGCAGTGCTGGTGCTGCCTAATCTGTCGAGGGGCTTTTAAATTGAAGTGCATTTTTTCACTTCCGGCAAGAAAGACAACATGGATTATCGCAAAAAAGACATGTGGTTTAAAACTATGTTTATTTAGTGACAAATATTCACACAAATTATTTTTCTTCTCTAGGAAATCATTTTTTTTGCCATTGTATCTAAAGCAAGCCACAAAGTTACACCAAGTTCCTTTACCCATCCAGAGCACCCTGAACACAGTGCATTAAAGATTCTCTCCTGCATTGCTGTAGCAAGGCCTGCTCATTAAATCTTCTATCTTACACACTTGCTCCTTAAGCTATCTTGCTTGCAGCTGCACGCCTGATCACTGCCAGCACAAAGTTAGCAACATTATCCCACACTGTGAATCTCCACTGGCTCCTTTTGCCAGCATGTGTCAAGTTCAAATTACTCCGCATCATCTTCAAGGCCATGTACAGCAGTGAGTAGGTCTACTCTTCAACACACCTTATTTCCCTCTTAAGCTTCACCTGCGGGATGAAACTCTTGTAATTGGAGATCCCCACGGGGGTCAAAGACAAGACCCCAGTGTCTGAGAAGAGTTCTCAATTCATCTGGGCCTGTCTCCAGCACACCCTCTGGACAGAACTTAAATCCCTTCCTCGCACCCTCCTTCCTGTTTCATCACTGCTTTCCATCTGCTTGACAGTTGATATGAATGTAGTCATGTCTTTGCTTGTACCTGTATAAGTATAATTGACACAGATCTTCCATAAACATTGTCTGTACTCATGTAACAGACTCGACTTGATAAATGCCCTATGTAAAGTACTCTTCTGCCCTCCTGGGCAAGGTTCGTGCTGCATAAGTAGCTACAGAAAAATACACAAGATAATTAAACACTAGCTTGCCTTCCAGCCACAGTTCATTAATCAATGTACTAACCTTACACCCTTCGTATTAACCAGTAACTTTCACCCTGCTAATGGCATATTCACCATTTGGTTTTGCTATGTTCGCCCTAAGTTGGCAGGGTATGCCCAGACGTGGGTCCCTTGCTCACTTTGCCACTGGATTCAAGATAGCCTGGCTGATGACGGCTGTAAGCCAGAAACCGGTCCCAGGATGCTTGTTTCCGGTCCAGGGAAGACATGGCTTGGCAGTTCGGGCTGTACTGTTCCCATGAGGCACAGGGTCAGACTGATTTGCATATGGCCATGTCTGAACTGGGGTGGCGGAGTGAGCTAAAGAATGATGATGGATTAAACCCAGATCAGTTGACTGGGGGTGAGTGCTTGCAATGTTCAACACTCCGTCCATCGTCCCCTTTGGTTTTGCTATGTTCGCCCTAAGTTGGCAGGGTATGCCCAGACGTGGGTCCCTTGCTCACTTTGCCACTGGATTCAAGATAGCCTGGCTGATGACGGCTGTAAGCCAGAAACCGGTCCCAGGATGCTTGTTTCCGGTCCAGGGAAGACATGGCTTGGCAGTTCGGGCTGTACTGTTCCCATGAGGCACAGGGTCAGACTGATTTGCATATGGCCATGTCTTAACTGGGGTGGCGGAGTGAGCTAAAGAATGATGATGGATTAAACCCAGATCAGTTGACTGGGGGTGAGTGCTTGCAATGTTCAACACTACGTCCATCGTCCCCTTTGGTTTTGCTATGTTCGCCCTAAGTTGGCAGGGTATGCCCAGACGTGGGTCCCTTGCTCACTTTGCCACTGGATTCAAGATAGCCTGGCTGATGACGGCTGTAAGCCAGAAACCGGTCCCAGGATGCTTGTTTCCGGTCCAGCGAAGACATGGCTTGGCAGTTCGGGATGCACTGTTCCCATGAGGCACAGGGTCAGACTGATTTGCATATGGCCATGTCTGAACTGGGGTGGCGGAGTGAGCTAAAGAATGATGATGGATTAAACCCAGATCAGTTGACTGGGGGTGAGTGCTTTCAATGTTCAACACTCCGTCCATCGTCCCCTTTGGTTTTGCTATGTTCGCCCTAAGTTGGCAGGGTATGCCCAGACGTGGGTCCCTTGCTCACTTTGCCACTGGATTCAAGATAGCCTGGCTGATGACGGCTGTAAGCCAGAAACCGGTCCCAGGATGCTTGTTTCCGGTCCAGGGAAGACATGGCTTGGCAGTTCGGGCTGTACTGTTCCCATGAGGCACAGGGTCACACTGATTTGCATATGGCCATGTCTGAACTGGGGTGGCGGAGTGAGCTAAAGAATGATGATGGATTAAACCCGGATCAGTTGACTGGGGGTGAGTGCTTGCAATGTTCAACACTCCGTCCATCGTCCCCTTTGGTTTTGCTATGTTCGCCCTAAGTTGGCAGGGTATGCCCAGACGTGGGTCCCTTGCTCACTTTGCCACTGGATTCAAGATAGCCTGGCTGATGACGGCTGTAAGCCAGAAACCGGTCCCAGGATGCTTGTTTCCGGTCCAGGGAAGACATGGCTTGGCAGTTCGGGGCTGTACTGTTCCCATGAGGCACAGGGTCAGACTGATTTGCATATGGCCATGTCTGAACTGGGGTGGTGGAGTGAGCTAAAGAATGATGATGGATTAAACCCAGATCAGTTGACTGGGGGTGAGTGCTTGCAATGTTCAACACTCCGTCCATCGTCCCCTTTGGTTTTGCTATATTCACCATTAAACCACGCTTCATACTTGATGCTTACACCATTCCTTTTCCTAAATCCTGTAAGGAAGGTGATGTTGGCTCTAAGCCCATATTAAACATTAACTCATATAACTGTGTGTACATGTAATATCTAGGCTCTGACAGTGAGGAAATAGTTCTTTACACTTCTTTTTTGCTGACTTTTCTCCTTTAGGCACACCCTCTGAGATTCTTCCGTTGGTGGAAGCCTCAATTAAGCACAGCAGCAAGAGAAGAAAGAAAGTGTCTGTGGGTAAGAACAGTAGACTAGTAAATCTTTCGCAATATCACATTTGTGACTTGTTTTTTTCATCTAATCTCACTGCTGCAGAATCATGATAGTAAAAGATGATGTAGGGTGAGACTGAATTCATTCTCTCTTTGCCGCTTCATTTGTTGCTGTGTCTGATACATGAGGAGCAGGCTAAGGTGTGGATGGCAGTCACCTCCCATTTAGAAACACTTTCTCAGTTGTTCCTCACCATCCCTGCATGCTTACAGCAGCCTCATCTATCATGACCTCTCTCTGTGCTTGAGAAATTGTGGCCTGAGGGCTACCACTTCCACCACTGACTCATGCCACATGATAACACAATAATATCAGTGAAATGGTGTCCAGCTCAGGCTTCCGACCTGCATCACCAGGTAAGGGCCTCTGGTCCAATTGAGGAAACCTATGTTTAGTAAACTAAAATGAAGAGTAAGAGAAGGAAAGGCAAAGGAATGTGAGCTTGGAGTAAAATGCTAGTGTAGCTGAGAATTCTGGAGCTGAAGTGAAGAATCCTATAGGGAATTCTAAGCTCAGAAGAGAAATCTTGAAATAGCAAGGGCATTCTGGCTAAGGAGAGGGACCCTGAAGGGATTTCTGAGCTGAAGAGAGTTAAAGAGAGGGGCCTTGGACTAGAAATGGCCTTCTAAGATAAACAGCTTCTGTAAATGTCAGTGAATAGTGAGAGGTCTAAGGAGATGGATCCAAGAATATAGAGAGAAACTTGCACTGAGGAGAGGAATCTCAGAAGAGAGATGAACTCCTTATGTAGGTAGAGGGATCCTGGAATTCAAAACAGAATCCTGACCAAAAAGAGAGATTATGGAGGGAACTTGTGTTAAGGAGATACTTCCTGGAATAAATGGGGAAGGTGTAGACCAAGGAGAGGAATTAGGCGACCATAAGTGAATCCTGAGGTAAAGAGAGGGATCCTGAAATAAAGAGAGAATTGAAAGCTGGGTAGAGGAATCATGGAATAGCAAGGGTAGTCTCAGCTAAAGAGAGATTATGGAAAGATCAGGAGCTCTGATCTAAGGAAGTAAATCCTGGAGAGAATCCTCAGCTAAGGAGAGAGCTCCTGAAGGGAATTCTATCTAAGAAGATGGATCCAGGAATATTAAGTGAATCCTGAACAGTAAGCAAATTCTGAATTACAGAAAGATTCAGGAATAGCAATGGAATCCTCAACGTAGATTAGAATAAGTTACTTAACCTTCAGTAATGCCTTCTCTGGTAGAGACTCTATCTAGCCGCAGTTTCCTTACCCTAGAGTATTCCCCAGGTGCCAGGGTGTCAAACCCAATCTGGATATTTTTGAGCAATTCCCTTGCATGCTGGTAGGTGGCAATCTTCGGCACAGCGTAGCACAGTTGACATTGTCTGCGCCGGAAGTGACTTGTATAGTGCTTATATAGGCGCCGCCCCAGCTCATTGGCCTCAGCTCTTCACTGTTTTTCTGCACCAGAGGCATGGAGCCAAGTTGAGTAGGAAGGACTAGCGTGTCAATGTGCAGTCCTGAAAGATCTCTTCAGCTGTAAACAAATTACAGTTTGCAGAACAGGGAGAGTCGGTAATAAATCTGCGGCTAGGTAGAGTCTCTATCAGATAAGGCGTTACCTAAGGTGTGTAACTTGTCCATCTGATGGATAGAATTGATACCAAATCAATTCCCCCCTGAGGGTGGGTCTGCAGACTGTGTGACACTAAGAAGTCCTGGAGGACCACATGGACAAAGTACCCATCACGCCGGACCTGACTGCCTAGGCAGTTCTGTTTGACAAGCGTGTGCAGTGATGCCCACAAAGCTTCCTGACCGAAGTCCAGAACTAGGAGCACTTTTGCTAACTCGGTGATCTCAGCTTAAGCTCTGGTGGAATTAGCTCTTAAACCCTCAGGGTGCTGCTTTTTACCTTTTGGAGATGATTCTTTTGTGAACTGTATTACCTTTCTTCGCACCCGTAAACCAACAAAGAGTTAACCGTCCACCTAGAATGTAAAATGACAAAGCTCTTTTTGGGTCCGGACGGTCCTTCCTCTTGCTTGGTAGGATGAAGGAGTTAAAAAAAGTAGGCAGTGTGACAGTCTGCCCAACATTAAAGGGTGTAACCATCTTGGATAAAAAGAAGGCAAGGGTCCTAAAGACCAGTTTGTCTTGGAAAATGTTTGTGTATGGGGGATGAACAAAAAGGGCCTGCAACTCACTAACCCTCTGGGCAGATGTTATTGCCACAAGGAAGATGGTTTTGATGGTCAGCAATCTTAGAGGGCAGCTGTGCATAGGCTCAAATGGTGAGCTCATATGAAAAGGACTAAGTTAAGGTCCCATTGGGCATACTGAAGGGCTTAGGAGGAATCATGTGTTGTAAACCTTGGAGGAAATGAGTTATAACATGTGACTTAAACAGGGAAGGTTAGTTCTGCAAATGCAGGAAGGCGGAAATGGCGATAGGGTATCCTTTAACTGTGCCCAAAGCAAAGCTTTGCCGGGCTGGGGATTAGACAAACAAAATAACTTTGGGCAAGTGTGCAGACAGAGGATCAACAGATTTGGTAGTACACCAAGCCACAAATGTGTCCAGTTGGCAGGAGTAAACTGTTTTAGTGGAGGTGCCCCACATTACCAAAAGATTCTCATTATGAGACCTTAAAAAACAATCTACTTACATCCAGTCTCCATACTTCCTACTACAGGACCTTAATGAAAACACATATACAGAATGGAATCAAAATATTTAATAAAACAAGAATCCACAAAAATATTATGGCGAAACCCAACAATGTAAAACACACAAGATGATGGACGGAATGCTGCACATTGGCAAACATTCACCCCCAGTCACAGATCTGGGTTTAATCCATCGTTATTTTGCTTCACCACGCCACCCCAGTTCAGACATAGCCATATGCAAATCAGTCTTGACCCTGTGCCTCATGGGAACAGTCCAGACCGAACTGCCAAGCCATGTCTTCCCTGGACCAGAATCAAGCATCCTAGGACCGGTTTCAGGCTATCAGCCTTCATCAGCCAGGATAGCTTGACTCCAGTGGCGTAGTGAGCACGGGACCCACGTCTGGGCATACCCTTCCCACTTAGGGCGAAATGCAAAACACACAAGATGATGGACGGAATGCTGCACATTGGCAAACATTCACCCCCAGTCACAGATCTGGGTTTAATCCATCGTTATTTTGCTTCACCACGCCACCCCAGTTCAGACATAGCCAACCCAACAATGTACCTCCATATACAACATGAATAACACAATCAACAATACATCACATATAAATGACAATGATCAACTATACATCACATATAAATAAAAACAATACATCAAGTGTAGTTAAAAACCCAAGGGGAGGCAAAGTATCTAAAAAGCTCCAATCCATTATTTAGAAAGAATTGCACCCCCACTAAATTTGTCATTGGGTATTTTTGAATATGTTCAATGACATATTATACTTGTCCAAGCACTGTGGGAATTGTTTGTAAATCGGTCAACACGTTTCGGTGGTCTTAATTGGAATATACCACCTTCTTCAGGACAAATATATCAATTCAATCCTCCCAAAATGAATAGCTATAAAACCATGTTAACACAACATTTAAAACATACATCTGTAAATCAAATCTTTAAACAAAGCAAAAAGACATCAATAAAACAAAACAAAATCCCAAGCTAAACCATATTCACATATATGTGCAAACCCAATATCCTGTGGCATAAAATTATGGTCATCATCATACCCTTGACCAATAGGTGTAATGCTAAGAGTCTAACATCCTTTCATTCTTGTCCCTTCCATACCCTCATGTAACCATCTATATCACCACACTCAAAAAAGTGGTTAAGATTGTTACTTTTTTTCAAAAAACTAACCACATGTAATCTTGGGTGTGGACAGGAACACAATGCCTCAGCCTCTTGAAAGGAAATATGTTTTGTACCTAACATAACAAGAAAGCCAAACAATCCTTTTAGTATGATAATCAAAAAGTGTCATATATAGCATGGTAAGACAAATGTCATCGTCACAGGGGTCCAAACTTAAAACCATCTCCAGACACAAATTGTTCATAATTACAAATCACATTCAGAAGTGTCGGAACTTGGAAATTGTTTCAATCCCAAATATATCAAGAGGTTATCTTCAACCATAAAAAAGGAACCTATAAACATAAATTAGACGTGTCAGCTCAAAAAACCACCCAAGACACAGTGGGCTATTCTGCCTCATTTGATCTTTTGGCCACACCAAAGGTCCCATCCAATAAGTATCCAATGCATAAATAACCTTACCAAAACGGAGGACAATACTGCCTTCTCCTAAATGGTATGTGTCCTGGATAAATGGCAGGTCGGTCAGGTATCTCTATTATTTCCAGGTGGGAATCTATGTAAACCCTGTATTGGGTTAATGGAAAAAGATAACACTAAACGTATTTGGCCATATTATGAACAATACTTCTCTATGCCAATATAAATGAATATTCCTGCACTAGGCAGACATGTTTATGTTTGGAAAATCTGTTACAAGTAGTGGCTATGCACCACTGTATGTACTGATCCCATATTGAACAATTAACCTTTTTGTTTAAAATAATCCTATTATTTATGGAAGGATTAAAATCAAGCATCACCGACCTTCCAATCTGGTACTGGTGACTCTATCCTAGAGCTATGTTAGGTTTGATCAAAAACGCCCATACATATTTCAACACAGGTTTGTTTTAAAGTTTCCTGGGATGCCGAGGTAAAGTTATAGACACTCGGGCCTGTGTTCAATTACAGAAACAGACGGTAATAAAAGTAGTGCCGAGGCAAAATTCAGACACTCGGACCCGTGTTTGATTAAACAGGAAGCTGGTAATTCAGCTAGTGCCGATTAATGGTCTCTATGTTTAATAGGGTGCAGAGGCAAAGTTAAGAGCACTCGGCACCCGAGCTCCATTTAAAAAATACAAAGTCTGCAGTAACAATAAATATAGAGACCAGATGGGGTAACTATACCACGTGATACAAAGCGTAGGATCAAAATGCGTCCCAGAACGGCATCTTCTGCGTACCGTGTCGCGTAGTATAGATCCGTCCTTCCAAGATGCGATAATCTCACATCCTAAAACTTGCTACACTATTTAAACCTGGTGTCACAAACGTAAAACAGCAACATAGCCCGAAGAACTAGATCATCTACTAAAATCACAAGGGAGCCGCCGTTGTGACGCAGCCATTTTTAAACCTGTGCCGTCATTATTCACCGATTCCACACCGGCTTATGAAAATCCTGTATCGTAATATATCAAAACTCCCCTGCAGTGTAGTACAGATAAGTCTTATTAAAGAAAAACCGAATGACTATTTGTATACTCTCAGCATAAATATATTTCAAACGAGAAGTCCCCTAATTTATCAAAACGTGAGGCCAAAGGTCAGCCCTGAAAACACTGAAATGAGATCTTTACTTTATCAGATCTCTGGGCCTTGGGCAGCTCTTCCTCCAAAAAGATAGCTCCAATACGTTATGATTACTCCTGTGAAACATGAAAGTATACTCGGGTAAATAGAGCGTCCTTTCGTCTCAGGATCAAATGTCAAACACCATACAGTCCTTGCATCTTAATACATAATTATTAAAGTCGCGCTCGAGCCGTTGGCGGCCTGGATCAGGGGGGATCCCATAGTGAGGGGCATAGACATGGGGGGGGGAATGGTAGGAAAGAATCTCATTGTACGCAGACGACATATTACTCTACGCAAGCAGACCAAGGCAAACGTTTCATAGACTTATTAACATCATCCGGCTATTCAGTACATACTCGGGTTACCAGATCAACTGGGACAAATCCCTCATATTTAATCTCTCTGGAGCGCTGCCTCCACTCACTTTAGACTGCGCGGCCTTAACACAGCACGACAAATTCAAGTATCTGGGAATGTAGATAACACACTCTCCCGAGGAGTTCCTCCACCTGAACGTTTATACACAATTGACACAACTCCGCGACGACACGGCCCACTGGCGACAACTACCTATCACTCTTATGGGCAGAGCAGTATTATTTGAAATGATGGCCCTCCCACGATTACTCGATTCTTTACAAAATACACCATATAGGATCCCGAACACCTTCTTTCGAACCATCGAGGGGGGGCAACGTAACCTTTTGTGGGGTAGTGGGGCACCGCAAATTGCGCTCCGCAAACTTCAACGAGGGGTATACGAGGGCGGGCTAGCTATCCCAGACATCCGGAACTACTACCTGGTGTCCCAACTCATTAACATAAATGGCTGGGTCTTTGCCCCACGCGCCGAACCTGCATATTGAGTAGACCGTCAGGCTATGGTAACCACCGGGTACCTTAAGGCGTTGTACCAAGGACAAGATGGGGCACTGCTTCCTACACTCACACAGGTGGCGATACGAGCATGGCATGTTGCCACCAAAGCACTGGGATGGAAGGTCAGACTCACCCAGCAAACCCCTTTGTGGCACAGCGGTGCTCTGAGAGAGGTAGGCCGCCTACAGGGATTCCGCAGCTGGAGCCTCATAGGCATAGATACCCTCGGGGACGTATGGTGTAAGGGTAGTACGTTTAAGGATTTGTAAACAGAATATTAACTGACAGATAAGGAACAGTACAGGTACCTACAGTTGAGACATGCCCTGAGGTGCCACGTCCCGGAAGGGGGGTCACTACCTGAGTACTCCCCCTTAGAAGACCGACTATTATTGGACCCTATTCCTGACAAGGCGATTTCCCTCACATATAGGAAGTTAATGAATAACCTTCCTGATCCTCTGGGCCCACTCAGGGCAGCCTGGAAAATGGACTTAGGACTGCTAGAGGATGATGACTGGCAGGAGGCAATTCAGAGCCACAGAGAGATCGCCATAAGAACGAGAGTCCTACACAGAGTGTATTATCCCTGTACCCTTCAGCATAAGATAGGGAGGGCGATCTCGGACCAGTGTGTTAGGGGGTGCGGTGAAGCCGGCACTTTCTTCCATATCATCTGGGACTGCCCCAGAGTTCAACGCTTCTGGATGAGGGTTGCTGGGGTGATGTCAGAGGTTCCTGGGATTTGCATACAACCGGAGGCACGTTGGCTCTTCCTCGGGATCACGGGAGAAGATCGATGGCCAGCACACATGCAGATGTGGTTACGGTTGGGCTCTGAGGTGGCAAAACGTAACATTGCTCGGCTGTGGGAGGCACGAGATCCACTAAAACTCTCCGGCTGGATATCAGACATGGACTGGTGCCGACTGGCAGAACAAGTAGTTTACAAGAGTAGAGGTTGCCCAAAGAAGTGGGAAAAGATATGGAGCCCATGGGAAAAGTACAGATCCTAGTAACGGTGGGGGAGTGGGAACACTGACTCGGGAAAGTTAAAAATATTAATAGGTGCAATGTAATGACATGATTGACGTATGTGCCCTCCAACACGTATTGTTGCTCTACCCGAAACGGAGGCTATGTAAAACATGATTACTTGATGTTCATTGTGTATCTGGATGGATTGACCTGTTTACTTAATAAAAAGAATGTCATTTTATTTAATTAAAGTTGTCACCCATAATCCAATGTGTTCCTACAGTATTTCCACTACCTAACTGTAAAGGGAGAACGAGAACCCCAATGTTCCCCATAGTGGCCTTATTTCAGACAAGTGAGGCGTTCCCATTCTTCTCTGTTATTAAGACCTAACCTAACGGAGTTGAATTTTGAAATGTAACATTGTTCCCTCAGCTTTCTTCTGTTGTTCAGGTTGCCACCTATTGTCCTGCTGTCAATGTTTCCTAGAATAAACCAGCTTAATTCAGTTTCATTATGTCTAGCCTCACTAAAATGTTCGACTAAGGGAGCTGAAATATTGCCTGTCCTGATGGCTGACTTATGTTTATTAACTCTTAGTCTCAATCACTCGCAGTTTCACCAATATAACCATTTCTACAGGGGCACATAATTAGATAAACTATATTTTTACTGCAACAATTGGCGAGGAACTGAGTCTCATGGGGAACCCCATGGCAGGACACCCTAAGGTCCCTAATACAATGTTGGCAAATACTACAATTGCCACAACTGAAGTTGCTCCCTATTCTACTATTTCTATCCACGCCAGCTTTAATATGTGATTTTCTCTCTATAAGTGTGGACTAGAGTGTTCCTAAGATTTCTATTGCGCCTAAAAGCAAACAGTGGTGTTTCCATTTTCCTACCCTGTTCACTATTCAAGATTTTCCAGTTCCTGTTGATCTCATTTTTTATCCTGTTATTAATACCAGAGAAATTACTAACAAAGACCAGCTTGTCCATAGATCGTTTGTTGTTTTCATTAGAAAACATGCTGTCCATATTGTAATACCTAGCCCGTTTGTATGAGTGTTTTATCAATTTATTAGGGTACCCTCTATCTTTGAGTTTATTTTTTAGAGAATTGGCATATCTGTCAAAATCAGTTATGGAGGTACAGAAATTGTGCTAACGGTATATTGTCCCGCTGGCTTCTATGGTGGTAGCTGGAATAATGTAATAATGTTTTTTTGTCAGTTAGTTTACAAAAAGGTTCCATCTCTAGGTTCCCATCCACTTCTTTGATAGTGAGATCTGAAAAGTCACATTTTGTCCTGCTTACAGTAGCAGTGAAATGTAGATTGATGTCTCCCAGATTTAACCAGGAAATATAGTCCACTAAGTCTTCATCGGTGCCACTCTACACAAAGAAAATGTCATCAATGAAGCATGACCAATGTTTGACATTTTCGAAGAAGGGAGTCACCTCATTATAGACCTGTCTTATCAAACTCCCCTATAATTAGATAGGCCAGACTTGGGGCATAGGTGGCTCCCATGCTGGTCCATTTTAGTTATAGAAAAAGTTAATCCTTGAATAGGAAAATATTGTTTTTTAGGATCATCCTAAAACAAGGTACTAGAAACTCATTGTTGACTCCTGGTATCCTGGAATCTTCCAGGATCAATCAATCGGGGTTTATAAAGCGTGCTAATCACCCGTGAGGGTCTGAAGGCGCTGGGGGGTGCAGCTCTAGGTCAGCCGAAAAGTCAAGTCTTGAGGCTCTTCCTGAAGGTGTGCAGGGTGGGTAAGTGTCTGAGGTTGGCTGGGAGTTCGTTCCAGGCTTTGGATGCGACGTAGGAAAAGGCTCTTACCCCGGCTCTTGTTCTGCGGATGCGTGGGGTCGTTGCTAGGGCGAGATCGGCGAAGAGGAGGTTTCTTTTGGGTGCATGGAAAGAGATTCTTTCGTTGAGGTATTTGGGCCCGATGTTGTGGAGGGATTTGTAGGCGTGGGTGAGTAGCTTGAAAGTTACTCTCTTCTCGACAGGGAGCCAGTGGCGGTCTTGCAGGTGGTGGGTCATGTGCTCATGTCGTGGGGTGCCGAGGACGAGTCTGGCTGCGGTGTTTTGGATGGTCTGGAGTTTCTGTAGCAGGGATTTGTTGATTCCCGCGTAGAGAGCGTTTCCGTAGTCCAATCTGCTTGTAATGTGCGCTTGGTTGATGATGTTTCTGTCTTCTGGTGGGAACCACTTGAAAGTCTTGCGGAGGATGCGGAGGGAGTTGAAACAGGTGGAGGTGACGGCGTTGACCTGGCGAGTCATGGTGAGGAAGGAGTCTAGAATGATGCTGAGGTTCCGGGCGTGGTTCGTCAGGGTGGGTGGGTTTCCGAGGGCAGAGGGTCCAATATATGACACCGATGGTATCGTCCTGCGGAATGTTGGTATATAGGGACTCGATGTCTAGGGTGACGAGCAACTCCCTATCCTTGTCATACTCTAAACCCTCAATCTTTGAAATCCTATGAGTAGAGTCCTTTATATAGGACCTCTGCATACTGACTAGGGGTTTGAGAAAATTGTCTTAGTATTTACTGAGAGGTTCCATAAGTGAGCCAAAACATGAAACAATCTGTCTAAGGGGGGGACTTTCTATACTTTTATGTATTTTTGGCAGCCATAAATGGCAGGAATAATGGGTTCCACCTGTTTTAAAAATCTAAGCTCCTCCTCACAAATCTAACCATTTTGTTTAGCTTCAAGGAAGCAAAATACATCACATTTAAGTCTGTCGAGAAGACTTAAACATAAAACTTTCTGATAATAATTCTTAATCAGTAATAGCTCCATCACTTTCTCCTCATAAATGGGGGTATCAAAGATTACCAACCCCCCCGCCTTTATTGGCGGGTTTGATTGTTATTGAGTGGTGTTCGCCTACGTTTATTAAGGCTTTCCTATGTTCATGACTGAGATTATTGGGCACAGAAACCCTACTGTCCAAACTTTTGCGTATTCCAATTTCAACAGCTCTTTAAAAATCTCTCTTTCTTTCCCCACATGCGCAATAAAGGGGTAACAGAAGATTTGGATTTGAGCCCTGACACGTTGGTATTGGTGTAGGTATCCCTACCTTCAAAAAATATGGTGCGTCTGACCTTCTCAAAAAAAGTCCTTAAATCACATTCTATTTGGAATTTGTTGATCCCCGAGGCTGGGGCAAAGCTAAGTCCTCTCTCTAGAACCTCCCTCTCCCATTGGTTGATGTTTGTTTTGGAGAGATTGATAATTGGGGCTTTATGTACCACCAATATTTTTACCTCCGGGTTCTCAAATAGTCCTGATGAGGTTGATTCTTCTGTATCTGACCTCTCCCTCTGTTTTAGTAATTCCTCTGACCTCTCTTCTGTGCGGTTCTAAAACAGGTTTGTATTCACTGTTATGGCTAACTTCACTTTCGTCTCTCATAGTTGGCTCCTCTTCACTACTAGATCCTGACGTCTCATAAAATGTAAGATATTTTCTAGGTCTATATTGACAGGGTTTTTCCTTGTAGGGTCTGTTTGTTGGCTCTGGTCATTCTTTTGGTCCTCATAGTACTCTTTCCACAGGTAAGAGTAAACCACTTCCTTTTTAAACTTATTAATATTCGTTCTGAGTTTGTTTGTTTTCTTATTGACCATATAATCCCTGTATCTAACTATTTCTTGATTAATCTCTTCCATTTGTTTTTTACCTTCATCTAAATTGGTGTTTTCCCTCACACTTTGTTCTAATTCATCAGTTTCCTTGCGGTCCAACAGAATTATTTCTTGGGCCGTCTCAATAATCAGTAGCATCTAATCTCTGCTACATCGATTGGCAATAAGGGTCCATGTATGTTTGAATTTCTGATTTTCTATGAATAGACCCGGTTCATTTCCAACTTAAAGGCCAATCGGTGTAACTCCTGTTTTACAATATTCAAAAAGAAATTCTAAATGGAGTTCAGCTCTCTTTAATTTCTTCTTAAGAGCCAGTTTATCTCACTTCTCACTGTTGCTGGAGATCATGGTCACCATGTTACCCATATGGCCATTATCACTAATGATTTTGTTGACCTGGTCTTCAATCGTAAAAAATGATTTTTTGTTTCAGTGAAGATAACCTCTTGATGTATTTGTGATGGATAAAATGTCCAAGTCCGACAGTGCTGAATGTGATTCGTAATTACGAACACTTTGTGTCTGGAGACGGTTTTAGGTTTCTACCCCTGTGACGATGAGATTTGTCTTACAATGGTATCTATGACACTTTTTGATTATCATACTAAAAGGATTGTTTGGCTTTCCTGTTAATTTAGGTGTAAAACTTATTTCCTCTTAAGTGGCTACGGCATTGTGTTCCTGCCCACACCCACAATTACATGGGGTTAGTTTTTTCCAAAAAGTTAACAATTCATCTTCACCACTCTTTTGAGTGTGGTGATATAAATGGTTACATGAGGGTATGGAAGTGACACGGATGAATGGATTTTAGACTCTAAAATGACACTTGTTGGTCAAGGGTGTCATGAGGTTTCAGCGGGTGTATTTGTGCCACAACCATAATTTTATGCCATGGGATATTGGGTTTCCACATATATATGAACATGTTTTAGCTATGGATATTATTTTGTGTTATTGGTGTCTTTTTGCGTTGTTTAAAGATTTGATTCCCGGATCTAGGCTTTAAATGTTGTGTTGTTGTGTTTTTATAGATATTCATTTTGGGAGGAGTGAATTGATATATTTGTCCTAAAGAAGGTGCTAAATTCCAATTAAGACCACCGAAACGCGTCAACGGATTTACAAACACGACCCACAGTGCTTGGACAAGTATATGTCACTGAACATATTCAACAATACCCAATGACACATTTAGGGGGAGTGTAACTCTTTCTGAATAATTGATTGGAGTTTTTTAGATACTTTACCTTCCCTTGGGTTTTTTGTTTTCATAAAGGTTCCGTGGTAGCAAATTTGGTTGAGTGTGGAGATTGGATGTAAGTAGATTGTTTTTTGAAGGTCTCGAAAGGGGAATCTTTTGGTAATTTGTTGTTAGTTAAACCCTGTCCACTTGCATTTTGAGGGGTTTATCTCTTTGCTTTGAAATTTTAGAGGCGGTAAGCCTGGCTGCTAATATGACATCACACACTTCGGGAGGGAGGTCCAACACCCTCATCTGAGCCATTCAATTTCCACGCATGTAGGTGGAGAGTGTGCAGGCTCGGATGCAATGAGATCCTCCCCAAGGTGCAGCCTGATCAGAGGACAGATGCTCATGCTCAAAAGTTTGGGATACCAGACTCTCTTGCCCAGTCCGTGGCCACTATGATGACTTGGGCCCGGTCGTTCTTGATCTTCTTGAGAAGTCTGGACTGGAATGGTACCAGAAGATCGGCGTAAAAGAATCTTGAGCTTCACTTTAGGCTAAATGCTTCTCTGAGCAAGAGCCACCTTGAAAACTCTAGAGCGCAGAAGTGCTGACATGGTGTGTTCTCGGCAGTGGCAAATAAATCTAACCAAGGTTCTCCCTAATCTTTGAAGACACCTTGCACCACATGCAGTCATGAACAGCGAGGCATCTGGCGTTTAGCTGGCCTGCTAGATGTTGAACCGCCAGACTCTGTTCTGATGCTCCAGACAGTTCCAGGGATACAGGGACTATTGAAACAGGGTCCACAACCCCACTCTGCCCTACATATTGCCATACCATATGACATGGTGTTGTCCGTGAACAGCTGTATGACCCTTCCCTTGATAGAAGGAAGAAAGGCTTTCAATGCCAGACATATCGCTCTCAGTTCCAGTAGGTTGATGTGGAGCTGAGACTCCGTCGGATACCAGAGTCTTATGATATCCACCTCTTTCAAATGCCGCCTAACCCATAAGTGATGCATCTGTCACCACTCTCGAGCTCTGGGTGGGGAAGAAAGAGGTGTCTGCTGTTAATTTAGTTGCGGTCCGTGAGCCACCACTGCAGATCTTTTGCAGTTCCCTCTGATATCTGGACTAGGTCAGAGAGATTCCCCTGAAGCAGTGCCCACTCGGACTTCAGATCACACTGCAGGCATGCATATGGCAACTGGTATGTTTTACCAGCGGATGCAGGAGGCCATGAGACCCAGCAGCCTCAGAGTCAGTTTCACTGCAATCTAGGACAGGGGCTGAAACATCATAATCATAGCCGGAATAGCCTGGACTCACTTTTCTGGAGGAGAAGGCCAAAACTGAACTGAATCCAGAATAGCTCTGATGAAAGTGAGCATGGGTAAGGGAGTCGGGCATGACTTTGGCACGTTGATAGTGAACCCCAGCGAATGGAGAAGTTATGCTGTAGTGTGGAGATGGGAGACAACTATGTGGGGTGAGCCCACCTCCAACAGCCAGTTGTCGAGGTAGGGGAAGACTGAGAACCCTAACCTCTGCAGATGAGCCACAACCACCGCCATCACTTTTGTGAACACCCGCGGGGCGGTGGTAAGGCCAAAGGGGAGCACAGTTACTGGTAATGCTCTTTGCCTACTGTGAAGCACAGATAGCACCTGTGTGCAAACGGAAAAGGGATGTGGAAGTAGGCATCCTGCAAGTCCAGCGCTACCATCCAGGGTCGAGGGCAGATGGAACCTGAGCCAAAGTGAGCATCTTGAATTTTTCTTTTCTCAGGAAGTAGAGGAGGGGATGTAGATCTATGATAGGATGGAGGCCTCCATCATTTTTCAGCACCAGAAAGTAACAGGAATAGCAATCATGACCTACTTCTGATGTTGCCACCCTCTCATTGGCTCTTTTGGCCAGAAAAGCCAGTACTTCCTGACCCAATAGCGAGAGGTAATTCTCTGTCAGTCGATCAGTGGATGTGGCAAGGGTGGTGGGGCCTGTTGGAATGTGAGGGCAAAGCCCCCCTGGACGATCTGAAGCACCCACTTGTCGAAAGTTATTTCCCACCATTGGGGCAGGTAGTGCTGGATCCTGCCACCAATAAGGGAAACCATGGTAGTAGGAGGACAAAACTAAAGAGGCTTCTGAGTTGTGGTTGCCGGAAGGGGGGGCGGATTGGTTCGACCTCTGGCTCTGGTTCCCACTAGGTCTGTGGGAGCCACGTCCACGAAAGAACTGTGATACCTGCCGTGATGGCTAAGGGGAAATGGACATGGCAGATAGCCCCTAACGTAGCCGCGGAAGGCGGATTGCGACCATCACGGGGCCATGGTGAGCTCCAATGACCTAGCGGTGGACCTACTGTCCTTAAATGGGTATAGAGCCAAATCCGCCTTGTCACCAAAACCTGAACAGCTCCCAAAAAGCCGGTTGTCCTTAGCCAGGCGTAACGTCAAAGAGCCACCGTGTGAGCAATGGCTCTGCCCAGCAAGTTGGCGTACCCAATCTACAACTGATGGTGAACCTTGCTGCATCTCTTCCATCAGCAACATATTCGGAGAGTATGGCCCAGGCAGCACTTGCGCAAACCGCATCCCACACATTGTGGAAATAATGCTGCAGTGAGCACACGTGTTCACGGATCGCAGTGGTAGGCTGATGGAAGAGAAAATTCCAGGCTCCCAGGGGTAGGGTGCTGGGAGAGTAAGGCTCGGTGCCCATGAGTGGGGCGATGGGGGCAGGCGATAGTCCTGTGCACAGGAGTGCCTGTGCAGGGCTTGGCCCAGGCCCCAAGCAGGACATCTGTGAGGGCATCATTACCAGGGAGCCAGGGTTCTGCTGAGGATACCCAAGGCTGAAGCACCACTGTCAGGTCATTGGTTGGACCTTGATCATGGGCAGCTGCAGGTCCAGGACCTCAGCGGTCCTCTAGACCACCATCGCAAAAATGTCCCTTCCTCCATAGCTGCTGTGGGAGAAGAGAGGAGGCCAGTTTCTGGTGAGGTGTCTAGACCACTGGCATCAGGCAAGTCCCCGTACCAGGCGTCATTGACCATGGGTTCTGCTAGGGGGTCGGTGTAGCCATAGGGATCCTTTCTATCCCCACCGAGAAAATAGAGCGCTTTCTCCAACTCAAGACATGTGGGCCTGGTCGTCGTTGAGCGACGCCTGTCCTGCTCTGTATCAGGATCGGTAATTATTATGGGATCGGCACCACCGATGGGGATTAGTGTCTCCAGGAATGATGCCACTGGAATAGTCCCCATAGGAGGTCAAGAAGTTGCAGCCGGGGCCAATCCGGATCCTGTATGGATTATAAGGGCCCGACTGGCGATGAGGGTATTCCCGCTGGCGGAGCCCCTTCCGAACCCATGGGCACAAAAAGCGCTCCAGAGGGGTTCAACTGCTCAAAAATGAGACTCATGGCCTCTTAAAATCCTCGTAGTTGGGCAGAGGTAGCTGTGGTTAACCCGAGGAAACTTGGAGCGGACTCAATGTCAGACACCCGTGCCACAGGAACAACTTGGGAGCAAGGCCTGGCTCTATGTTGTTGTCAGAAGGATGAGAGAGATGCAGAGAATTTGAAGCGTGCTTTGACTTCTTAGACTTCTTCTTGTGAGACTTACCTGAAGAAGTCCAGGATCATGATGTGGATCGATGCGAGTGACTCCGAAGCAGGCCTGAGACCTCCCTCGCGAACGGGACTCGGAGCGTGACGAGCGACCAAAAGCTTCATGGCGTGAATGGCCTTGGAGTTCATGGTCTTGCAATTCACACATGCTACGGAGTTGTGGTCCCGCTCCAGGCACCATATACACACACCAAGTGGGGATCTGTCACAGACATCTGTCTGTGACAGGCACCACAAGGCTTGAAGCCAGTAGGTTTCTTCAGGGACATCTCCAAAAAATAGTTAAAGAAAAAGGCGCACTAGTTGACTTAGAGAAATGTCGAAAAAAGCCAGTCAAAAAATTACTCTGGGGAGCTCATCTGCTCTGATGGCATAGAAAAGAAAAAACTAAGGTCAGTGCATCTGGATGGCACCTATATAGGCACCATGCTTGCACGGACAATGCCAACGACACCAGGAGGAGTTGAACAACACCACCTACCTACACACCAGGGGATTGCTAAAAAATGTCCGGATCCAGTCTGACGCCTGGGGTATATTTTAAGGTAAGGAATCTGCAGATGGAAGTCTCTATCAGATTATATAAATTATGCAAAAGTACTGAGTTTGGAGAAAGGATTGTGGGATAATCCTCAGGTTAACCTTTAGTGATGTTCATAGTCACGCTCGCCCGTTGCCCTAGAAGGGAAGTGATCTGGAGGACTGAATCAATAGCACCCTGTTTATTTCAACAAGTGTGAAGCTGTTTTCCCGTCTCACGTGAACTTTATGGATGTCCAACCAAGGAAAATATACACCGGGGCCAGGCACCCAAATGGAATCCCTAGATAAAGAGGGTTGTATTTATTTTAAATTTCATCTATTTTTTACTAATAAATTACATTAATGCAATAGAACTATGCACCCACTGCTATGACTGTTTTCCAGGGAATAACATACACTTCATAAATCATTACTGGACAGGCATGTCAGCTTTCCCAATCTAACCTGAACACATTAGGGTTGTGCTTGTTGTCTGATGTCTTCGTTGTGCTCTGTCTTATTAGCATCATCTGAGGGTGACAACGAAGAAGAGGATGATAACGAGGAACAAAGTGAGAGCCTTATGGACTTAGGAGATCAGTCTGAAGATGAGGAGAAGACAGAGGAGCACCCTAAAGCTGATGCCAGTCTCTATCGTGATACAGACAAAGGCCAGGTGTCAGAGGAATCCGGGTATGGCCATAACCTCATCGACGAGGAAGAGAAGAAGGAAGGCCTGGTGTCCTCCCTGGTCTACAGGGCATACTGTAGTGCAGTGGGTACACCTTTGGCATGTGCGATCCTGTGCTTTTTCCTCTTAACAGAAGGTAACTCAAGACTCTTATTCTGAGTATTTCACAATCTGCAGTTGCAATGTGTGTGACACTCGAGTGTTAGATGATTGCATTGTCCAAAATGCTAAGATATGTACTTTATGAATTAATGAGTCTCAATTGTGGTAAGAAACATGTAGGCGGTAGCTGACAAATATACCTATTCTGCCAACGTGCAATTTTGCTAGGCTCTGTGGACATATTTTATAGGATTTGTTACTAATAAACTGGTGATATTTCAGTGTAAAAGAGTGGGCTTTGGGTCAGCCCCTTGCTCATGACTGAATGGCGTTATTGTCTACCTTAGTTCAATGTTCCTGATTCAGTGGCCTTTCTCCCTATTCTTGTTTTTGTCCCCATATCCTCCTAACCCCTGCAACCATTCCTGGGGGCGTAGCTTCTATACCATCATGTGAATGAATTGTATCTTTCCACTGACACCAGAGAAATATTTTTAATTTGTGTTTAGTAGTCCACAAGAGTGCATGGCTTTCCTCTCTTTCTTCCTCATCCGCCTTCTTTCTGCTTCCCACCTCCTCATCGCCTGCAGTTGCTCTCCTTCCCCTCCCCCTTTTATTCCGGCCCGCTTCATTTCTTTTTTGAGTTACTTCAATGGTCCCGCAGCTGTTCATTGCTACTAGGCCGCTCACTTCCTCGCTCGTCCGTTGCTCACTTTCCATGCCACGCCCCACTCTTTTCCCACCCTGCTTTATTTTTATTATTTTTTGTTTTGCAAGAGTCTGGTTTATTGGCTGCTTGCTTCTGTCAGTTTGCGCAGAATCCTCGCTCATATTTTATTTCTTGATTTACTGCTCCAATATAACCTTACACCATCTTGAAAAGATACATTAAGAATAAAGTGTTGCAAAAAAAAATCATTACATGATAGCTGCTCTGTGTAAGTACGTATTTGCAGTCATCAATGACCATCTCGGGGAGATTTTGGTTAAACTTTGGAAAGCAAAATATTTCAAGATGTCTACAAGTGTGTGTGTGTGTGTGGGGGGGGCATGGGCAGGTATGAAATGGCCTGTTATACTTCATGAACAAAAGAATTCCAATATGGCTGCCCTTCCATGCATATTCTTACAACCCACAAGCGACCATGTTTGCATGGTTTTGACCATAAACTATAGTAAAGCTAACTAGCATTGGCAAAGCCAAAAACGCTGCACTTGTGTTTGAAACTCCAAACTTGTTGACTTTGTCAAAACTTGAAGCAACTTTTACAGGAATGTTTTTAATGTGTGTTGTCCCGAAAAGTTTTAAAATTGTTTGCATTTCTATTCCTTCTTACAGTGGTTTGAAAGTGCCGAGGACACCACATAGCAAAAGGGTGGCTTGGGATTACCCGCAACGTAGTACGTGTTGCCAATTTGGAAGTGTTTATAGGTATACAAAAGCTTAAATCACAACTACTCTACTGTTGTGTAATGTAATGAACAACAGGGAAGAGACTCTCTGATAAAGAAGGAAAAGTAGGCATACTACCATCTTATGGAAAAGAAATGCTCCACTATTGATAGTCTTGGATGCTGGCCAGGTCTGAGTAGAGTTTAAAAAAAGAATCATTATTTAGTTTTTTAATACAACACAGAAAACCATACCATACAATAATAGCTGGCAAGCAAAACATAGAGGAAAAGAAATGCATATTGTTAAAAGAAAATAGGTACAATAAGCTGTGACAACAATGATAGTATTCCAGTCATGAACGAGGCAGCTTAGTAAGAATAGCATGGAGGCCCTCAGAGTTATGGGTCTTGTGTAACAGCAGCAGTGTCCCAACCAAGGAAACCAGTCAGGCTCTTCCCAAACTATCACAAAATCCACGACAGGGGAACCAATTAGAGCAAGAATGCAGAAAGACCCGAAAGCTTCTAAGAGAAATTCGCCGAGGCCGGGCTCATCGCCCTAGTCTCCGTGACTCGAGAGGACCCACCAGACGTGGACTCGTCTAAGATCACAGGGCCCCCACAGTCCACCTGTGGACACACCAGTAATATAGTATCCCATGCTGGTAAAATCGACACCTTCCTCACCCCCTAGCCTCCTTCTTGTAAATCGCCTCACTTTCACATTCCGCCCATTTCACCAACTCCAATCACCAACGGTATGCATCCGGCCACAGACTGACTTCCAGCTCATAGTGAGCTGTCTGCGGGCAAGGATCAAAGCCAAGTCCAAGAACCTATCAGTAGTTTTCCTAGCCGCTGTTCATTCACGGAGGCCTAGCAGTCAGAGTTGGGGACTAAGGAAAAAATCTGTGGTCCCCGGAACCACTTGGAGGACCGTCGTCCAGTATGGTAGTAAAAGTGGACAGGACCAGACCATGTTGAAGAAATCCACATCCTCAATAGCACAGCAGGGGCACTCTGAGGATGCAGCCGGTAGCATGGCGTGTATACGCCAGGGGGTCCGATAGGCCCAATGAAGATAAATGAATTGAATACGTTTGTAGCGGGCATTTCTAGGCACTCTAGAGCCAGATTCTAGTACCTTCTGCCAGGATGATTAATTAATTGGGATCTTCCTCCCAATGTGACCAGAGAGCCGTGAGAGCCGTCTGCGTTCCTTCCAGCAAAGCCCTTTATAGTAATGTAACCATCTTCGTACGCCTCATAAGAAGGTAATGATGGTGCAAACACTCATGCTCCGGAGGTTCCGCAATACCAGAGCCCCACCACTCGGGCATCTGGTGAGTTAGGGCACCATGGAGTATGAAATGCCCGACCGGGAGATCTTACAATTTCCGAAGGTCCAAGAAAGTACACAATCCCCCCTCATCCCCTCCCCATGCAAAAAGATCACCCAGGACAGAAATCCCATTCGCCGGCCACTCACGGAGCCCCGACCACCCCTCCGGGCGTCCCCAACGTTGGATCACCAAAAGAAGGAGATCTCGGGTATATGGGGACAGCCTCTGGGTCCACCGCAAGGCTCGAGCCCAAAACAGCATCCCGTCCTAAGCAGGATATTTGAGGTCCGTACCCTGGAAGCAGGCGACAGCTTCAGCAGGATACCAAGTAGTAGATCTTTGGATGAAGAGCCACACTCACTTGTTCCCACGCCATCCCACAGATAGGAACTCCAACGTGCCACACACTGGAGTTACACTGCCAAATAATATAGCTCCAGGTTGGGAGCCGCCATGCCCCCTCAGTCACAGGGAGGCCCAATTTCCAAAGGGCCACACTGTGGCGGGAGGTGCCCCAGTATAGCGACAGCAACACACCGTCCAGCTCCAGGAAGAATTTTTGAGGCACCTCTAGTGGGAGGGCTGCAAACAAATACAGGAGACAGGGCGATAAGATCATTTTGAAACGGCCACCCGGACACTCACCGACAAAGGCAACGTAGTCCAGCAGGCAATCGAGCGTCACAACCCAGCAAGTGTCCGCCCGAAGTTTCCCTCATACAGCAGTTCCGGGGAGTGATAAATGGCCACACCTAGCTATTGAACCGCATGTTGCTCCCATTGCAGCGTCGGAGCTGTGGGAATGGGGCCGCGCTCAAGCACATAACCCCTCATGGGGTAGCCACAAGACTTATCCCAATTGACCCTCAGTCCAGAGTGAACACCGGTATCCGACAATGCCGCCACCACATCCCCGAGGTCAGTATCCCTCCCCCTCGTTATACTGAGAATCAGATGTAAGGCATAATCCTTGGTAACGAAGGCCCTGGCTTACCGTGCTAGCAAATGGTTCCATGGTGAACGCAAACAGGGTTGATAAAGGGCAACCCTGCCGAGTACCCATTTCAACCGCTAAGGCCTCCAAGAGCAAGGTTCCAGTACGGATCCTAGCCAAGGGGTTAGTGTAGAGAAGCTTCATCCACTTGACAAAGGGTAGTCCCATACCCATGCCAAACAAGGTGGGATAGCGAAACTTCCAGCGGTGTGAATCAAAAGCCTTCCTAATATCTACCATGATGACCAGTGCCTCCGCTTGCAACCGCTGCCGATGGTCCAATGTCAGGAACAATTGCCAGATGTTAGGCATGGTGCTACGCGTTGGAATGAAACCAGTCTGATCAGGATGCACTAGAGAGCACAAATGCAGAAATAACCGAGTCGACAATATTTTACTCAGGATCCTGTAGTCAGCGTTGAGTGCAGAAAGGGGGCAGTAAGAATCGAGAAAGAGCTGAACCTTATCCTTCTTTGGAAGTGAGACAATAGCGGCCTCCTGCAGCAAGGAAGGAAGCTGACAACACTGCTGAGAGTCATTGAAAAGTGCCACAAGTCTATGGACAAGGTCCGAAGTGATATAGAATTCAATCGGTAAACCATCAAGGCCAGGGACCTTACCCCTCGCCATTTCCCTAATGTGCCCCGTACCTCCTGCTCTTCAATATCTGCACCCAGCTGATCTGCCACTGCTGGCTCAAAGGACACTGGGGAAGCTTCTGCTATATATTTCAGCATTTCCACCTCACTACTCACCACCTCCGAGGAGTCAAGGTCATAGGAGTGCTACAGGAACACCTCATTGATCTCCTCCTGAGTAAAGATATCTCGCCCGAGTGATCGCTTAGTTACATTATAGTATGGCCACCCTGACATCCCACAGAAGTCATGCAAGCATCCTGCCTAATTTATCTCACTCCGCATGGGCTGTAGCTAAGTTTGCCTTATAATCAAGGGGCTCGACCAACTCACACAACTTCTCCCGCTCCTCCAGCAGGCGCCCTCTTCTAGTCTATGGACAAGGTCCAAAGCGAATGTTGCTTAGAATTCAATCAGTAAACCATCAAGGCCAGAGACCTTATCCCTCACCATTTCCCTAGTTGGCCCCCGTACCTCCTGCTCGGTAATATCTGCACCCAGCTGATCTACCACCACTGGCTCAAGGGACACTGGGGAAGCGTCTGCAATATAATTCAGCATTTGCACCACACTACTCGCCACCTCCAAGGAGTACAGGTCACGGTAGTGCTGCAGGAACACCTCATTGATCTCCTCCTGTGTAAAGACATCTCGCCCAAAGGGATCGCTTAGTTAAAGTATAGTGTGACCACCCTGACATCCCACAGAAGCCATGCAAGCATCCTGTCCAATTTATCTCCCTCTGCATGGGCCCTAGCTAAGTTCGCCTTATAATCAAGGCGCTCAAACAACTTCTCCAGCTCCTCCAGCAGGTGCCCTCTCCTATCCAGAGTTCCCTCCAGCCCACTGGATACACCATCTAACACAACCTCCTGCCGCTGGATATCTGAAAGTAGTTGGGTACGTACCCCCACTCTACTGGAAATACAATATCCTCAAATCACCACCTTCATGGCCTCCCATTCCACCCAACAATGAGGCTGAGCCTGCATTACCAAGTCAGTACTGCGAAATGTGCTCCCCCAGTAAATCCTGGAAGGCCTCGTCATCCAGGAGAGCTGAATTAAAGCACTGGGTAGGCTAGGTGAGGACCATTGGAACATATCCAGCACGGGAGCATGATCAGAGTACATCTTCGCTAAATTTTCCACCTCTATTACCCTGCAATAGAGCGCCCTACACGTATAAAGTCTATCCAGCTGAACCTCGAGATCATGCAGGCCAGATCAATAAAAGTACATGTGAACCTCCGAGTGCCTCACCCACCAACTGTCCACTAAATCCCACTGTCCGGCCCACAGACAGGCCGCCGCTACCAGTATGCCTGTTATTGCATCACATAAGGGTGGGTGTGACCTATTCAGGCTCAAATCCACCACACAATTAAAGTCGCCCTCCACCACTTTCCTATAGGGGACAATGAGCAATAGCGGGGCGCCAAGCCGGTGAGGAACTGCGGCTGATCCGCGCCTAATGCATTTAGTTCAAGAGGGCTACATCTCTGGAATATGTGATGTTACAACGCGATCAAAATGATCACGGTATGTAACATCGCAGTTTTTACAACGCAAGTCGTTACAACGACTTGCGCTGGAGGGCACTGGACTTAGGAGTAGTAAGATTTACTATTCCAACACCAGTCTACGTACAGTAGGGAAGGTGTTGGAATAGTAAATCTTACTATTCCTTAGGTTTTAGCGCCCTCCAGTGCAAGTCGATGTAACGCTTGCGTTGTTATGGCAGCGTTCTAAATGCATCGCGGTGTAATCACCGCGATGTAAAGGATGTTTCCCCATCTCTGTCATCCAACCACCTGGAGACCAGGACATAGCGTCCCTCAGGGTGCATGACCGCCTTGTGCAATTGGAATGGGACCCCAGGCCTGATCCAAATGAAAGCGCCCCTCGAAAAGGCAGAGTAGGAAGTAGCATAACGTTGGCCCTGCCAGCACCTCCGAAGGGCATAGCCCTCAACCTCTGTAAGATGAGTTTCCTAGAGGAAGGCAATATGCACTCCCCTACTTTTCAAATAAGACGGTACATTATAACACTTAGTGGGGAAGAGAGGCTCTGCACATTCCATGTAAGCAACTTAATTTGGGTGACCATGAATAAAGGGCCAAGTGGAGGAAGGAACACTCTGGGACGCTACCATTGTCAGTTCCTGACGATACTAGGAGGGCCCCACTGTACTACATACCTAGCTCTATGACCTTATACGCTCCACCACCAGCAAACAAAAGATACACTACAAAACACAATGTAACACACCAAGAAATCCCCCAACACCGCTAAGGACTGAGATAGACAACCATCCTGTCCAAACAACACACTACACAGGGCACACCTAGAAGCTAACTGAAGGCCAGTAAGCCAACTAGATCCATAACGGATGACGATATGTGGGAAAGGAGCCGCCAGCTAGAGGTGGAGGACCAACACTCAAGAAATATAACAGTTCTATAGGACATTTCCCACAAGCCTCCCCCAGCTCGAACCCCCAGGGCCTGATGTTGCAAGAAGTCCCCGCCAGTCCGCAGAGAAGTGGCAGTCTCAGCCGCCCTCGACTGCTCCAGTGCTACTTGTGTCCTAGAAGGGCGAGTTGCTCCCCTGCGTTGGCACCTGGGGCGCAAAGGGCGTTTCGGCTCAGGCAGCTCAGGTCGCAGAGTGCTCTTGTCAAAGAGTTTAATTCAGTCCCACGCTGCTGATGGATCGGTGAAAAAATGCACCTTGTGTGCATACTGGACACACAGGCAAGCCGGGAACAGCAAAGAGTAAAGCAGACCAAGATCGTGTAGCTTCTTCTTCAACGCCAGAAAGAAGGCCCTCTCAGGGCTGCTACACACCACTATCCGCCAGCAGGTCCAGTCCGATGCCCCCAGATGATGACACAACCCACAGGGGCCAGCTATCCTATGTCGTGAATGACTAGGGAGACGTATATGGTCACACACGGGACAACAGACTGGTATCACAAAACACAGATTGTACCAGTGTGAGCAATCGGCCAAATCACTATGTCAACAAAGCATGACAAGAGGTTTTCCTCCCCAGTACCACTTCAAAGGGCATCAAGGAGTCCAGTAATGTCCCCTGCACAAGCCCCCAATGTGGAGAGTGGCCAGTAATATCCCATGCGCTCCCCCAGTGGTGCATGGGGAGGTGCACCAACAAGGGGTAGGGGCCACTGTGCAAGGTGGAGAAGATGTTGAGCCAATAATGTCAGGCCACTAGGCCAAGAGCAAGGCAATGAGGGGGCGTCCTGTAATAGTCCAGGACCCCTGCCATTCCCCCACCAGTTGGTCCCCTCAAAAGCAGGGAAACGAGGCCACAGCACAGAAACCGCTGCAGCACACTTCACCCCCTCGTCGGTATAGCAGCTTCGGGGCCCAAGCGCCCCAATCCAATTCACCTCCACACCCAGTGAGATAGGGGGGCTCCAACAGCATGCCAGTGCACGGGGGCACAAGGGTTCACGCTGCAGACACAAGCAACAGTAATGGCCAGGTGAGGGTGATCTTCTACTCACCGGCTCCATCAATCCTCCACTAGCAGGGTCGCAGGGGCCCACGGATTTGTGGACCCCTGGCAAGCATATTTCAGGAGGGAGCACTAGCCCCATTAGGCTCACCGCCATGACCTCAAACAAAGCAGGACCGCTATTTTCACTGTCCTCCAGAGTTGGGCGTGGGCGATCTCCATGTGCCTTTACCGCCAGTCCACTACAGGTGAGGTTGCAGGAGCCCACAACCTCGCTGACCCCTGTTAATCAAAACATGGAGGTGGCACCAGCCCCGTGATGCTCACCGCCGCCAGTGAAATTCTAGTGTGGCTGCTGCGAGCGATGCAGGGCCGCCATTTTGAATGGTCTCCAGCACTGGAGTCGAGATATTGTTGCGGCCCTCAGCTCTGGGGCTGCACGCCTGGAAATGTCTGGGCGCTCCCTCTGGGTCTTGGACACCTTAGAAGGCCTCCCTCATCGGAGCAGGGAGGAAATGGCTGCTGTTCGTGGCCGGGGAAATTGCGGGCAGCGAGGAGCTCTGCCGACTAGCTTCCTCAGAGCATGGCGGCTGGCTCGCTGAAAAATCATCAACAGAAATTATGAGAGAAGAAAACTTGTATTCATGCTGGCATGATAAGAGGTGGATGTTTATGGTGTTTGTCAGAAGCAGGTGTTTTTTAAAATTTTAAACAAAGTGGAAGAGAGTCCAGTTCTTGATCAGTATATTATTTAAGATCTTGGATGCGCAGCCTGAGAAACAGCAATAAAAAGTTGTCTTGTTGCAGTGCTTGATTTCTAGGTATAAATATTTGGTGCTCCGAAGATGCTTATGGTTTCCCAACAAGTTAGACTCTTTCTTAGGTAGTGTGATGTGTTTAGTTTAAGCGCCTTTTGAGGTAGATTCTGACCAAAAATGTACAACCTGCTTGCAGAGGGAGCCAATTCAGTTTGATTGTCATGGGAGTAACGTAGTCACATGTTTACCTGGTCTTGCAGCTGTGTTTGTGATCCTTCGCTCTTGGATATCTTTGCCCCTGGACTGTTAATACTAACCGGAGTACACAGCCACACTGTGTCAATGCTAGAAAGAAACCAGGGTTATATTGTCACTCTCATGGGTGTTAGGACCTTGAGATTTCTTCTAACTGCCCTGCATTTTCAATATGTAAAAAACGTAATTGTTTTTTTATAAAGATATAGTTCAGAGGGGACATTTATGTTATTGTGTGTGTGACTACTGTGCTATAACTTCTTTTCAAACTTACTAATACCTCCTTGACTGCTGGGCCCTGCTACTGCTGGAGAGTCAAGTATAAAAAAGGGGTTTAGCACACCAGTGGTAAACATAAGTACCCACCACAAATACCACTGGTAACCCCTAAATGTCACATGGACCTGAGAAAAGGTATCTGAGAAACCCTGCCCCAGTTTGATGTCTGCCACAGAAGAGACGCAGGGAAATTAGGGACAGGAGCTTTCCTTAAGGATGTTGTAGACAGAGTCATCTAAATTTAGTGCTCGGTCCTGACTGGTGGGATTTGCACACCGGTTTCTAGTGCCAGGTATAATGCATATTAGATAGCAACCTAGCCTATGATGATAGCACATCCCCGAGAGAGCAGCAGTACAACGGTAGTATGTGATGGTAGTACTATCCTGGTATTCCCCAGGGTTATTATGGTATATAAATGCAGTACATTTGGCAAGGTGTTCCTTGTTTTGCAGAATAGATGCTTTCGGTGAGATTTATTAGGCTTACCTATATGATACAAAAACTTTCAAATATAGGTAAGCAGTGCTAAATCTTCCTATCACAGATTATCGAATAGTCATTATATAAAAGTGCTGACTATTCTATAGAAATTAAGGGGTGGAGGCTCTATCGTTCTCCTAAAAGTGCTGATAACTTTTTCCAGTTACTTCTCTGTCATGGGTGTATTTTAGTAGCTCCCTTAATAAATATTCATTCAGTGAAAACTCTTATTTCAGCCATTTTTTAATTAGCGCTCTCTATCTAGACTAAGCGCTATGACATCCAAGGGATGGGACCTACCTCCATCCAGGCCATCTATGTGACCTCCTTCCATCCTTAGTAAACTTGGTGGCCTCATAGAAAATAGGTTAGAGCTTCTCACCATCATGACAAATCACGCTACCTCTTATTCCTGTTGGGACATCTGCCCACTGCCCATCACAACTTTCAACAAGTGCATTACTTTATTCATTTGAACAGCATGCATCTTATCTTCACAGCTTCACGTGACCTCTCTGTTTGGTGGCTGTCCCACTGGGTATCTACTTTGAGGAATGAGACCGGAAGAAACTTTTCCATAGGTGACCTGGCAGCTCCGTCATATATTCTCTCAATGGCAGATCCAAAGTAAGCAATTTATCTTATTTGGTTTCAATACACACTTGTTTCCACAATCAGATGAGGGTGCTGTTAATAGTTAAAAAAAAAAAAAAGTAAAATGAAAAGCCCTGAAAGTGATATACAAAAATAAAAACAATAACACCTGTTTAGATGCACCACACTATACTAGATGCCCGCGACCCACTTTTGGTTGTGATAAAATGGGATCTACCAGTGAAATGCCAGTGTCCAAAGCATTGTATTTTAAAGCTCACTTTTCTAGTTTCTGTGCTGTTTCACAAATGTCTGCCAAGGCTGGAGAAAGATCAGACATCCCCCTTTAATAAAGTGCAGGGATTGATGATGTTCTTAGAAATGGGGAAATATTGTGGAATTTCTTAGTATTTACCCTCTAGGACATTTCACCAGCCAAATCTGGGTACATTTCTGGGGTTGTAAATGTGCCAAAATGTTAAATTACACCATGAAACGGGCGCAGTACCTCGATTTCTGTGCTAAATTTAGATTTCTACCCTCACGGTCCAGGTTGAAATACCGTGAAATTCCAGAACCCAAACTTACTGATATCCAGAGTATTGATAATTGTGGGTGTCTGAATATTGATAATATATTCCCAGCCACCTCACAAATGGGTTCACATTGTCTTACCCTGAAAGTTACATGGAGATTGAGACAAACAACCATGTTTATTGAGATAGGATGTGGGGATATTAGGATTGTATGTTCCTGCCCCTGTCTTTTTATGACAAAATAAGGACCTCATTAAGAAATGGTTGGTAATGAGGCATCTGCCAGAATTCAGCAGATACATGGTCAGCCAACCTGCTACATTTAGAGTGCAAGAGGTGCCAGAATTCCTGACTGTGGAGCCACTTCAGGCTCTGCTGTCAGGAGAACTCTTGCAAGAGGGTAACTACTGGCAGAAAGGGCACAGGAAGTCCCATTTTATCTAGGTTGGCCTCTGATTCCAATTTTTTTTCCTGCCTGGGACTCTCAAGTACATGGAGAAGAAAAATGTAAAAATGTCTTCCAAGCTTTTGGGAAATAATTCTCAACTTATCTGGGTGTATTAGTTCTAGAGGACATTCCCTGTTTTGGTGGGGTCTTTCTTTGGATAGTGTAAAAATTGTTGATTGGTCTGCCAAAGAATTGCAGATAGCAAATTACAGTTTTTTCTAATCCCTGAAGCAACTGCCGTCATTGAGGCAGGAAGTCACTTAGCTGAAAAATGCAGTTGACTTGGCTGTAAACTTAAAATTTGGTAGTTAGCCCACCATAGTCTTCATGAGGGTATAAGTGACTGAGCAGCCCTTCCAGAACTTTCCATAAACCTTGTTACTGATTAGATGGTGAGTGCTGTCACTCTTCTAGAAGAAGTGATGATCCCCAAGATGGACCTACTCTAGTGGAAGCTGAAGATGACGGCAGGTATATGATCAGGGACCAGTGAGACATAGGATGGAGTCAACTGCAGAAAGCTGGACACAGCAGTAACCTTTAGCCTTTCTCTTGCTTGGCCATGGTATGGGCGAGTCCTTCTAGTAGACACTTTGTTCTTGGACGATTATCACAAACCTGGGAAGGACAGGTGTCTGCAGCAAAGGGTCCCAGAATCCAGATGAAAAAACACAATGGCTGAGTAAAGAACCCAGGTGAAGGTCTTGATATACAGGAATCCAAGGAAAGACGAAGGAAACCAGTACAAGTGAAGGAATTCAAAGGAAGTTGTCTGGAGAAAGGCAGATGAAGAAGTAGCAAGCACTGGTAAGTAAAGAAGAGCTGGAGAGTACCCACTTGACAAAATCAGAGATCTCAGTAGTTCGCAGAATTGAGAACAAGGGGGTGAAGACACATCTAAACTTTCTTTGACTGCATTGCGACTTAGCTAAATGATGATATGGACACCTTTTAAAGAGAGAAACAGGAAGCTGCAAGAAAGGTTGAGGTATGTAGTAGGTCTAGGCATCTTGGAAACTTCCATTCTTTAAACAATAGCGGCTAGATAGCCATCTTGGAATGGTTTCAGGCACAGGGAAGAATACCTGGGATGAAATCCAGCTTGTTGGTGCAGCGCGAGATAGTGCCATCCAAAGCATGTCTGTACATGCTTACTGCCTGCACTGTCTCCCTCCTGTGACTTCCAGCAAGTTGTCAGAGCTCCAGCAGAGACGTTCTGTGCCCCCAGTGCATTCCCAGGGTGGGCTGCACCAAAGACACAGAATACCATGGCACGTATTTGGAAGACCTTCGATGGTCTTAATGCATATTTCACTACCAAGACCCTCAAAGCCAACAACTCCTCTTACCCATACAGGCTTGTTCAGTTGTATACAATCTTCCAAAATATGCTGGCAAAATTTAAGACTACAGTATTTCATATTTGTTTCTGGTAGAAGGTGTTTGTTGTACTGCTACTTTTAACATGTGTGGTATATTGTATATTTAAATTACCCATTAAGTTATATTTGTTTAACACAACACTATCACCTACTGCCTCCTAAACCAGGTGCCCATCCTTTATAAACCATCTTGTTTTCTAGTCGCTCCAATGCATGAAAGAGAGACCAATATTATTATCATCATTTGTCAGTTCACAAAGATGTACCACATATAAGGAGTGGCATCTGCCTTCTGCAGCCACCTATGAGTAACGAATTATGGGTGTCATATTGTTTAACTCTTTCTGATCCACCAGACAACCCACCGCCATCATCACTCCTGCACAGTCGAGCATCTCTGAGGATCTCAAGTTCTACCTCACCGTTTTCGGATGCATTGCGGCAGCCAACTCTATTCTAACACTTATCCGTGCCTTCATGTACGCTTATGGCACAATCCGTGCTTCGTTAATCATCCATGACAGGCTGCTTCAAAGGGTTCTGAAGGTAAGTGACTGCAGGGCTTGTATCACTTCATGCTGTTTACCATAATCGCATTGTAATGCTGGCAGTTCGTAGGCTGTAATTGATTGACCTTCACTTTGTGCATCTCTGCACAGAATCATTTGTAAACAAATGCTATTTCGTCTATTGGTGTCCCTGCATATCCTCATGCAACATTCTTAAAATAACTAATCCAAGGTAATGATAATACAGGTCCTTCCCCACTCCCTCCTGTGCCAGGGAACAAGTTACTTGCCACCTTATCTTGTAGAGACTCTATCCAGTCATAGATTCTTTACCTTAGAATATCCCCAGGGATCAGACTGGATCCGGAATATTTTTGAGCAATACCCCTGTGCGTCTGTAGGTGTAATAGTTCTGCTCTACGTCGGTAGCATCGTCCGCACCGGAAGTGACATGTGCAGTACATGTATAAGCACAACCCTGGTGCACTGATATCAGTTACTCTGGTGACTTTCCACGCCAGGAGCATGGAGCCGCAATGGGAACTGACCACTTGTGTGGAAAAACAAAGGCCCTGATATAGCTGCCAATGTTTCAGATTGCTTATGAGTGACATTTTCAGTGTAATTATGAATGACATTCAACGACTATTAGTGACACTTTCTTGCAAACAAAATCAAGCATTGGGGACGAGGGAAACATAAATATCAGAAATTACACCCATCTGAGCAGTAAGAAACTCAAAGAAGATCTTAAAACTGCTGCAAAGCACCAGAAATGGAAGGGCGCCTCAGTGCCTGCTCTGTCGGGCCATGAGTTACTGCAGGACACAGTGGGGCAAATGTTTTGCCGGAAAATAACAACTGCAAGGTACCGCCATCAGGATCCACATGAGGGCACTGTCTCTGCTGGTGCAGCGGGTCCAGATAAATGTTTATATTTAGCAAGAGCTTCACTGAGAGAAACAAAGAGGACATGAATTGCTCACTCTGAGCAGGTCGGGGTGACTCTGGCTCATTGAGCAACTTAAGAATTCACAGTACAATATAGTCCCAAATGTTTGCTGAACTTTAGCGGCAAGTCGGGTTGCACTGTACTGCAGCAGCTGCTAAAATTAATTAACTTTATAACGGACAGCCTCTGCACACAGAGCTGAGCACAGCTGAGCAGCACAGTGACACTGTCTGTGACAGTACTGTACACACTAGGGGTGGCTGTACAGTCAAGTCTGACAGTACTGTACACACTAGGGGTGGCTGTACTGTCAAGTCTGTCAGTGCGACAGCGGGGGTCAGATGGGTGGACGGGGCGGGACTGTGGGGGGAACTACTAAGGCTTTAAGCGCCCTCCTGCGCAGCGAGATGATCATGATCGGTCTGCTGGTGAGAGACTGGAGCAGCAATAAAATTAAAGGCTGCTGCTCCAGGGGCCAGCTCCCAGGGCTCTGCTCAAGTCACTGCAGTGTCCAGAGACACTCTCATGGAATGCTCCTCAGTTCTGTAAGAGCTGCCCGGCCAGCAGCAAACAGCTGCACAAGACTCGGAGCCTGCTGCCTGTGCAGTCCCACCATGGCTCTGCCCCAGCCCTGTCTGTCCCGATATTGACTCTCGCAGTGAGTCTCGGACACCGCGTTGCTGCAGTGTGACCTGCTTTAGTTCACCTATGATCAGCACTTACACGCGTTCAAGGCACTAAAAATGTGTGCTAATGCATTTTAAAGCGGCGATGCGGACCACCACATTAAAATGCATCAGTTTAACTCCTGATCCGTGGTACTTGGCAGGGATGACTCAGCGCAGTCTGATCATGACCATGCACAGGAGTGCAGGTATTTTATTTTAATTTTATTTATTTAAGAAGTTTTATATAGCGCTGGCCTGACCCGAAGGTATCGGAGCGCTTTACATCAAATACAGTGCAGAGAATCACATAAAACAATACTAGTGCAGGTCGATGCGGGGAGTTCTGGTTCGAAGTCTTGAGGACAAAGAGTCGAAGCAGTGAGAGGTGTCTGCTTCCGCGCTCCGCCTGCTCTTATTGGTTCCCTAGGGAGCGGTCGAGGAACAGGATTTTGAGTTGACTTTTGAATTTTACAAAAGTAGGGAATAGTTCTGATGTGAGGGGGAATAGAGTTCCATATTTTGGGCGCGCTCCCGGCGAAGGATCGTGCCGCAGTTTTTTTGTTTTCGAGTTTTCAGTGGGATGAGTAGAAGGGAGTACGAGCTTCTGAGGTTCCTAGCCTGACCGGCTTTTTTGAGTTTGGCCGCCAAATATTCTGGTTTGCCGGTGTGCAAGGCTTTGTGTGTGAGGCAGGCTGTTCTGAAGCTAGCCCGCATTTCGACTGGGAGCCACTTAAGTTCTCTGAGTGCAGGAGATATGTGATCGAATTTCTTGATTCCGGTGACCATTCTGGCTGCTGCGTTGAGCGTTGTTTTGAGGGGAGAAAGATGTGATTTTGCTATTCCTGAGAGGACTGCATTCCCATAGTCCAGTCTTGACAACACCAATGCTTGGGTGGCCTGTTTGAGATCAATGGGCGGAATGAAAGGTTTTATTTTGTTCAGTAGCTTTAGGTTAAGGAAAGCGCTCTTAGCAGAGTTCTTGATGTGTTTGGTCATGTCCAGTTTCGGGTCTAGCGTGATGCCTAGTGATTTGACAGAGTCGGCCAGGGTGAGGTTCCCGTTGAGCGCATCGACAGCTTTTAGCCATTCAGCAATTTGGGGGTTCTCCTCTTTGTTCTAGATGAGGAGTATTTCGGTTTTGTCGGGGTTTAGTTTAAGGTGGTTACATGACAGCCAGTGTTGAACATCTCTCAGTACGTCATTGAGTCTTTGAATGTCCCTGATGGAGGCGGTTTCCAAGTAGATCTGAGTATCGTCTGCATAAAGATGGAAGCGGATGTTGGCTTTTTTGAGTAGCTTGGTGAGAGGTTCCATGTAAATGATGAAAAGTTGCGGGGGAGAGCACTGAACCTTGAGGGACTCCCTTGTTGACTGGATGGAGGTCGGACGCAAAGTTTTTGATTTTGATTCTTTGGGTGCAGTTGTGTAGGAAGGAAGAGAACCATTGGAGGACCACCTCGCCAAGTCCAGCTCTTTCTTGGAGAGCCCTAATGAGAAGTTTGTGGTCTACTGTGTCGAAAGCTGCCGATAGGTCTAGGAGAATGAGGAGGCAGCATTGGTCAGAGTCTAGTGATTTGTGGATATCATCGATGATGTTGAGGATCGCGGTTTCAGTGCTGCAGCCTTTTCTGAAGCCAGACTGATGGAAGTCAAGGAGGTTGATGTTGTCCAAGTGTTGGGTTAGTTCTTGGAGCACACACCTTTCTAGGATTTTGGACAGAAGAGGAAGGTTAGAGACCGGTCTAAAGTTATTCAAATCCTTTGTCAAGGCCGGATTTTTCAGCAAAGGCGTGACTTGTCCCACTTTAAGGCAGTCTGGGACGACTCAGTTTTTCATGGAGCTATTTATGATCGTGCACCAGAGCGGTGCTAGGGAGCACTTCAGCTTTTTGGTCAGTTGGGGGGGAATAGGGTCTAGGACATGAGATGAGGGTTTGGAGATGGAGATAAGATTAATTATCTCAGTTTCCTGGATGGGGCGGAAGCTTAACCAGGATTTGGTAGAGGGACAGGGGGCGATATCATACGCCCCAGACGTGCTGCTCTTTGTGGGGGAGGGGGTGTTGTTGGTGTCCAGTGAGAGTTCGATCTTGGTGATCTTGTCCTTAAAGAAGTTGTCGAAGTTGTCAAAGTTCTTTGGACGCCTGTATTGAGGATGTAGCGGGCTTGGAGGTTTGTTGCCTGATGATGTTATAGAGCTCTTTGGGTCTATTTTTTGCGCTGTCCAGCGCGGTGCGGAAAAATGTGGATTTTTTGTTCTTGATATGGTTGTTGTACTTCCTGCAAACTGTTTTGATTTGTTCGCGGAGGGTAATAGTGGGATTATTCCTCCAGCGTCTTTCTGTGGCTCTTAGTTGTCTCCTTTCGGAGTTGATGGCAGTGTTGAACCATGATCTGGACGGAATAACTCAGCTTTTTTTTAGCTTCAGGGGGGCTAGTTGGTCGAGCATGGCCACCAAATTTGAGTTGTAGAGCGAGGTGAGTTTGGTTGCGGTGAGGTGGTCGTTGGCGCTGGGAAGGAGCGAGCTTATCCCTTCTTCTAGGGCTACCATTGGGATCTGGGTGAGATTTCTAGCCCATTTGGAGGGGTCTTGCACGGGTGGCTGGGAGAGCATTTTTTGGTTAATGTGGAATAAGATCATGTGATGGTCCGACCAGTCCACGGGGAGTATGTGGTCGATCGTAATTGCGTCTCGTTGAGCGATAATGGCATCCAGGGTTGCTCCTTTATTGTGCGTCTCCTCTGAGCAGTGTTGGGATAAGTTGTTGTCACGGAGAAGGTTGGATAGCGTTTGAATTAACGGGTTGTTCGCTTCATTCCAACGAAGGTTGAGGTCACCAAGAATTAGGTTGTTCGCGTCCCAGAGTGCGCAGTGAGCAATCAGGTCGGACAAATGTTCCCCGAATGCGGGGGTGTTGCCTGGTGGGTGATAGAGCAGGTGGGAGAGTATTGCTCCATCATCCTTAGTCTTGATATTGGCGGTAAGACATTCAAAGGTGTTGTACTTGCAAGCGTCCATTTCCGTGGTGGCCATGTTGTCCTTATGAATGATAGCTACACCTCCCCCTCTTTGGTCTTTTCTGTCTTTGTTAATAATAGTAAAACCAGGGGGCACAAGCATATCGAAGCATGGTGCGGAGAGCTCATTGAGCCAAGTCTCCGTGATGAACGCAATGTCCATGTCCTGCGAGAGGATGGCTTCTGCTAGTTCAGTTGCATGCATAGAGGCAGATCTGCAGTTAATGAGCATGCAGTTGGTGGAAAGCTCTTTTTTGCTGAGGTTCTTTCCCAGGGTGGCCCTAGATAAGGTGGTGAGGAAGGTCGGGGGTCTAGAGGGTTCCGTGAGGGGATGGTCTCTTCTGAAACCCGTGATCACTTGGATCTTGGATTTTGGGGAGTCAGTAAGAGGGGCGTCGTATGATGAGGCTAGATCGGCCGCTTCTTCGAAAGACATTGGGGCTTTGGCTCTTGTGGATCTTGATGTCAGGGTCTCAGTGTCAGTTTTTATGAGTCTCTGTAGCCTGGGAGCTGGGGCTTTGGTTCCTAAGGATTTCTGTGACGGGGTCTCAGCGTCCGTTCTTGAGGGTCTCTGAATCCGTGTCGCGAGGGACGGTAAGGGCCCGGTGGGGCGCTTAGGGTGGTTGGAGCTGGACGGAGTGGGCGCCCTGGGAGGGGATTGCTGGGGCTTTCGGGCCGTGTCGAGGTTGGTAAGGATTTCATTCAGGCCCGTGATATCATTTCTAGCTGGCTTTCTAGTAAAGCGAGACGCTGCTCCATGTTATCGTGGGCGGGGGTGAGGGGATCTTGGGTAGGGTCGCCCTGTGAGGTGGAGGTCGTGACTAAGTTATGTTGCCTATTACTACTTGTGTTGTCCATGTTGCCTCTTTTTGGGACCCTGGGTGGGGGGTGCATTGGGTCAGTTCATGGTTTCGTCCTCCTGAGGTCTGCGCGAGTGCTAGGGTGGTTAATGGTCAGTGTCGGCAGGGCAGGGTCATGGTGTTGGTGTTGGTGTGGGTGGATCATAGTAGGAAGTTGAGTTTGGCGTTCCTCTGGGAGTTGGAGATCACGATTCATGGGGGCGATGGAGTGGGAGGTGACTCGGGGGAGGAGGGGGGTGGTGGCGTTGGGCGAGGTGGTGATTGTTTGCTTCCCCTGGTGTGGCAGGTTATCTGGGGTGAGAACTGGGTCAGGGAAGGTCGAAGCAGGTGGAGGAGAGCGGTTCGGAGTGTGGGGAAGAGGGAGTCGAAGGCCTCTAGGTTCTCATTGTTTGCCTGGCAAGGACTGTGCCGTTAGTGTAGATGGTCACAGATGTGTTCCCGCCCCTTGACGAGCGGTTAGGGAGCGAGATCGTTAGTTTGCAGCTATGCGGAGCAGTCGTGGTTTTAGAGATGTAGAGTTGCGTTCTGAAAGTGGTGTTCCAGTTATCAGGTTTTTCAGTGTGGAAGATGAAGTCCATCTTAATATGCCCTTTGGAGAAGCAGTGGTATGTGTCCGCGAATAGTGTTTCTGGGTGCTGTCTAATCAGTCTATGTTGGAAGTTTCTTCTCGCTTTAAGAGAGAGGTTGAGGGGGAAGCTAATAGCGAAGGAGTTTGCGCCGTGAGGTTTCAAGTAGATCGATATGGGGTGGTTGGAGGGAATTGGCGTGCCCAGTGACATTGTTGGGTTTCTAAGAGGGGGGGACCGTGCATCTGAAAGGGTGTCTAGGACGTTTGGGGTGTTTGGACGGATCCGCTAGGGGTGAGTTGAAAATTGTCGCCTTGAGATGGGTGAGGGAGGTAGGGTTAACAGCTGTGCAGCCCCTTATTTTCTGAAAATGCTGATCAGGGGGTATTGCCTTCACGGAGCCGCCATTTTGGGGTCAGGCATCCGAGTCAGTTATCGACTGGTCTGTGCCTCTTTAGTGGGTGTTGCTGCATGGGACGCTCGCTGTGTGACTTTATTTTCAGATTGAGGGTGCACACCAGCGGGGATGCGTCATCCTATTGAGACACACACATAATACATTTAAATCTATTATACTGTGTTTTTAATGGTCGGACGTAAGTCTGAAATACTAAATAAGTTTCATTTTGGGTTTAATAGAGCTTTATTGAAATTATTTCATCTCAAGATGTACATCTTAATAAAAATGTGTTTAATTACCGAGGAAAACACAGGATTCACATAGTAATGCAGAAAAATAGAATACAATTAGAGCATAACAAATATTGAAACACTGCATACTTAACCCCTTGCCTGCTAATGACGGAACCACGCCGTCATGAGCCACGGGCGGCGTGTGCTCATGACGGCGTGGTTCCGTCATGCGGCTGCCGCTCCGCCCACGCGGCATTAATTCCCCGCCTGTGCGGGCGAATTAATGAGCGGGCAGGGCCGTGACGGAACCACGTCTTCATGAGCACACGCCGCCCGTGACTCATGACAGCGTGGTTCCGTCACGAGCATGGCAGCGCCGCGCTCACCCCCCACCCACTCCGCGGCGAAATTTGCGCCGCGGCCAAAGGGTTAAGGTTACAGACTGATGAAGGAAAACTTAATAAAAATAGTACCATAATAATACCGCAATTTATATTTTGTATTGAGAGGGAAAAGAACATTTAGAAAAATGTATAAGAAATAAGAAAAAAAATTAAAGAAGACGATAATAAAGGAAATGAAAAGTGGAAAAATACAGCCAATCAGATTAACCGAAGACAGTAATTGTGAATTAACAAAGCATTGTACATAAGAATAACAGCAATTAATAATATTTGGATGTTATAAACAATAATGAAAAATTCATGGTGGTTGAAAAAAGGAATTACTATCCTGGATCTATGCAGGAGGAGTACCAAAAATGTCCTTCTGAAGAAGTTGATGAGTGATGCTCTGTCGAGTCTATGGTGGTGACAAAGTAGATTCCACCATCCAATGAAAGTAACTTTGGTACAGTCTTTCTAGATAGATGTAATGATTTGAAAAGCAACAGCAATAAGCAAGTCCACAAATCAATCAATCAATCAATCACTTATTTGTAGAGCGCGCTAATCACCCGTGAGGGTCTCAAGGCGCTGAGTAGGGGGTGGGGTGCAGCTACTGCTCGAACAGCCAGGTCTTGAGAAGTCTCCTGAAGGTCAGCAGGTCCTGCGTCTGTCGCAGCTGTGTGGGGAGGGTGTTCCATGTCTTGGCAGCAAGGTAGGAGAAGGATTTGCCGCCGGTGGAGGTCCTGTGGATGCGTGGGACGGTGGCGAGGTCGGCGGAGCGAAGCTGGCGGTTCGGGGTGTAGAAGGTGAGACGCTTGTTGAGGTATGCTAGTCCGGCGTTGTGTAGTGCTTTGTGGGCGTGGGTGAGGAGCTTGAAGGTGATCCTCTTCTTGACTGGGAGCCAGTGCAGGTCTTTCAGGTGGGCAGTGATGTGGGTGTGGCGAGGAATGTCGAGGATGAGACGTGCGGAGGCGTTTTGTATGCGTTGGAGCCTCTTCTGGAGTTTGATCGTGGTCCCTGCGTAGAGAGCGTTGCCGTAGTCTAGTCTGCTGCTGACGAGGGCCTGTGTGACCGTCTTTCTGGTTCCTGTGGGGATCCATCTGTAGATCTTACGGAGCATGCGGAGGGTGTTGAAGCAGGAGGAGGAGACCGCGTTGACTTGCTGGGTCATTGAGAGCGATGAGTCCAGGATGACCCCCAGGTTGCGTGCATGGTCGGTGGGTTTGGGTGCGGCTCCCAGGGCGGCCGGCCACCAAGAGTCGTCCCAGGCGGAGGGCGCGGATCCAAGGATGAGGACCTCTGTCTTGTCAGAGTTGAGTTTCAGGCGGCTGGTCTGCATCCAGCTGGCGACGTCCTTCATTCCATCGTGGAGGTTGGTTTTGGCGGTGGCGGGGTTTTTGGTGAGTGAGGGGATCAGTTGAGTGTCGTCGGTGTAGGAGATGATGTTGAGGTTGTGGGAGCGTACGATGTTGGCGAGCGGTGCCATGTAGACGTTGAAAAGGGTAGGGCTGAGGGATGATCCTTGGGGCACGCCGCAGATGATCTTGGTGGCTTCGGAACGGAAAGGGGGGAGGCGGACCCTCTGGTTTCTGTCGGTGAGGAAGGAGGTGATCCAGTCCAGGGTTTTGTTGCGTATTCCTGCGTCGTGTAGGCGTGTGCGTAGGATGTGGTGGCAGACGGTGTCGAAGGCGGACGAGAGGTCCAGGACGATGAGGGCCGCGGTTTCGCCGTTGTCCAGCAGGGTCCTGATGTCGTCAGTGGCAGCAATGAGGGCGGTTTCGGTGCTGTGATTGCTGCGGAATCCGGATTGGGAAGGGTCCAGGATGTTGTTCTCCTCGGAAGTGGGTTAGTTGCCTGTTGACGATCTTTTCGATGACTTTCGCCGGGAACGGGAGAAGGGAGATGGGCCGGAAGTTTTTGAGGTCCTTTGGGTCTGCTGTGGGTTTTTTGAGTAGGGCGTTGATCTCGGCGTGCTTCCAGCTTTCCGGGAAGGTGGCGGTCTCGAAGGAGCTGTTGATGATCTTCCGAAGTTGGGGTGCGATGCAGGGCCGGACTGGCAATTCCGGGCACCGGGCAATCCCCCGGTAGGCTGGATGGGGTGGGGACCGGTTTTATGACAGGGGGCCGGTTTTGTTGCTGGGGCAGATTTGGGCGCTGGCGTGACCGAGCAAACAACAAGCACACAACTATCAGCATAAAATGCAGCTGCTGCCTGGTGGTGCTGCACCGTCCGTGACATGTCCGTGGTGGATGTCATGTCATCACCCGATTTTATTTCATTTAGGCTAGCAGCCCTGAGCATATATTATTTATTAAAAATCCACTGGGTGGTGGCTGCACTGCACGGCACTTCCATGCGCGTCTTCAGTCTCCGCCTTCGCGTCTGCGCGGCGCGTCATTCACCCTTAGGGTGGGGGTCTGGAGTCAGTGGACCTGGTGGTGATCATGCGCAAGCGCATTGGGGGTCGCGCACTAAAAGTGCGCATGACTGAGAGGCAGAGGAGGCCTGAGAGTGAGACGACGAGAGGCTGGAGCGGAGCCTGGAGGCCCTGACCCCATAATTTAATTATTTGTAGCCTGCCCGGGCCGTGTCTGTCGGCTGCCGCTCGGCGCCCGCAGGTGAGTGATGATCGGCAATGCAAATGCAATCCTTATCCCACCCTGATCAATTAATTTATGGCCAGGCACTGTCTCTGGGGGCGTCGCGACCGGGCCGGAATTAAAAGCAAAAGCCTAGTTAGGCCCCGGCCCAGTTCCGCGACCGCAGCAGTGGTTATTATTCAACGTTACATCAACAGTTACAGTTTGAGTAACAGAGGGAAGCGTTCTGTCTCACTCGTGGCAGCGTTTTTAGGGCACTGGAAGTGGTTTAAAATTAACTATTAATTTTAACAGCTGTCAATGCCGAATCGTTTTATGGCTCGGCTTGTGCTTTGGAATTTTGGTCCATGCCCTGGCTTAATACTCCAAATATAATTCGTGGCTTGGCCACTTCTAAGTAAACCTTCTATCAGTGACGTCCTAAAGCAAAGTGTCTAAGGCGTACGTTAGCACTTTTTTTTATTTTTTATTTTGATTAGAACAGGAGAAAAATACATAAAGCAAATATTTTACATGTCGGTTTACATATCAAATAGCAAGACCAATAAATTAAGCAAGCATGTTCAACAATTTATAAAGAGCATTTCGCATTACATTTTCAAAAGGCAACTGATAAAAAATAAATAAAAAAAATTCATCAGACTCCCACAGTCCTCAGCTAAAAACATCTAGACTAAACTATTTAATTTATTAAATTACATTAAATAGAAGTAAGAGATAAAGTGCAAAGATAAAGTGAAAAGTGCCATGTACAAATCATTTCATTTTATATTTTTAGAAATATCCTACCTTCTACTAAGTGCAACATGCAAATATGACTTCTATTTTAACTAATTCATAATCATCAGGCTTCAACAATAAACCCATAATGGAGAAAAGAACGCCATATACCTCTAAATCTTGCTACCGCTCCTATACGTTTGGCATAGGCCTCCTCAAGTTTATAAGTCCTAGTCATTTTATTAAACCAATGTACAATGCTAGGTTGTAAACTGGTTCTCCAGTTTTGCAGAACAAGTGATCTAGCAACTGCAATAGCAATTAATATAAAATATTGCTGATGTTTTGTAAAGCATTTCACTTCTGCTGAAGAACCGTATAACACCAACATGGCTGACGGACAGATTTCCAAGGATAAAATCAAAGACATTTCCTCGAAAACCCTCTTCCATAAATATTGTAAATCATTACATTCAAAAAATATATGTAGCCATCCCCCTTCCCCCTCTCTGTTACAGCGAAAACATTTATTTGAGCAAGTTAAAAACATTTTAGACAATTTCAGAGGAGTAAAATATAATAACCATCTAGATAAAAAATTCATTCTTTTAAAATTGGCGCCTCTAAGAGCTTTATTCGCTAGATCATTAAGCTGAGACCACTCTTTGGTATTAAACTTGCAACCTGTCTCTGAATGAATTTTTTGAAGCTCTTTTATCAGGACCTCTTCTGAGTTGGCTTTTTGATGAAGTAACTTATACCAGCAGCCAACCCCTACCGTTTTATTTACTATCTGCTTGACAATTGGCCTTATCGTCTCATCTAGAATTGCATAGTTGTTTTTAAGAAAATTAGATATTTGTGCAAAGCTCAAGGCCAGTGCAGTATTCGGTGTAATGGCCTGAAGACAAACCGTTTCCCATATAATTAAGGAATCAAGGTTATAAAAATCCCCAAGCTGGAGATAGCCCAGTTCTTGCCAGTCCTGAAAAAGCCTTCTGGAAAGTTTAAGACCTCCTAATGCCCCATCCTGTATTGGGGTATAGGCGTGAAATAGAGGGATCTTCCATGATTTAAAAAATAACTGCATTCTGTCAGCCAGAGTGAAGATAACCTTATAGCGCGTTTTTTAGGAAGTTTCGCCAAACGTAGGAAAGCTGGGAGTCCGATGGCACTTTCATTCAGCATATGTATCAATTTTTTTTATCAAAAACAGAATTTTCCTTACCCAATTGGGAAAACAGATTAAGTAAAGAAGCCTGATAATAAGTTAAAAAATGTGGGAGTGCCAGTCCTCCTGAAGTTGCATCAAGTTGCAATATAGAGAACTTAACCCTAGGTTGTTTATTATTCCAAACAAACTTCCTTATTAATTGATCCAGCTCCTTAAAATAATAACTCGGGATTTTAATGGGCAGATTAATAAATAGAAACAAAAACAGTGGAAGTACCGTCATTTTAACCATTGACACCCTTCCCACTAAGGACAGTTGCAACAAAGACCAACTATCAATTAACTTTTTGACTTTCGTAAGCAATCTAACATAATTCATAGAAAATAATTGCCCAAAATCATTAGTGACATGAATTCCCAGATACCTAATTGGGTGCGGAGGTTTTAGATGGATGGCAGATGGAAAATCCAAAGGAGTCGTATTAAATGCTAAAATTTCAGTTTTTGCATGATTGACTTTATATCCTCCAACTTGTGTAAAATTTTGAATTTCATCCAATACATGCTGTAGGTTATCTGCCCCTGACTTCAAATATAGAATGATATCGTCTGCATACAGCTTAATTTTTGCCATACCCTTTATAGGAGGGACGATACTTATGCTCTTCCGGATCTTCTCGGCAAGGGGTTCGATAAACAATGAAAATAGGAGAGGAGACAACGGGCATCCCTGACGGGTGCCTCGTTTGATAGTAACCTTACCATTTACTAAGCCATTGATCATGATTGTAGCTTCTGCCCCTCTGTATATTTTTATTAACATCTGTATAAGTTGTTGTGGAAAACCAAACTTTGATAAAATAAAAAATAACGCACTCCAATCTACCAGATCAAAAGCTTTTTCAGCATCCATCATCATGATCACCGCATCAATCTGATTAATAGAGAAGTAATCAATGGCTTGCATTAAAAAATAGGTATTTGATCCCATTAAACGTCCAGGAATAAAACCGTTTTGATCGCTATGAACCAGCTGTTGTGCACAGGGAGCAATCCTTTTTGCCCAAATTTTCATAAGAAATTTATAATCTGTATTTAACAGACTGATAGGACGGTAGGAACTTGGATCGGCAGGGTCCTTATCCTTCTTAAGAAAAACTATTACTACCGATTCCTTAAAACCTTTGGGGGTATCTATACCATCCTTAATTTCATTAAACAATTTTATCAAAAAAGGAAGCAGTTCCGCCTGAAATATCTTATAAATTTCTACAGGAATCCCGTCTGCTCCACTAGCTTTGGCATTCGCCATACTCTTTAATACTGCCTGTGCTTCAGGGATTCGAATTTGTGAGCTCAGTGCTCCAGTGAGTCAAAATATCTCCCAAGATCTGCCTCATCCACCCCCTGCGTTTCTCCATAAATATAATTAAAGTGTGAACTAAACACCTCACCAATACCCCGCTTATCCTCTACTAGGAGACCTGTAGCTGGATTTTTTATTTGAGAGATTAATTGTGCAGCTTTTTGTGATTTCGTGGACCAAGCCAGAAATCTACCAATCTGCTGACTCTCCTCATATAATTTTTGTTGGTAGGCCTTACTTCCGCAATTTCCTCTGTTAAGAAAAAATCTTTCAGATTCTCCATTGCCATAGCTAGCTCTTGTTGCTGTGCCTTTATTATAGGCGCTGAGGAATCTGTAAGAGTTATCTTTCGTCTAGCCTCCTCCACAGCAGTTTGTAGTGTGGCAATCTTATGTCTCCGTAGGTTATTAATTCTTGCTTTATACGAAATAACCTGGCCTCTGAAAGTAGCTTTAAAGGCCTCCCATACCGAGAATAAAGGGGCAGTATTTACATTATTTTGAAAAAACTCCTTGATAAACCGTCTGGTTTCTATTAACCAGGTCGCATCTTGTAAAAGGGTTTTATCAAATTGCCATCTAGGTCTGTTTTTCACATTCTTATTTAATAATAAAGAAAAAGAGACTAGAGAGTGGTCTGAAAATGAGTTGGTTACTATTTCTGCCGGGCCCCTAACGGCTGATTTATCCACTAAAAAATAATCCAAACGTGAGGCTGATCTGAATCTACCAGAATAGCAGGTATATTGTAAGAGAGTGGGATTGGCTAATCTCCAGGGATCCACTAATGAAAAATCTTTTGTTAGGCTGCTAATTATTTTTGCGGTTTTAGGTTTCAGTTGACGCTTCGCTTTGTTTGATGCATCGAGGGCTAGATTCTGAATAAAATTAAAATCACCACCCAAAACTACAAGACCTTCCATACTTATTACTAATTGGTAAATTTGGACAAGTGCTGAAGTATCGTCCTCAATAGGACCATAATAATTTACCAAATTCAGCAATATTCCTTGCAGTTTAACCTTTACACACACCCATCTACCTTTCCCATCTCGCTGAACATCCTTGACTTGCCAATCGAGTGTATTTGAAAGTAAAATCCCAACCCCTCAAACGGCTAAATTAGCGGATGAAAAAAATGCCTGTACATACCTTTTGGGAAATACTATCTTTGGGTTATCAGATCTAAAATGAGTTTCCTGTAGAAACACAATCTCCGGGGAAAGCGACGTAACCCAGTTTAAAAAAGCAACTCTTTTACGTGGATTAAGTAATCCATTAACATTACAAGATACTATTTTCACAATCTGCATTAGAACAATTTATCTATAAATCTAAACAATCCCAATTACCGTGGCCTGCATCACATAAAGTAAATCTGTAAAATTGGATACACATTTTTTCCCTGTTCATTTTTTCCTGCATTTGAGCACCCCCAAATCCCCCTCTCAATCCCTTCCCTGATCCCCAATGTGGTCCCCTCTGAACCCGCACACCACATTTCCCCTATTTTCACCTATTTGGGGTGCCTTGGATCTGCACCCTGGGTGAGCAACCCCGCCCCCCAACCCAAGAAAGGACTCGTGAAGGGAAAAAACCGCAAACATTATACATTTTCAGTAAATTAAATCAATGCAAATTCATCTCCCAGTGGAAATATCTCTCAGCAATTCCTGAGCTTCTTCTACCCGTGAGAGCATATGGAATTTGCCTTTAGCCAACACCCTTAGCTTTGATTGTTGTGCAATGGATGCCTGGGCCCCTTGTGCTTTAAATAAAAACAGGAGTTTAACGAACTCTTTGCGTCTACGGGCTGCTGTTGCCGACATGTCTGGGAAAATCCGGCATTTGGTACCCTCCTCAATAGCAAATTGTCTCTGCTGAATTGCTTTAGTTAACACATTTTCCTTTATTCTGTAATCGGAAAAATTTATTAGAATTGTACGAGGGTATTTAGAATTCGGAATAGGATGCGCCGGAACCCGATGTGCCCTGGTTATTGTAAGATCCCCCGTAAAGTCAGGAAGTACTTTTTGCTTAATGAATGTTTCAACCCAGCACAAGGTGTTGGTACCATCTTTCCCTTCCGGCACTCCCACAATGCGAAGATTTGAGCGGCGTGAGTGATTTTCCAACTCTTCTACTTTGGTCTCTAAAGCGATCTTATCTGCCGTGACCTCATTGATTTTCTGTATTGTACAGCTCATCTGGTCTTCCAAATGAGCTATTCTTGACTCTGCTTCCTCAAGCCTTGCGGGAGTGCCTACGATAGATTCCTCGATTTTTTCAAGCCTGAGGTGAAGAATGGCTATCTCTTGTGCCTGGGACTTTTTCATTTCCCTAATCTCCTCCAATATAAGGTTGAGCAAATCTTTTACTTCCATCTGTTGCGAGTTAACCCTAGAGGGTAGCAGTTCCGAATTCTCTAGTGAATTCTCTTGTGAATTCTCTTGCAAATTTTTATTCCCATTCTTGTCAGGCTGATTTAATGATACCTGGCCGTTCTCCAGGAATATACCAGGCCGTTCCTGTAATTGCTGAAAACTTTCTGGCTGTTGTTCTGAGCTGTTTGTTGCTAAGGAAATTTGCGGTAGTGGATCCACTCCGGCAGCTTCATTTACCGGGGAAGATGGTGTATTCCCATTTCTTAAATTAAATAAGACAGAGGGTGTCGGGGCTAGAGGTAGGACTTCAACAAGAGGAGAAATGTGCAGCCTTGCAAAGGAATCAATTGCTACTGCCTCACCTGGTGTTGCTGGAGGGATTGCAATTGTCAATAAAGGAGATATAATTGCGGGGGACTGTATAGGCTGAGTATTTTTTTTAATGAACAGGGAAAAGTCCTTACAATTTCTTAACTCAGCCGTTTTGCTTACTGGGATAAGGGGCTCACTAGGTCCTTCCAGTACTCCTTCGGATCCTATGATGACATCTTCCTCCCCTTGTAATCCTTGTGACTCAGTCACTTCTTCCGTGGAGCTCTCTAAACTTGAAATTAATCCAGAGTGATTTACAACGCCTGGGACTTTTGCCGGGGTTGACATCTCTTTAGCCAGCATGTTACGTTTTTTAGTTTCAATCCTGTTGCAATTTCCACCCTAGCCCCCGGATTTGCTTGTCTTAAATGCCTTCCCATCCTGCTTTAAATTCTTTTTGGTTTAACTGCATTAAGTTCTTTCCCCTACTGCACAGCCGTACACACAATGTCAAGAATTAACTATAAAAAAAAAAAAGGAAAGAATTAAGCTGATATTTCCACACAGCTTCTGGTTTCTGCTGTTTCTTCCATCTCTCCACAGCATTAAAAATAAGTTCAAAGGTTCAGAACAGCCCTCCAGCCCTCCGGCCCAGTTGCTTGCAGCAAAGCTATAGTCTCTTTTATTATTCCCCAAAACCTGGCTGGATAAGGCGCTATTCAGCGCGCGATAGCCGTCTATCACCGATCCACTGCTGCCAGCTCTGCCGACCAAAACAATTATTTTCTTTGTACAAAGGCAGCAATTATAGCCTCCGTCGTTCGTGCTCACATTCAGCCGAGAATTCCCAGGCTGGGCGCTGGACCCTGGCTGACTCGGGCGAACACCTTTAGCTCTGTATTTTGTTCGCGTTCTCAGCGTGCTTCGCCATTACCGTTACACCTCCACTGCAGTCTCTCCCTCTGGGGGGCGGAGTCTCGCACACCTCGAGCTGCCCCGGTCACATGAGGGGCTGCAGCTCTCCGATGCGTACGTTAGCACGACATAAAATAAGGTATCCTAGCGGTGTCCCACAGCACAGGAGGAAGAGGGCTGCATGTACCGTGACGTCACAGAAGAACGCCCAAAACAAAGCACAGGAGGCAGAGGGCTGCATGTACCGTGACGTCACAAAGGAACATCCCAAAGCACAGGGGCAGAGTTCACAGATCAGCGCCTACAGTGACATCCAAAAGCACGGGAGCCAGTGCAGTGGCAGTGAGCTTCGTGTACTGTGACGTCACAGGGCACGGTCTCCCATTGACAATCTAAAGCACAGTAGGCAGCGTCGTCACAGAACATGAGCTACCAGCATTAGGGGCACCGCTTGGAGCATGATGCACTGCTGTACTGGGCAACCCCTACTTCACCCACTAGGAACGGAATAGCGTCTTTCATGCAAAATACTGCCCACAGAAGTTGAAACAACATTCCACCATCATAGTCTGAGCGACAAGGGACCACATTGCAACTCTCACACGTTGACAGCTGTCGCACCCCAAAAATGAGCGCACGCTTTTATCTTGGCACACCGGAAGCCTATTTACAGGACATTTTCTCTGCCCCGATTTAACCTCCCGCCTTCCCGCTGCCAACCACTTTCTGGACAACAAATAGTCCTTTCTTCCTTGTCTATTCCATAAGTTACAGAACGCTTCCCTCTGTTACTCAAAGATCGGGTGAATGGCTGAATGCGCAAAGGGCTGCCATGTTATGCCTCCACCGTGATAGTGCCTAGATGCCTGTGCGTTTTCAGGGAGATTTGTTTCACTTTCTAACGAGCCTCGCCTGTAACAAAACATGCCCGGCTCAATAGAAGATCGTGCAGAGTTCACCAAACAAAATCTGCTTACATTTTGAATAGCTTCACAATCAGGGGAGACGCATGTTTGTGAGGCTGGACCACGGGAGGGTGGACAGCCCCGCCACTTTCCGACCACAAACGGACTTACAATCTGCACTGGCCCTGTGCTGTCAAATACAAGCATTGGCATAGCCAATAGGTCTCGCCTTTGGGACCTTATAAGTATTTAGTTATGCAGCACAATATCCTTGGTGCAACAACATCAACTGTTGCATGGGTAAACACTTATAAGGTCCCAAAGGCGAGACCTATTGGCTATGCCAATGCTTGTTCTGGGAGATATCATGCAGCTGAAAGCAGCCCCGTCCTGTTAATTTTTTCCAGAGGTGACAGAAGCAGACCTGCTGGCTGAGACCCTCTTGGTTACTCAGAGAGCCTGTTTCATTTTTGCAACATTTCTTCCGCCAGTCTGTTAATTTGTAAATGCATGAAGACAGGGGAAGGTAAGATTCTTTCTGTTTCTCTTGTAAGCCATGGGCCGGACATTGGAGGAGGGAGGGGTAGAGCCGGCCATAGTATTAGAAACAAGAAGAATCTTACATCCCTCCTTGTCTTCATGCATTTACGAATTAACAGGCTGAAAGACGAAATGTTGCAAAAATGAAACAGACTCGCTAAGTAACCAAGAGTGTCTCAGCCAGGAGGTCTGCTTCTGACGCCTCTGGAAACTTTCAAGGCAGCTCTAATCACTGTGCCTCCTGCAGAGCCCGGAACTTGCACAGTAATTATCTGCCGAGTGCAGGAAGCACGAGTCACCCACAAAGCATTGTGAGGGAAGCCGTTATCAAAATGAAACATTCTTTGAGTGCCAGGACAAAAGGTAACAACCAACATGTAAAAACACCAAATCAATTAGCATAAATGTAACGGAGCTTGCACTCAAAGCACGGAAGGAGGCATACAGTGCGCCTGTCTGTCTGTCTACCCCCGGGCATTGACACGAAGTGTTTGAAACCCAAACTTGCCAGACTTCATGGGAGAGAAGCAGGGAGGAGGGAGAGAGGCGGACAGGAGGAGAGACTTGGGGGGAGAGGGTGCTGTGCATACCAATGCTGAGGGCGGGCGAGTCCAGCGGAGACTGCTGAGAGACTGGGGAGGGCGGGGCGAAGTGGGGGGCAGTGGAAGAAGTGTGAGAGATGAGGCAGGGTTGTAAACAATCAGGATGCGGAGTAACATATACAGCTGTCGACTTTGGTACTGGGTTGGAGTCTCAGCGTCGGCTCTCCTCCTGCTTACAAAAACAAGCAAATGAAGTATTAACCCACTGACCTCGGCTCAGTGGAATGCAGTGCAGAAGGCAGATCCAGGGCAAGCCAAGCGTCTGCAATGAATGAAAATAATTCACAGAAAGAGCTCAGGGGGCGGGGCGGAGGGATTAAAAGAGATCGCCTTTACTGGAGTAAGGGAGGTGTGATGTCAAGAATTGTCCAAAACACACAAAACACAACACGTCTTGATTATAGGGGAAAGCAGCGGCGCTGGAAGTGCTGCTTACAGGGAATGTGCGCAATGTGCTGGGAGGAGTGGAAACGGAAAGGAGCTAAAAACATTGCTGGGGAAATAAAAAACTGCCATCTGTGTTTAGAAGGGGTATCTGTCTCAGTGTTGCAGTTAAATGTTCCTAAGCTGTGGCACGATGTGTGAGGGGTGCTGCAAGTTAAATCAATAACTAGCACATATTTTTACTACCGCGTGAGCAGGAATTGTTTGAAGAGTTAACCAGAGCAACGCAAGTGGAATTATTGCAGCGTCCCTCACGGCTAATGTAGATGGACCCATATGTGAAACGGGTACGAGTCTTTGGTTCACGCCGTTTGAACACAGTAGTGTTCATTTGCTCGTCATGTAAGAAATAAAGTTTTTTTTTACAAGCGCGGCTAAATGGGATATACCGCGAAGATCTCTTTGAATCAAATGCGAGGACCCGTGTCAGTATCGGGTAGGCATCAATTTGTGAGGCATTGGTATGCGAGGCTGAGGCTGATAAACAACGAAGGAAAACAAGCGGACCCGTTTATAAGTCTGGTGCGAATTAGTTTGAGGCAAAGGGCTAATTATAACTACACGCTGCTAACATCTTCAAAACAAGCGCGGCCACACGGCCGCGAAAGGAATGCGAGGTATGCAGCTGGCACCCAGAACAAGCATTGGCCGCGCGGCCGTGAAACTGACACGGCCGCGCGGCCGTGAAAGTAATCGCGGGTTTTGGAAGTGCAAACAGTGGCTTTTGCTGGCGACCAGCTTGCGTTCACGCGAGCGTCCAGATGGCGAGGGAAGCCATATGGCGCCTGATCGCGCGTGCACGCTCGCGTGTGTACGCAGGCTAGTCGCCAGCAAAAGCCACTGTTTGCACTTCCAAAACCCGCTTACTAAAAGTCTCGCCAGAGCAGCGCATGCGCGCTGGCTCAGGCGAGACCTAAAAAACACACCTTGTTCCAAAATAGTGCTGATGGGGGTGAAAAAAGGCGCTCTTGCAAGCTATTCACTCGCTAGGAGGGCACTGTCCCAGAACATAGCCACAGGGAGCAGTGGTCGAAGTGGGCGGGATCGGCAGCGGGGCACGGCGTGCCCCTACTTCTTTAATTACATAGAGTCCGTTCCCCTACTTTCTTATTTTAAACATGCCTCCCGGAGGGCAGAAGTTGTTGAGGCCGATGGTTAAGGCTCGGCTTTTGGGGATGGGCGGAACGGGCAGAGAAGGAAAAGGACTCTGTCTTTTCCTTCTTGCCCAGAGAACACAAGTATAGTGTCCAGTTCTCCTGCCGCTGGCAGCTCCCCCACCCCACCCCCCCCCCCACCCTCTTTGTTCCCTATCTTCCCTCTCTTTCTGTCTCGCTCGTCCCCATTTAGTGAAAACCGAGACTTCAAGAAACGGGTATTACCTTCTCTTTCCTCCTTTCGTTTATTTGCTCCCCTGTGAAATGGATCCAAAAAAGAAAAACACTTTTGCTGGAAACGTAGTCTTTTTTGACATTTTTCAATTTCTAAGTGCAGCCTCGGGGTGGAGAGAAATAAAACATTAAAAATATGAAAAATAACTAACTAACTAAAGCAAGACAGAGTGGTTGCAAGGTGGGCAGATTGATTTATTCACACCTGAACACATTAGCGCCACTTTACAGTGTTTGCCAGTGAAGCACTATTTTTGTTTTCTCGTTGCTCTTTGAACGACATTGTTTTCCCTGGGTGGGAAAGTGCACTATTCCTGGAGGTACTGAAGTACCTGCTGGATTGGTGAATTGGTAAACAAAATGTGGACCGCGGCTCTGTGTTCACGAATGTGGTCTTTTTAAACCTTACTGCTTAGGCTTTGTGAGGATATAGGCAATGGCATTGAAGTGGGTCCCTTCTGGGCCCTGTACTCATGGCCTTAACTTTTCAGGCAAAAGCACTCACTGATTTCTGGATAAGGAGTATAAAAAGAAAAAGGTAACCATGTTGTTTCTGCTTACATTTCACATGCTTTACTTAATCTTGCATTCCCTATAAGCGTTTGCTTTTTCTAGAATGATGTCAATTTTTTTTTAGCAGCATATTGCTCTTGTCTAGTGCGTAATTTTAATTGAGTCACATCCAGGTGTTTATAGCGGGTCAGTGCAGTGCAAGTTTCTCTCAGTGGGGCAGTATGGTGTTCAGTGGGAGAGAGGATGTGGCACTATGGTCAGAGCTGCTGAGTTTGGAACTGGGTAACTAGGTTCAGCCTTCATGACCAGTCCACCAGACCACTCCACCTGAGGGAGCACATTCCCATGCTAGACCTTACAAGGCCCGCAAGATCTTAAAAGCCCTGGTGTCTTAGCACCAGCATGTGGACCCTAGCAGTGGCAAGTGTGGGTTAACCTTGAACGCCTGTCCGCCACAATTCATTCTGAAGTTCACCTCCAGTCTTGCAGGCAGGCCTATGAAGCACCACACCATAGAGTGACAGTGATTCTGTCACTGAGGTCACAGGACCCTTGAGCAGGGTGGCTCGAGGGCAGTGCGACCGCACCAGACGCTGACTAGCCGCGGTCCGTGCAGGTATCAGTGGTGGGGCAGAGGGGCCGGGCAAGGGGATACGAGGACGATGCAGAGGAAAATTAAATAAATTATTAATTTTCCCTCTGCATCGTCCTTCGAAATCCCCTTACCCGGCCCCACCTCCCCACCGCTGTTACCTGCATGGACCGCGGCTGGCGCGGACTTCAGTTGGGGGCATCGTGTTTGCAAGTATAATATGGTTTTAAAAGCCCTTGCTGCCTGCTTCCTGGCCTCCAACAATTTCCGGCACACCTCTGACTCCGCCCACTGACCCTATCCACGGGTTATTACTGCCCTCTGATTCTCCGCCCACAGTTCCCCTACTTTTTTTCTCCCACTTCGACCACTGACAGGGAGGAGAATAATTATTATGCACACATAACCGTTTCTTCTCACCGCTACAACATTAGCCCGAGCTGTGTTAGTTTTGTGCACAGGGGAGCTGTGGACTCTGTCAGCTGTGTGCACAGGGTGGTGGTAGACCCTGTCAGCTGTGTGCACAGGGTGGCGTTAGACCCTGTCAGCTGTGTGCACAGGGTGGCGTTAGACCCTGTCAGCTGTGTGCACAGGGGGGCGGTGGACTCGGTCAGCTGTGTGCAGAGTTGGAGATTGATTTGAACTCTTTCAGCAGTGTGCAGACGAAAGGCTGTGGATTGTCAGCAGTGTGCATTGGTGGGACTGTACATTGTCAGCAGTGTGCAGTGGTGGGGCTGTATACTGTCAGCAGTGTGCAGTGGTGGGGCTGTGGATTGTTAGCAGTGTGCAGTGGTGGGGCTGTAGATTGTCAGCAGTGTGCAGATGAAAGGCTGTGGATTGTCAGCAGTGTGCAGATGAAAGGCTGTGGATTGTCAGCAGTGTGCAGTGGTGGGGCTGTGGATTGTCAGCAGTGTACAGACAAAGGGCTTTGGATTGTCCGCCCTAATATCAAACGGTTTAAGGCTTTGAAAGTGAATCCGAGTCGGATCCGGGGGCAGATTGGGGGCGGTGGGGTGCTGGCAATCATCTCCTCACCGCCGCAGACATGTTAAGGCAAAGGGGCAGTGGAGGCAGCAGCAATAATGGCAGGGAGGGAGGAAAAGATGGAAGGGATGAAGAGATGAAGGTGGGAGGAAGGGATAAGTAAAGGAGGGAGAGAGAAAGCGAGGAAAGACTTCTAGAAGGGAAAGATAAATGAAGCATGAGGGTGAAGGGCAAGGGGTTGTCGGGAGGGATGACAGGAGTAGGGGATGGGAGAGAAGAAAGGAAGAATAGGCGTGGAGAGAGAAGATCTAGAAAACTGCTTAGGACAGACAGAAGGAAGGGAGTTTGCAAGGGAATGAAGACTGACAAGTGAAGGAAACCAGTGAGAAAGGGAGGGAACAACAACGGAACAGAAGAAAAAGGGAAAGATGGCGGTAAGAGAATCAATGATTGAGGAAGGAGAAGCGAGAAGCCACAATGTGTCTCGGCTAGAAAAGCCCACAAGGCTTATATCTGAGGTACGAATCTTGGCAAAGCCAATTCAGCCATTCAGCCTTCTGAGGTCGATACATTGACTCCCTTTAAATTAGTTCATAGCAGCACGTTATTTAAAATTCTTAGAAAAGGCAAAACCTACTGCATTACGAGCTATGAGGTGGCCTGGTGGGGGGGGCCACCTCCATGTGCTTTGTAATGAAAAATGTGCTGTAAAATGCACCGTTTTGGTCTGTCTTTTTCCAAAATTTTCTTGGGGGGAGAACCCCCCCAAACTCCCCTAGTAGTGGTCGGGCTCGCGCGCTACGCACGCTCGCTACTTGCCAGGAGGGGGCTGGTCTGGCAATATTTGGCAGGGCTGCTTTCAGTTCCCAGTCCGGCCCTGGTGCGATGATGCGGTTTGCTTTGTTGAAGATGTGGTGAGGGCAGGGGTCGGAAGGTGAGCCGGAGTGGATGGTGTTCATGGTCTTGATGGTGACGTCGTCGTTAACGTGGGTCCAGGAGAGCAGGTGGTTGGTGAGGCTGGGGGGGCGGTGGGTCTGCAGTGTTGACGGCTGTAGGGGGGGTCTGGGTGTGGAAGCTGTTGTGGATGTCTGCGATCTTGCGGTGGAAGAAGGTGGCTAGGGAGTTGCAAAGGTCTTGCGACGGCGGGATGTCGTTGAAGCTGGAGCTGGGGTTGGAGAGCTCCTTCACGATGTTGAAGAGCTCTTTGCTGTTGTGTGCGTTGTTGTCGATGTGTTCCTTGAAGGAGGTCCTTTTGGTGGCTCGGATGAGTTGGTGGTGCTTGCGGCTGGCGTTCGTTAGGTCTGCGTGGTTGTCCGGTGTCTTTTCGTGGCGCCACTTTTTCTCCAGTCTTCGGCAAGTTCGCTTGGATTCCTGGAGGTCGGTGGTGAACCAGCTGGCCTTTCTGTCGATGCGTCTGGTGGAGGGTTTTTTGATCGGGCGAGAGTGTTGGCGCAGTCGTCGATCCATTGCCTGAGGTTGCTGGCGGCTGTGTCGGTGGTGTTTGCCGGTGGGTCTCGGGCGAGGGTGGTGATGAGCTGGTCTTCTGTGACCTTGTTCCAGCTGTGGTAGGGGATCCGTAGCGGGTGGTGGTGCGCGGTGGGTTTCTTGAAGGTGAAGTGGACGCAGCTGTGGTCGGTCCAGTGGAGTTCGGTGGTGTGGCTGAAGGAGACGTGGTTGCTGGCTGAGAGGATGGGGTCGAGCGTGTGTGGGTAGGGGTCGTGACGAGCTGTTTGAGTCCGAGGTTGGCGAGGTTATCGATCAGAGCGACGGAGTTGCTGTTGTCTGCGTTCTCGAGGTGGAAATTCAGGTCTCCGAGGAGGATGTAGTCTGTAGAAGCAAGGGCGTGCATGCTGACTATGTCGGAGATGGCGTCGATGAACTGTGGCCGGGGTCCGGGGGGGTCTGTACACGAGTGTACCTCTGAGGGTGGTGTTGGGGTCGGTATGGATCTGGAAGTGCAGGTGTTCGGCGGTGCTGGATGTGTCTGTCGTGCAGGTCGAGACTCTGAGGGTATTCCTGTAGACGATGGCGATTCCTCCTCCTGGCCTGTTGGTGCGGTCCCTTCTGGTGATCTTGTATCCATCTGGGATGGCTACGGCAATGTCGGGTGCCGAGGAGGGGTTCATCCATGTCTCTCTTAGGAAGGCAACGTCCGGGGAGGTTGAATCGAGTAGGTCCCAGAGTTCGACGGCGTGCTTGTGAACGGAGCGGGTGTTGAGTAGTATGCATCTGAGGTGGTTGCGTTCTGCTCTGGCGGGTGGGGTAGGGCGTGCGGGTGTTCGGCGGCTGGTGAAGCTGTGGCAGGTGAAGGGTCCGTGGGTGCGTATCGGGCTGGCCTGGAAGCAGTTTGATGATCGGCCGATGTCGAGTCCGTGGAGGAAGCTGGCGTTGTAGCGTCGTCGGGTGTCATGGCTCTCACAAGGGCCAGGGGGTCTGGCGCTGGGCGCGGTCCTGGCGCGCCAGCGGCGCGCCCGCTGCGTGCGTCCGCTGCGCGGTCGTCATTTAAGTAGGGGAGGGGCGAGCGGCTGGGGAGCGGGGCGGGTTGCGGCGGGAAACTGACTATGCAGTGGCAGCGTTATGGACTCCGGGGGAAGCGGGCAGCAGCCAAGGAGCCAGGATTGGAGAATCCAAGAAGGAGTCAAGAGTCAAATTTAAATGAAAGGAGCCAGGAGTAAATAAAGTACAATTTAAAGGAGCACAGAAAAAGTAAAACACAAGGAATTAAAAAGCGGCACCCAGCAGAGAGGGGTCTCGAACCCTGCCTGAGTGGGACCGTAGGGCAGAGCGCAGACGAGTGGAGCTGCGGGGGAAGAGCTGATCACTGACAGAGGGTCAGGGATCTAGCTCGCGCTCCCCGCAGCGGTCGTCATTTAAGTAGGGGAGGGGGGAGGGGCGAGCGGCTGGGGGGCTGGAGCGGGGCGGGTTGCGGCAGGAAACTGACTACGCAGTAGCAGCGTTATGGGCTCCGGGGGAAGCGGGCAGCAGCCAAGGAGCCAGGAATGGAGAATCCAAGAAGGAGTCAAGAGTCAAATTTAAATCAAAGGAGCCCAATTTACGAGAACCAAGCCTGGTAGTTGAGGAACTTCCCCAAAAAATAGATTTAATCTAAAAAAAACAATTTAATGGAACAGAAAATTGAAAATGTTCTACAAATCCTCTTCTAGAAGGAGTCAATGTGAGGGCAATGAAAAAATGCATGTAAATATTTGCCTGGTGTGTTTGTGCAGGTCCAACATGAGTACGACAAGCTTGAATTATATTTACAAATAGAAGTAGGAGTTAAGAACATTCTTTGATAAAAAATATATTAGAGTTTGTGTAGTGCTAGCATTATATGAGGTGGGATGTATTTTTTGACAGATGGAGTTCCAGGTTTGTGTGGAAAAAAGAACATTGTAAATCTGATTCCCATAAAAGTTCTATTTTATATTTAGGACAATCAGGTATAGAATAATGGAGATATGGATATATGTAGGGAGGCCTTAAAGGGAAAGGGAAGGAGTGATTGTACCGGGTGAGGATCGGGTGTAGAAGGGGGTGTCTGTGAGAGCAAAGATATATGTTGTGTAAGAGAATTTTTTAATGATCCATATTGAAGGGTGGAGGCGGCAGTGATGCCAAATTTGTTTGCAACTCAGCTAACATGTCCCCTGAAATAGTTGTTTGATCTAAATTATTCCTTTAGCAACCCAGTCTTTCAAAAAGATAGTGAAATTTGATATCTTGATAAGTTTATTGTGCGGTATCAATGATTCTAGCAAAACTTGTGGGGATGTGAGAAACCTATTAAGGGCCAGAAGAGGGTAGAAATAGTGTGTAATGGTATGTGATGTGATAGAGCGTGGAGGTAGGAAAAAATGAGCCTGAGACTGAAAAGGAAAAGGGAAAATCAAGGAGTCCTCCAGATGACGCCATATCCAACATCTGAAGAATCTTTTAAAGGACATCATCCAAATTATTCTGAATGGTTCTCATGATTGAGGAGGATTTTCTGATCCCTAGACATTTAATATAATTAGAATTCCATTTAAAACCACTTTCTGCAAACATTTCCCTCAGACAGAATCTATTTAAAGGAAGCTTCAGATTTGGTAAAATTTAGTTTGTAGCCCGATAAGCTGGAGTATGCTTTTAAGAGCTCTGTAAAGGGATGTATGGAAGTTTGTGGGTCTGAGACGTATAGAGTGATGTCTGCATAAGTGGTGAATTTAATTTCTATATTTTTATGAGTGAAACCATGAAAAGAAGGTGAATGATGCAAAGTATCTAAAAGGGGTTCCAGAGATAATATAACAAGTAACAGAGATAAAGGGCAACCTTGTCTGGTACCACGTTGGAGAGGAAAAAAGGAGGATTGGGTGCCATTAAGAAAAAGTAGTTGGAGAAGAGTAAAGCAGATTAATATACTTCAAAATTTAATATAATTCAAAATTCTTGGGCCAAAATGATGCCAATTGAGAGCTCGCATCATAAAATGCCAAAATACAAATATGTTTTAGAACATAACCGGAAGCATAGAATAACTGAAGCAAGCGTTTTATTTTAAGACTTGTGTAAGAAGGTGTTTTGTGTTGAGTGAAGCATGCTGTGCTTATAGATAAACGCTGTGAGCAATAACGTTCAGGGTGTAGGTCCAGCATAGAATGACTAAATGCTCAAAAAAATCCCGACACGTTTAAGCAAGCAACATACTTCACAGTAAGAGGCACTAGTAGCTGTCTGACGCAGACTTAGAGGAGCAACACCCTAATAGCATACACAGGTGGATGGGGCAAATCACAAAGGAAATACCTCTTAAACCTCATAAACCAACAATTAAGGCTCTCGGACGTTCGTTGTATTTGACCTATGGACATAGATGTGATACGTTGGACAGAAGGTGTCTCAAAAAGGATCATTCAGCGTAGAGGGCAGGAGAAAGAATCCTCTGGCACTACCAACGGGGACTTCCTCTGTTACGTAATGCTGTGACTCGATCGTAGGGAGTGAGCAAACGATTAAATATTTCTGAAAATCAAAATACAGGAATTATCATCCTGTTGGAATTATACAGTAAAAGGAGTGCCACGGAAGTATCAGGCTAGTAATGGACTGTGATATTCTTTATTCATCCAGGATAGAGGCTGAAACATTGGTATCAAGGCCTGAGTATCCTGGACTCGTCACTCAGGAGGATAAGCCCAAAACTGCACTGTGTCCAGAATAGCTCAGATAAAAGGGAGCGTCTGAGAGGGAGTCAGGTGTGACTTCGTGACAATGATAGTGAACCCCAGCAAGTGCCGAAGGTTCGCCGTAGTCTGGAGGTGGGAGACAATTGCCTGGGGTGAGCCCTCCTTCAACAGCCAATGGTTGATGTAGGGAAAGACTGGAACCCCCAACCTCCGCCGATTAGCCGCAACCACCGCCATCACTTTTGTAAACACCAGAGGGGCACTGGTATGGCCGAAGGGGAGCACGGCAAACTGAAAGTGCTCTTGGCCTACAGCAAATCGCAGGTAACAACTGTGGGCAGGCAGGATGGGGATATGGATATGGAAATATCTGTTCTGCAAATCCATCACGACCATCCAGTCTCCCGGGTCCGGCGCAGACAGAACTTGCCTGAGCATCTTGAATTTCTCCTTTTTCAGAAAGAAATTGGGAGGGCGGAGGTCTAGTATAAGGCCGAAGCCTCCATCCATCTTAGGCACCAGAAAGTAGTGAGAATAGGAACCACAAACTACTTCTGATGCCGGCACCCTCTCGATGGCTCCCTTCGCCAAGACAGCCAGCTCTTCCGAACGGAGCATGGAGGGGTGGTCCTCTGTCAGCCAGTCATATGTAGGTGGCATGAGTGGAGGGGTAGTCACAAAGGCGAGGGAGTAGACCCTTTGGACTATTTGCAAAATCCAATGGTCTGATGTTATTGACCACCAGTGGTGCAAATGATGGCATCTCCTGCCTCCCACTGGATGCCCATGATGGTCAGAGGGCAAACTAAAGAGGTTTGGAGACTGCAGTTGCCGGGGTGGAGGGACTGGACCGACCCTCCCTCTGGCTGCCTGTGACACGTGGTCCTCGGTAATAAAAGAGGCTGGGAAGCCTGATGACCATGGTGGATGAGAGGTTATGGACGCAGTTGGAGAGCCCTTCTGTGGCGATGAAAGTGGCGGAAGGCGGACTGGGGGTAATAAGGGGCCATAGATATGGTGAGCTTTTGCTGCGTCTCTCCTGTCAGCATTAGCTTGGGAGAGTATAGTCCAGGCTTCCTCCGAAACCATGGGTAGCGCTTGTGCAACCGAATCCCAGATCGTAACAGAATATCGACTCAAACGTCACGCAGTGTTCACCTACCACAGTATAATTTTGGTAGAAGAGAGCATTCTCTTTCCAAAGGTTTCCTACCCCGTGGAGTGGTAGGCAACACGCCTGGGTTGATCCTAGAAGTGGAGGCTTGGACCACCAAGCTCTCTGGGGTGGGGTGCTGACTACGGAAACTGAGATCCCCATGAGTGGGACAATGGTGACGGGCAATTGTACTATGCACAGGAGCCTTTGTGCGGGGCTTGGACCAGGCTTTGAGTAGAACATCATTAAGGGCTTCATTAAATTGGAGTAGGGGTTAGGAGGGGTTAAATCCCATCTGAAGCACCTCTGTCAAGACTTTTGACTGCCACTGAGGGCAACTGGGGGTCCAAGACCTCAGCCACCATAGGGAAAGAGGCTCCCTCCTCCGTATTCACTGTAGGAGGAGAGACCAAGCCAGTGTCAAGCAAAGTGTCTAGCCCACTGACCTCCACCAGCTCCTCATACAAGTTGTCCTCCTCATCTAAGGGATGCTGGTAACCATAAGGGTCCTTAGACCCCTCCCATTACTCTCCCTCTCCAGACCTATTAAGAGAAAAGAGCACTCGCTGTGCTCCGGCAAGCATAGTCCCGGTCTGCGTTGGAATCAGTTATGAGAATGGGGATGGTTCCACAATGGGGCGTCAGCACTGGAGCAGGGCGCCAATGAAGGTCTCAGTCTTTCCAGTGGCTCCACTCTGGATCCAGCAAGAGATCCATGGGACCCAGCTTTGCGCCAAGGCGAATCGACCGGAGAGGATCCAGTAGGGGCCCAGAGAGGCCGGGCCGCCCAAATATGATGTGCATGTCCTCATAAAATTATTTTAGTTGGGCTGGGGTCGCTCCCTCTCCCAAAAAATCAGGGTGGTGCAAAATGGGTCCTGACTCAGGCTTCGCCGATGTGGGAGGCCTGGAGTGCTGACACTCATGTTATTCGTTGGACCACTTCGTCAGGCACGGTAAAGTCAAAGACCCCTTTGACTTCTTAGATTTTTACGTTTGTGGGACTTTCTCGACAACTTTGCGTGTGATGACGATTGCCACATGCGGCTTTGGGAACAATCCCGAAGCCTTCCGCTTGACTGAGATCTTGAGCGTCACGAAGTGGCCTGATGTCAGGCAGCGAGGAGATTGAGAGATAGCTCCCGCAGCGGGTGCACGACGTAGCAATCCTCACAGGTCTTGGAGTTGTGGTCACGTTGCAAGCACCAAAAACACACCAAGTGGGGTCTGTCACAGACATCTGTCTGTGACAGGCTCCACATGACTTGAAACCAGACGGTTTCTTGGGTGACATTCCCACACCAGGAGAGAAAACTCTCAAAAAGAATTGAGAAAAAGTCGCAAAAAAGCCAGTCAAAAAATGACCGAGGGTAGCTCAAACCGGATCAGCATTATTTGGCACAGAATGAAAAGAACTAATATCAGTGCACTGGGTTGGCGCCAATATAAGTAACGCGCACATCACTTCCAGCATGGACAATGCCTACATGGAGCCGAAGGGCACCACCCTCCGGTGCGTAGGGGTACTGCTCAAAAAGTCTTCCGGATCCAGCCGACTCCTGGGAATCTGCAGCTAAAAGTCTATATCAGATACAATTTTCTTTCTTTTTTTTATCAGCGCTGCGGTGGATCCGGGGTGTCGATTTAAAATAAATAGGATCTCCCCTCATGAGCTTTTATTAAGACCTCATCCTCTTGGCCTGATTGATTAATCGGGCGAAAGGAGCGTTTTACCCCCCTCCAAGCCATTTCGAAAGCACCGGGGACAACATCTTCCAAGAACGATTGAATAACTATGTTGTGGGGGAATGCAGCTCACCTCCCCAAGCCTTTTAAGGCCCTGAGGAATCCATTCCCTGGGGCTGAAGTGTTTTTTACAATGGGTAGATTGGCGTGCAGCCCCCTACCTTGTCCATTGAAAGGCCCCATGGAGCCCTTTCCTTAGGGCCGATTTTTATATTTAGCAGGGGCGCGGCTTGCGGCCCCCCTCTCCTAGCTTCACAGAGGTCCAGGGGACCCTATCCCTTGTGACCATTTTTTTGGGGGGATGGGACAATGGGCCCCCTCCCAAAGCCGTAAACCTTCTCTGGGGACCCCCTCACCTGGAACTCAATCTAAGCAGAGTGCCAAGGACCCCATCCCCTGGACACTGCAGTTTCCATCCAGGAGAGTGCAACCCGGGCAGGGAATACAACTTTGCTCATCGGTGGGAGCACAAAAGAGAACTGCTCCCATCTGAGCAGGAGCAAGGTAATGAAGCTGGCTTCTGCCAGCACCATAATAGGTGCTGGCTTAGGGTCCATGAGAGCATTGGGACCCCTCTTGCAGTCCCAACTTGGGCGGGCTCTGGGCTGCCAAAGTAAAGTAACAGTCCACTCCTGCCAGCAGCGTCCTTTAGGCTTCCCCCTCAGCCCCCAACTATTGACATGTGGGCGCCCTGGGTGGGCACTGGGGAACCCACAGTATTAAATCGCTGGTTTCCGCAAGCAGGGCCGGGGAGCCAGCAGGGGCCGCGGGGGCTTTGGGGCTCCCCCTGTGGAACACAACAGTAAAAAAAAGGCGTGGGTGTCCTTGGTGGAGATTGGGACACTCAATAAGTATAAAAAAGTGAAAGGAATAATAAATGAGAAGCAGGTGCTGCTTATTTTTTATTCACTGCTCCAGACAGGGAACACCAATAAGGCCCTGCTTTTCTTGATCTTGATGGTGCCCCTATAAGGGGAAGGGTTACCACCAACCATTTTTTTATGTGGTGGGGGAATGCAAGGGGTGTAGCAGCACCCCAGCAACTATTTAAAAAACACATTAAATCAATGACCCCAAGATAGCCTTTCATATTTTTGTAAACCACTCCAAGCTGGTACTGTATGCTTGTCAGCTGAGGTGCAGGGACCCTTGTGATGTTTTCTAGGGTTGCATTTTGTGGCTTGAAAAATGTTTTTAAAAAAACCCTTAAAGACATTGCGAAGGCTACTATTACTAACGTATTTACAGACAAAGCCGTGAGTAAAGCTGTATCAAAAAGAATCGGTCTATGAGCTTAATGAACAGATTGGTTATCAGCTGGCTGTTCGCACCAGGCAGCAAACTTCATCAAATATAATTCGAGAGATTATTGACTCGGCGATAGGTCAGACCACCAACCCAGAATTATTAAGGGAGGCATTTAGGAGGTTTTACTGCTCTCTATATACGGCAAACGATGGGAGTGCGCCAATGGATATCGAAGGGTACCTAGACCTCGTATCACAAAAATTCAAGAAAGAAGATCAGGAAAGTTTAGACTGCCCACCTTGTTGGACGGAAATATTATTGACCATAAATAGTCTGGCAAGGGAGAAAGCTGGGGGAACTGATGGCATCCCAACCGAGTTTTATGTTACCTTTGCAAGCCAGATGAAAAATATCCTTACTTGTTTAATTGTGCACATATTTAATGGGGGACGACCCCCTGGTTCATGGTCACGAGCAAAAATTGTAATCTTTTAGAAAAATAAAAAATCCCCAGTACAATTGGGCTCATATCGTCCTATCACATTAATTAATGGCAACTCAAAAATGTACTCGAAATTGCTAGCAAGCAGATTAGCACCTATAATACATTAGATTATCTCTGAGCGCCAGCATGGGTTTGTTCCCAGGGGGTCTACAATAGACTACATCCAGAGAGTCATCGCACTATGTGACAGCACCGATGTTGTAGGAGACCCTATGGCCTTGGTTTTGTTGGATGCAGACAAAGCCTTTGATAGGGTCTCCTGGCAATATCTATGGACTACCTTGTCTAGGATTGGGATAGGGGATGGCTTTATCCAAGCGATCCAAAGACTATATGTCGAACCATCAGCGGCTGTGATGATAAATGACATTGTCAAAAGTGTTTCCAAGCTCCAGGCGGGCCGGGCAGTTCAGCAAACGTGAACTGAGCCACTCGGCGAAGGCTGTAACTGACGCGACCTCCGTCCCAAGCAGGCTGAGAAGAGCGTCCGAGAGACTTTGGAGGCACGCCCTCTGGCAGCCGGCGGACCGCCGCGCACTCCCGCCGGCACAGAGTGGAAATAGTTGCGGCCGCTTAGGAGCGGAAGAACGTTGCCGCGGACCCGAAGCCGAGGCTATGTGAAGGCACATCAATAAAACTCAATAAACATCAATAAAACTCGTCACAATAAAGGCAACTCAATACAAATCAGCAGTACAATCCCAAAACGGCAGCGCGAAGGGAAAATAAGGCAATTAGCTGACACGGTGGCTGCAGCAGCGAAGAAAGAGGAGGTACAGCAGGGGTCATCTGCAGCTATGGAGCCAGGAGACGCCTGATTGGTTGAACAGACTCTGTTGAGAACTTGATGGTTTTTTCTTCAGGCTTCATGGGAAATGAAGTCTTTGTTTGATTGATATCGGTTTTAAAATGGCTGCTGTAAAAATAAACGAAGAAAGAATAGCCTAATCCTCGCCTCCTTGTCCTGATATAGAATTACATATTTAAACAATAAAGAAATAGTCAGCAGCACTCCTTGCACTAAACAGCCAGGTGAAATGGATTTTCACATCTAGAACTGATCACAGCTGAGACATCTGAACAAACCCAGGACAAGAAGGACTCATTTGAGTTCAACTGCGGAAACCATCATCACCCAGTGAGTCCTGTCCACTCTATTCACGAGCTTTGGAAGCCATTTCTGATTTGTCTTTATTAAACGCTATAACTGAACTGTGATCAAACTAAATAAAGCAGCCCTTTTAAAAAAACTGTGTTATACAGAGAATAATGATGACACTACTTGTAGTGTTGAAAAGCACTTAGCATATAATTTAGGGGATACAGGCTCCCCACTCTGAGAATCACCAATGAACGCAGCAGAGTGTAGACACAACAGTGAAGTCTTTACATCTGCATGACAGACCAAAAGTTAGAATGTTGAAATAACTTTATAAACTAGGAAAAAGGTGAAGCTGAATCGAATGCTGCTGGCTATATGTGCTCGCACATTACTGACAAACTTTCCACTCTACCGTCAGCGTTAACCTCTTTAGTAGCAGAGGTAAAAAATATTAGCTTTCTTTTTTGTAAATAAAAGTGTATTTAGACCATGGTTTAATAAACCAGAGAATAAAATAGCATTGATAATACATATTGTTTACTTGTTACTCAGCACAAATGAAATTAAAACTTCCTTAGGATGTAGAAAATGTTTTATTTAACATGGCAACTAAAAGAGAGTTATAAACATTTCACATGCACAGGTAGCAGTAATAACCTCCAATTAAAACAATTGTTAAAAAATTCATTTCCACAGACAGTACTTCACCCCATACTTTTTGAGCTAATTCAAGCTGCTACAAAGCTACCCACTGCACAAGCTACATCTAGAAATTGCAAATGATATAAAAATCTTATTGCTTCGAATCTCGACTTTACGCCGTACTTAATTAAAACGGGTCTTATGAACTTGCACTTAATTCCAACTAAGTATAAGCAATCTATTAGAATGTGCACACTGGAGGCTTTCATGTTTACTCCACAGCCTCAATTGTGTTCTTCATCTATCACGCATTCCCATCGATGATGAATGCAAATCCTGGGTTTAACCCTACCCAAGATTTTAGGGGCTCTCTCTGCCATACTGTGTTCAGCACCCCTGAGAGAGATGGGAGGAAAGTACTGCATATAACTCTTTGAGTTTGAAATAGTTCAAATCTGTGGCCCTGGATTCTATAGCACACCTTTCCTCTAGTGCCTTTCTTGTATAAAGTATGGGAGCATCTGCTTAAAAGTCTTCTAGGTTAAGTGTGAGGGCCAGACCTTTATCACAATCCGTCATGTCTCCTGGCCACAGCTCGCTCTGGCAGATTTTCTTCACACACAGCTTTGATACTTTTATTTATGAACATATTTTCATTCAATGCCAAAGGTGCAGAGTTAAATTTGCTGTAGTACTGTTCCAGGAAGTTAAGCCGATTTCTACACTGATTGCTTGTACCATAGTTGAAGGGGGAAGGTTTAATAGCTTTTTAAGACAAATGCTCTCCATTTTATTCCAATTATATCTGGATACCAAACTTATAATCTCTGCACCTAGCATTTGTGGGATCATTGCCTTGTAGGTACTGATCACCGGTGTTATTTGTCAAATATCTTTTTATTGATTTCAAAGATAAAACAGTACACAGAAAAAAACACACTGTGGAAGGAGACCCCCAATGCATCGTATTTGCCGAAAGTTACAGAGTGCTAAAGTATCACATACAGTTTGTGGACTAGGATTCGGCAAGCTCTAAATATGCTCAGCGTATACCTCCCAGGTCTCCACCACATCTCGCACATTGCAGACATCATCGTGATCTCGTGGGAGGTCAGAAAAGTCCTTGGCAATCAACCTTGCCACCCCTGCTCCCCCTCATAACTCATAACAATAAACATAAATATTCAAACTAAGGTGTCACGGCCAGAGAAAGTTCAAATGTAGTTGCAGGTGAAGGCGGGACCCCAGGGAGAGGGGAGTTCCTCCACTCCTGGAGCCTCCTCAGCGAAACGGGGGAGCCAATAGAAGCTCTAGATATGAAAGAGATAGAGAGCTCGCATCCTCGGACCACATGCAAACAGAGGCAGCCCCTCCGATAGATATTCGACCAGGGGGCCCAAACATAGTCAAAACCCTTTCGAGAATCTTCTACGATGTCTGCCATTCTTTCCATCGCCAGTGCTCGCCAAAGCCTGGCGTGCCATTGGGTAAGGGGGGGGGCATCTATTTTCTTCCACGCAGCCGCTACAGCCATCTTAGCAGCCCCGAGGCACATCCACATCACGGACCGATCCCCCTGCGTTTGGCGCTTCAAAATGGGATCCCGGATCCCCAAGAGAGTGTGTTCTAGTGTGTCCGGAATCGGATAGTCCAGAATCAGTTTGATTTGAGAAAGTACCTCCTTCCAGAAGGGCTTGATGCGAGGGCAGTCCCACCAAATGTGCCCGAAGTCACCCAGCAACCCACAGCCCCTCCAGCACGTATCTGAGGAGTTAGGGAAGATGGCGTGCAGCTTCTGGGGGTGCAGGTACCATTCGTACATAATTTTGTAATGAGCCTCCCTTAAAAACATGGAGCGATTAAACTTGGGAATATCCCTATATAGTGAGGTCCATTGTTTCTTCTGCAGTGGGGTGTCTAAAAGTGCATCCCAGAACCTTTGGTGTCTAGGGGCGTGGTGAGAACCCAAAGACCGTATGAGTGAGTAAAGGAAAAAGAGATGGTCCCCCTTGTAGAGGCTCCTGATTGTGCAAATTTCTCGATGGGAAGTAAATCCCTAGTGGCGGCCTGCCATATCTGCGGTTGTAGGACCCAATACTTAAGTTGCAAATAGTGAAATTCTTCCGATGGCTGGAGTTGAAAGGCTTGAACACATTCCGTAAAGGTCTACAGTTTCCCCTGCTCATACAGATGAGAGAGCATAAGACAGCCACCCTCCCGCCAAGCCTCAATTGGCCCCTCACTTAGCGCCGTAGGAAACTGGGGGTTGAAATGAATGGGCGTATAGGGGGAAGGGAAGGTGATAAGAGGAGTGGATCTAGTTAACTCATCCCAAACCCTTAAGGTGGTCGCCGTAGGGGTGCTGATATAGGCATTGCGTGGTCGATTGTGTTTCTGATTCCACAGGAGGTCCCAGATCGTTCTCCCTGTTATTTGTCGGTCCATATGTAGCCAAAGTTTTTCCGACTCTCGGAGGGACCATTCCGTTATCACCCTAAGTTGAGCTGCCCTATAGTATCCCAGGAAGTCCGGCAAAGCCAATCCCCCCTCATCTCTCGATCTAGTTAACACGCGGTTGGAGAGCCGTGCCCTCTGCCCCTGCCAAATAAACTTGGTAATCATTGTTTTCAGTTCAGAGAAAAGCGCCCGATCTACTGGGATCGGAGGGCCCTGAAAGAGATATAATAAACGTTGGAGGACGTTCATTTTTATGGCATTGACCCGTCCTATCCAGGAGAGATAGGCCGTCCTCCATCTTGATAGATCAGCCTTAAGCTGGCGCAGCAGAGGAGGGTAGTTAGCTCCATAAAGGTGTTCCAGCTTGGGGGTGAGTTTGATGCCGAGATATGTGATGTCTTTGTTCTCACTCCGGAAAGGGGTCGCACCTTCAATAGCCCGCATGGACTCATTAGGCACCGTTAGGTTAAGAAGGAAGGATTTCGAGAGGTTCACCTTGAAGCCCGAGGCCTGTTCATAAGAGGCAAGCTCAGCTTGGATCGCTGGGAGAGAAGACTGCGGCCTCGTAACTGGAAGAAGCACATAATCCGCAAAGAGGGATATCTTGTGTTCGTCTGTGCCAAATGGGACCCCCCCCCTATGTCCGGGTTGGACTGAATGCGCTCTGCGAAAGGTTCGATGCTGAGCGCAAATAGTAGGGGGGATAAAGGGCACCCCTGCCGGGTTCCCCTAGAAAGGTTAAAAGGTTCCGAGGCGATCCCATTTACCACGACCCTGGATCGCGGTGCGCAATAATTCGCCCGTACCATTCCAATGAAGGTCTCAGTAAAACCAAACCGACGCAGTGTACGGGTCATAAAGGCCCAATCAACCTGGTCAAAGGCCTTCTCCGCGTCAAGCGAGAGAAGGACCGCGGGTATGGCCTTCCTCTGTGCTTTCTCAATAATGTGAATTACTCTCCGGAGGTTATCATGGGTCTGCCTCCCCTTGATGAAGCCCGCCTGGTCTGGCTGCACAAGGAACGGCATGACGTTCTCCAGACGTGAGACCAGGATTTTAGAATATAGCTTGGCGTCCAGATTCAGGAGCGCTATAGGTCTGTAAGAGGCGCAGCTAAAGGGGTCTTTCCCCTGTTTGGGGATGACCGAGATCAGCGCCTCCTCCATCGAAGGGGTCACCTTGTGAGTGGCAGCGATATCGTTAAAGAGCGTCACCAGACGGGGGACTAATTCCGGTGCAAAAGTACGATAGAAGTGGACATTAAGGCCATCAGGGCCGGATGCTTTTTGGAGCTTAACTGAATCTATCGCCTTTTGGACCTCTTCTGAGGAAATGGGTCTAGTTAACTCTTCATTGGTGGAGTCCGGAACCTGGGGAAGGTCTAGGGCCTCTAGGTATTTGTCTTGGACTTGCGCATCTAATTGATCTGCGGTATGTAGGGAGTGATAAAATTCCCCAAAGTCTTTGGCTTTCCCCAGCTCGCTCTGGTGGGAGACCCCCTTCCCATCGACTGTGTTTAATGTACTCCTTCTCCTGCCTCACTCGTAGTTGACGTGCTAATAGTGAACCCACCTTGTTCCCTCCCTCATAACTGCGGGCCTGTAAGCGTAGGAGGGTCTTTTCAGCCCCATTAGTGTAAATAGCTTGAAGCTTCCCCTTGACCTGTGTAACCTTACAGAGGGATTGGACCGAGGGATTAGACTTATGGTCATTTTCGGCCGTTCGCAGCTCACCCTCGAGGAGAAGGTGTTCCCCCTTGCGTTGTGCCTTGAGAGTGCCCTCTAGCTCGATACACTTCCCCCGAATAACTACCTTGAAGGCATCCCAATTGTTGTCTAGGGAGGTTTGCTCCGGGTCGTTAAGGTAAAAAAATTCTGTAATTGCTTTTCGTAACTCATCCCTAAGAAGCCGATCTCTACAAAGGAAGTTGGGAAAATACCACCTGGCAAGTTTGGAGCGCGGGGCAGGCCAATCAAGGACCAGCTCTAATGAAGCATGATCAGAGAGGCAAATCGGATGGAACTGGGATCCCGCTACTGTGTGGAGAAGGTACTGACTTATGAATGCATGGTCGATCCTGGAGTATGTCCTATGCAAATGTGAGAAGAAGGAGCAATCCCGGGTCGCGGGATGGGCCGCCCTCCAAGCGTCTACTAACCCCAACCCCTGTAAAGCAGCTTTAAGTGGTTCGCTGAAGATCCCCCCCGACGCCTTATGGGAGTGTGAAGTGTCAGGAGCCGAATCCCATACCAGATTGAAGTCTCCAGCCAATAGGATGTCGCCCCTTGCAAATTCCTCTAGTGTGGCAAGGAATGAGTTTAGGAAAGCATGTTGCCCTGTGTTAGGTGCATAAATCGTAGCTAAAGTGCATGATCGTCCCCGCATCTCCCCCCTAACCATCAAGAACCTCCCCTCTTTGTCTGTTTTAGTGGCATGGTGGAGAAGCGGGATCAATGCATGAAAGAGGAGCGCCACCCCATTGTGTTTAGTGTGTGCTGAGGAGCGAAAAATCTGCGGGTAGGCCCTATGCTTCAATCGTTGCTCCTCCTTGCGTGGAAGATGTGTCTCTTGCAGGGCAGCGATTTTAATATGGTGGTCATTTAGGAATTTCCAGACCCGGTTCCTTTTGTTGAGGGAATTAAGGCCTTTTACGTTCCACGTTAAGCAATTAATCCCCATCAGTTAGCATCAAACCCTCCAGCTTGTTTCTCCAACTGCCCTCCGGGAGCACGTCCCTCCAGACCATTCCTCCCTCCCTCCCATCATACCAAAGCAACCTAAAATAAAAGCAGAAAGTACTGTGACAGCAAAACAATATTAACAGTAACAAATATAAACCATAACTGTAAGCTCTGGGGTTCTCTATCACAAAGGAGAACCGCATTATCTGGGGCGGTCCAAATTCCGCTTCCAAGGCCCATAGAACTGCTATGTAGGCACAAGTAAGATATTAGATAGGGATAGCAATAACTGCTGTCGACAGTCAGGACAACTTTGACCCCCTCCCCCCCTCAACCTCAACCTTAATAGTCAGAGTGGCCGATGTCCGAAGGGCATGAGTTCAAGGCCCCTGCCAACACCCGCAAACTGCAAGCCCGACCGAAGTCCTCGCAAGAAACACAGTACGTGGATGGCAGAGAGCAGATACCTCATCATCCCGGAGTGTTCTTGCCAGCTCTCCGCTGCTGTAGCCAAGGACCCCCCCCTGCTTCTCTGAACCTGCTGCTTCCTCCACCACTTTCGATTCTGGCGTTCAGGGCCGGCATCTCGATACCCAGAATAGTCATTGCCTCTTCCAAATCAGTGCAATGGTAATTTTTATTGTCAAGTGAGAAAGCTAGTCCAAAGGGGTAGGTCCATCTATATTTCACATTGCGGTCTGTTAGGGCAGCCGTGACTGGGCAGAACAGCTGGCGTCGAACAAGTGTGGCTTGGGCTACATCCTGGTACAGAGAGCACGTCACGCCCTGGAAGGACACCTTGTCGAGTGCTCGCGCCTTCTGAAGAACCAACTCCTTGGTTTTGAAAGAGCTGAATTTTGCCAGCACGTCCCTGGGTTTCCTGGAATCACCTGTAAAGCGGGGCCCCACCCTGTGGACTCGCATAAGATGAACCTCCGGCTCAGAGTCTCCCAGCACAGTTGAGAAAAGCCCCACCATGAAGGCTTCCAAATCGGGACCTTCGCAGCCTTCTTCCAGGCCCCTCAGACGAATGTTATCCCGCGGGGAGCGATTCTCGAGGTCTTCACATCGGAGCATTGTGGCTTTCAGCTGAGATCGCAATTCACTAGAGTGGGCCTCTAAGGGACGCACGCGGTCTTCCAGCTCCTGGTATTTTGCTTTCTTGTCAAGAGCGCGGGCCCCTATCGAGTCGACATCCGATTGCAGGGACACCAGCTGGCCTCCCGTTTCGGCCTTAAATGCACCAAAAGAGGCCCCCATGTCAGCCTTGATGTCGCCTCTGAGCTCTTGTTTAAATTCTTGTAGTGAGGCCAACAAATCTTCCCGTGTGAGCGCCATAGGGCCGTCTGGCTGCGCTATCCCTACACTGCCCCATCCTTTGGTAGTGTGGGTGAAGAAGCTGGAGACCTTTGTGGGCTGCGCTTTTTTGGGTGGCATAGAGACCTAAGCCCACCGCTTGGTCGTGGCCGTTCCGCAACAGGAAAAACAAAATCGGGGGCGGGGGAGGGGGTGGAGACTGGGACCTACCCCGTCGCCCGACTCTGCACCTCTGAGTAGGCTGGGAGATCGTCTTGGGTTGGGTGATGGATGTTCAGCGGCGTTTGCGCAGGGCTCTGCTGGATTCCGATATCACCTTACTGGAGGGGCGGACTCTCGGTCCGAGCGTGCCACAACCACTCGGGTCTGTCAGCCGGGGGATCACTGCCTGAGGGGGCAAGCCGCTGCCTGGGATGCCCTGCTCCAAAGTCTGGTCTCACGGGGCCAAGGGACCCCTTCCACTCTTCTATGCAACCCCTCGCCGCTCATCGAAGGAAAGGAGCCCCTCTCCGTCCGCTCACACCCTCGGCGTTGCGCCCAAAGATTGACTGGAGGGCGTTTTCACCTGGGCCGCAACGCGGCCCAGGGCTTCAGGGGGACCCCCCATTCTGTGACCCAACTCCCTCCTGACCTGGTGTAAATGTAAATGTAAATCCAGTATTTGTAAAGCGCGAACAGCTACCCGAAGGCATCCCGGTGCTGGGGGTCGTCGGGAAGATTAAGCGAGCTATTGCCCAGAGTCACATGGTGCTGGGCTGACCTGCCGCCGGTGCCGGGGATCGAACCGTGAGCCCCAGATTCCAGCATCAGTCGCCCTGGCCGCGGCGCCACACCTCTGGTGGGATTGATAGAAGTTGGAACACATATACAGTAACAATTTTTAGGCAGTATCAAAAACTTTTTACTTTTCTTTTTCATCAAACACTGCAAAAATTCAAAGAACAGGCTGTCTAGTAATTCATAAAATGAAACAACACAAGTGAAATGAATTTACAGTGAATAAAGTGCCCAAGTGACAGAAGGTGACTGAGTGTATTATACATAGAAGTCGACGTTTCAACCCTAACAAATGCACAATTAAGGGAATGTCATGGCGGGATACACTTGTCCATACACTCTTAGGTTCGCTGTCCTTGAATTATTAAGCAATCGTTGCTTGGACTAGAGATACTTAAAGCATATATTGTTTGGAGTTGAAAAATTCCTTTTCCCTGTAAAACTTTTTTCGTGCATTATTAACGTATCGTTTTTTTGCTTCTATGTATAATACACTCAGTCGTTATAAAGCCTAATTGGGATCATGGGTATTACACAGTATTGTGACTGACCCGGAAGCTGTTCGTTGGTGCAGGGAGGCTGTAATATTTTTAACAAGTTTTAATTGACCGCTTGCATGAATAGCAAAACGATTATACCAGGCTTCAAGTCACTGGTTGCATGAACATTACAGCAACTATACCAGTCCCCTTGCTACTACAAGTAAAACCGGCGAGTAAATTTTGATATCTCCAATCACGGCATACCTATTGGTGGTATATAGACACCAGTCCATTTCTTTTCTTTGGACTTTTTAACCAGTGAACATATATATAGCGGTGGCACCAAAGAACTCAACAAATGCCTATTGGCTTTTATTTTAAGGGTTTCTACAGAAATTTTTAAACACGTAGCGGGATATTGTCAAACCCCGTCTGCAACTCAGGCACATTATATCCACAAGTGCCTAGTGAATTTCATCCGAGCACCCTCCTACCTCCGAAAACTGTCCTGAAGAAGGTGACTGATTATCGATTCACCGAAACGCAGCATCGACTTTTCTGTTTTCTTGTATATTTTTGTATTTTACCATGAAATGTTTTTAACTTTACTTATGTATTTTTATTAAATAAATCTGACATGTCCCATTTAGCTTATTGGTTTTTTGTGGAATACTGACTCTGTTGATTGAATATTGTAGGTTTACATGTAATTTTTATTTTTATTTTTATTAATAGTCACAATACTGTGTAATACCCATGATCCCAATTAGGCTTTATAACGATTAGGGACTCTTGTTTTTTGATGTATACTTGCCCTGTCCCTTTTCAAAACATAGAAGGGTATCTCCCTTGTTTTTTACTAATACACTCAGTCACCTTCTGTCACTTGGGCACTTGATTCACTGTAAATTCATGTCACTTGCGTCGTTCCATTTTATGAATTACTAGACAGCCTGTACTTTGAATTTTTGTTGTGTTTGATAAAAAAGAAGAGTAAAACGTTTTTGATACCGCCTAAAAATTGTTACTGTATATGATTCATTGATATTACATAAATGTTTTGAACTGTAAAGACATTTTCTTACCCGACAGAACCAATTGTTAATTATGATATATATGCCCAGGTTCTGAGGGATACTGGGTTACCACATTGTTTTTAACACTAGTGAGATTTACAGCAGCTAATGTTTTTTTTATTGCTGACATAGGAGAACAGTAGCCAAGATTCTTATTGGGGCCTGTCCCGCCCCAAAAGAAGACCTCTTTTTGACATACACAGTTCTGATAAAAACTAACCTACACTTCTTCTGGAATAATGGAACTTGGGGTATCTCTATTGTTATTTAAACCTTGCTTGACCAATTTCCAGAATTCCTTAGGATTTTTTGAGGGTAACACTAATAACATTCTATAACAGTTTGTTTTATAATACACTATCTTTCCTTCTCTAATTAAGGTGCTATTCAATTCTGGTTTTTCAAATCTTCTTCTCCCTTTCATCATTTAATGCTGCATCTTTTGTCTACCTTTTCTCAACTACCTTTTTAAGTCTTGACATTGTGAGCTAAGCGAGTCAGGTCTTTGCTTGTGTTGTAGTGGGAGATGTAAATCTTTCTGAAGTGAAATCACCAAGCTTTGTTTAATATCCTATCATACCAAGACAGTATATTCTTAGGTCTAATACTGCTACATTCTAGTTTCTCAGAAATTGCACACAAGCTAACAAGCGAGTTGTTTTTTATTTATGCGAGTAGTCAAGCTTCTAGGATAATTGATCTGCAGGGGTAATATACACTCCTACTCCTGGATCCATAATTTTAGCCAAATAGACACGGGCTGTCTCTAAACTTCAAGAGTTGGAAATTCTTACGCAGGTTGAAATACAATAGCTTGATAAATACATAATCAATTGGTCCTTTCAGATTACCTTTGGGAGGTTTTGGCTGTCCGGACTACCTGCTTCAAATCTGTCATTTAAGCATGTAAGCTGGCATCAGCTAAGCTCTGTTGCATCTCATAAGTCATTTTTACGTGGCACATTTAGGAAAAATGGCATATCTGCCTGGTCTCTGTCTGTCTGGGTCAATTAAAAGAGCATATTGAAATCCACCCTAGTTTAAATCAGACAGTATTAAATTACAGCACGGTAATTACATATGTCCTCCTCGAATCTTGCTCCCTGCACCAAGGTTGGTTGCTGGTCCACAGAGTCAACATAAACATTACCACAGTTACTGTTACACAATGAGCAACATTCAGATATAGCTATACAATGCAAGCCTGCAACCATTCTCATTTTGTCCCTACTCGTATTACGTTTAGTGATTTTAGTTGAAACTAGCATCAATAATCCTCCATTATGGGCACCCTACTCCCTTTTGTCGGGCCTCCCTACAGTTTTTTATAAAACCATCAAAGACCGGTATAGAACCAGATAGCCGAATTCTCCTGTAAAGAAATGATTACCTTTTCAGACGGCATTCTGTTCAGACATTCGTTATGCAACATTCCAAAGGAGAATCCCTAGGCTATCTGGTAGACACAGTGCCTAATCAATATTGCTTAAATGTGAGAGATCTTCAGCACGAGTATTATGTAGACAGGAAATTCTGTTGCTTACCCTTAAATCAGATCCTAGGCTGTTATTGCTTTTTTGGGGGACAGTCACTTTTATGCTTTCTTTATGGAAATCCACAAACCTCCTTTATGCCTCCACATGGCCGTCCGCCAATAATAAATTTAAGCATTATTGTTTAACAAAACGTTCTCCATACTGTGCATGATTTCCTTGCTTTGCACTATTTTTAGACCATGGAGGTTTATTTCCATCTCGGAGTACATTAATAAATTATGGTTCAAATTCGAGTGGAATCTACTTTAGAAACCTCCTTCCCTGCCTTAGTATTAACAAATGCTACCTGTTTTAAATCATTGGAGGCTATTGCCATTAGGGAGGCACAGTTTTTAAAAGCTCGTAGTAGATGAGACCTATTTAGTGGGTTCCACTTTTACTTTTCTTCCTATTTCGAGCTACATCAAGGTCCAAGATGGGATCTGTTTTGCATATATTGGTTTTCTGCTGTCTATGCTCTTTTAAAGATGGTGTATCCTTCTGGGATGCTACCTTCATAACTGCTGTCTGATCTGCATACTCTGAGTGATTGTGCCCTCGTTTTCCCTGGTTCCTTACAGTCGTCAGTATCTTCACTCCGAGGTATGAACTGTGCGTCTGGGGCACACTTTTTTACCTTACTTGCTGCAGAATCCTTCTTGACGGGTACTAATCTTCTCCCTGCCTCCAGATTTTGTGATCTTCCTCTCTTTACCCCATTCTTCCTTTTTTTAAACTCCTTATTTTCTACTCTTTCAATACCTACACTGAGTTCCTTGTTTTTACATTTCAATGCCAACTTCGTGTCGTTAGCCTTGGAGAATCTACTACCATATATAGTACAGGTGGGGTAAAGTACTGGCTCAACCATTCTGTTTATGAGCATTGGTACTCTTGAGGTGTACACTGAAGATCGACTATGCGTGGTTGCTCTTGTTGCTTCCCCCACCTTCCCCCTTCTGAAGGGCAACCATTAGTCTTACCATAGCATGCATACAAGAATTTATGGCACACATATACCATGCAGGTCTTTTGCATTATTAGCATTACTTCTAGCAAGGGCAAAGAGGCTACAGATGCAGGGTCACTCATTTGAGACTGGTGTTGACTTTCTAAGCCCCTTGATCATACGCGTTCCGCCAACCCCACTCTGCCGGTTAAAAGATCCTCACTCTCTTTTGAGGTTATACCCATGAGAGGAATATTGTCCCCCGGGGCAGAGATTCCACTTGTAGTGACATTGCCAGTCTGAGTTATTGACTTTGATAGGCACGTGAAGATGGCACATCGTGGTCTGAGCCAGTAGGGCGCAATAAACAAAGAGGCAAAGATACACGTGGTTCTGGATACTCCTTAGGGAGTCTTGGGCGGAAATCTATAACATTTAGCACTTCATTTGCAAATAGGTCACATTGACCAGATATATCTCTTGATTGTGGAGACTACATGGAGTTGGAGAATCAACAAGCTTTTTTTTGTTTAAAGTGCTTTTCCACAAACACGTTTAATGAATTTGCTAGGTTTAAGCTTGGGGTAAGATCTTGAGTAGTAGCACAGCCGTTTACTGATGCATTCCTTAGGCCCTCTCCTGGTTACTTACTCTGCTCATCTTTATTTTTGTCCTCCTGCTGTTTGCTCTTTCTTTTTCCCCACATTGCCTCTCTCCGTTGGACACGTTGTGCCACTAAGACACTTTCTTAAGTTTGGCATTCCTGAAGCCGCATATTTTAGTTCTTTTGTTTAAAAGCACTATCTCTGGGCGAGAAAGGCGACCCAGACCAGCCAACAGGGATAAAAATGTGTGACCCGGAGAATCACACTAAAAAGAAAAGGGAAAGAAAAAGACTTCCTCCCTCCAAAAGATACTGTTGCTGCCACCTCCACCCTAGCCACCCGGCATATTCCACCAAACAGGCTTCAATGAGGGCACTCCTCTCTATTGAGGCACGCTAAGGGATGAAGATATTGGCTCACTTTGATCCAAAATGTACTGGAATACTGAGACACCCACAAAAGGGCTCACCGGGCCTGTCAAAGCAGCTCAAGTACCCTGCCGCACGCCCACCCGCCGGCCTGCAGAGAAGCACAAGCCAAAGGAACCTCAAAATTCAGCAGACATCCAAGAGCTCTGTCTTTCACATGCTCAAATGTGCTGGGTGCAAGTACAAAGATCAAAGGCTGAAAATAATATTGTACAATACAAGCGCTAAGATGAGATAAGCACTCACAACATCTCACACATCTTGAGGCGTGGAAAGTTGCTCGTTTGATGGCCATACACAGTCTGAGGCGGCTGACGTAAAGCTGCTGCTTCAAAATACGCCGAGCTCAGGCACGGGCGGCCAGGCGGGACGAGCACGGCAGGGGTAACAGCGTTACCGCGTTCTAAACGGAGGGAGAAACGGTAGGGGCGGTCAGTCACAAGTGCCTGGAGAGAGGAACCAGGCTTATGCTCTTACAAAAAGGCAGTGAAATCAATAACACAAGGGTGAAAAGAGTAATGGCACTGAGGCGTACGGCATATTTCAGAGCAAACTGAAAAGGCCTCAATTAAGAATTCAGAATCTTAAGATCTATCTCAAACAGGTAATAAGGGTGAGCTTAAATCTAAACTTGTGCATGAAACGGCACTATTAAAGGCAACCTCAGTTTCTGACTTTGTAGCAATTAGTTTTCAATATATGAATTAACAAGATATACATTAAAAAAGCCCCTTTGTCTGCTCTGCATAAGCCAAAATCAAAGCACCTCATAAACGTTATATGATGATATGGTGAACATATGTTCAATCTCTGATTCGAGAATTTCCGCCATCAGACCTCACTTTGACTTAAATCCAAACACATCTGCTTTTAGTCTGACTTTTTCGAACACCAAAAACACAAACCAGGTAGACAATAGAAATTACACAGAGCATGTTAATAACAAAAATAGATTAACAATCCCACACTAGAATATAAAAGAAAAGTTGAAAAAAAAAATACAAAGAGCTAATTTAGAACATACAGCAAACCTAATTTTCTCATCTTAGTATAAATCAAGAAAGAGATTTTATATACTGAACAGAGAAAATAAAATAAAATTTCTCACCACACAACCTGATTTATCCCAATGGAATATCCCTCACATAGAATTCCAATCTCCTGAAGGCAATCAAATAGGTGAGGCTACAGTAGTTACCTGGCATTCAAGTGAAAGTGCAGAATGCATTTTTACGAAACACATATTTAGGGAATAAGGAATTACAATTTCTGATGGATACATCTGCCTGTGGATTCCTCACTTTTTGAATTACCCCTGCGCCAGCATTCCGCTGAAACTTTTTTCCTAGCTCTCCCACGTCGACGAGGACGTCACAATGACACGGCTCCGCTCGCGACTCAGTCTGACGTCCTCGGAGCCACAAATAGACCTCGTCGACATGCTGACGTCAGTTCCCTTTGTTTCCGCGCTGACGACGCGTAGCGGTTTTCTGGGACTCTCCATTAACATTGTGATTGTAACTTTGTTTCTGCTGTTTCCTTTGGAGTGGCAGTGTGATGGCGTCGAAGAAGTCCGGGTTTAAACCTTGTAGAGAATGCGGGGGTCATATGTCGATCACGGACCCTCACGACGACTGTTTGTGGTGCCTCTCTTTGGACCATGACATCGATGGTTGTACCAGCTGTCGGAAGATGAACCCAAAGGCCTTGAAGGAGCGTGAGGCCAAGTTGTTCATGGCGAAAGCAAGGAAGGAGAAAAGAGGTTGGAAAAGATCGAAGTCGTCGACTTCGCATGCTTCGAAGTCGAAGAAGCACAAGAAGAAGAGGAGGCATGGTTCTCGGTGTCATTCGTCGAAGAGTAGGGCTTCGATATCGCCCTCACCGGCTCCGAGAAGTCGTACTAGAGATGTCATTTCTCCTTCACCTTCTCCTTCTCCTCCAGCGACTCCGACACGTTCTCTGACGCCGGCAGGTTCTCCGGTGCGTTCACCGACGCCGAAGGATACTCCTGGGCCGAGCTCTTCGCCGGCACCAAGGGTTTCTATTGAGCCTGTACCAGCAATTTCTCCAGTCTTGGGCTCGACTTCGACGGCCCCTACATGGCCTCGTGAGGATCAGGATACGGCTCCATTCCCATCCTTTCCTGGGCCTGGTATGGATCCATCGCAGTTCCTTAACGCGATGTATGGCGTGTTTGCCAAGGCAGCCTACCCTACCGGTGCGCCTTCGGGCCCCGTGGGTCCGCTTGCATTTAATTTGGGCATTCCTCAACATTATGCCCAGGCACCATTCATGCCTTTTTATGTCGACGGCGCCGTCCTGGCACTTTCCGGCGCCGAGGATCTCGACGCCGGTCTCTCAGTCTCCGGCTCCATCTGGAGATCGCTCTTCTTCTCGGCTCCGGACGGCGCTGTTGCCTACGTCGGAAGCTGTGCCTTCGACGCCGGTGCCTGTTTCATCGACGCCGCGTGTGGCTCTGTCGACGCCGAATCCTGACCTGAAGATAAGGTCTAGGAGAGAGGCTCAAAGGCTTCTTGAAGAAGAGGAGTATCAGCAGGATGAGGCTGAGGAAGGCGAGATTGAGGAAGATGAGTTTGAGGAGGCAAGTGGATTGGATACTTCCCCGGAATGGGAACTTACATCGCCTAAATCTTTACCCTCTCAGGATGTTGCGCCTTATCATGCGGTTATTAGAAAGGCCGCTGAACTTTTGGATCTTCAGCTTCCCACTGCTGATTTTAGGCCGAATATTCTAACAGAGGTTTTACACTCTCCCACCTCTGTGGTTGAGCCTCTTTTGCCATTTAATGAGGCTTTAACTGAGCCTATTTTGGAGGTATGGAGGAAGCCTCTTTCTGCACCTGCGGTTTCAAGGTCCATAGCAAGGAGGTACAGGCCTGCTCCTAATGATCCTGTTTTCTTTCGAGTCAATCTTCGCCTGAAAGCTTGGTGGTGCAGGCTTCTTGTTCGAAACAATCAACAGGTTCTTTTCCCCAGACTCCTGGTGACAGGGATTCAAAGAAGTTAGAGCAGTCTGCTAAAAAGGTTTTCTCCTCTTCAAGTATGGCTTTGAAATCCACCAATGCTACCTGCTTGTTGGGGAGATATATCCATGCCTTGATGGACTCGGCAAAGCAGTTAATTCCAAAGTTGCCGGAAAATGATCGAATACCTTTTCAGGAGATTGTGTCAGATACCCAGGCAGCAGCTCGTCAGGTTATACAGTCTGGATTGGACACTGCTGATTCAGTGGCAAGAGTGATGGGCTCTGCTGTGGCTACAAGAAGGCATGCCTGGCTTAGGTCTTCAGGTTTCTCTCCTGATGTTCAGAATACGCTTCTGGATCTTCCCTTTGATGGGTCAAGGCTTTTTGGGGAAAAAGCTGATTCTGCAGAGATTTAAGGACAGTAGAGCTACGGCTAAGTATTAAGGGCTCCAATCTCAATCTAGAGGATTTGGTTTTAAAAGGTATCATGGCTTTGGCAGGATGTCTTCCTTTCAAGGCCGTCAGCAGCCTCAGTTACAGCAGCAGAACCTCCAGTACAAAACCTACAGAGGGAAGAACAAAGGTTGTTTGCGGGGTGCAGCCTGTCAACTCTCCTCCTCCTCCTCTTCCTCTTCTGCCCCTGCCACTGGTGTCTCTGGAAAGCAGCCCTAGATCCCCCATCTTGGAGCATGCTGGTCCTGTAGGGGGTCGGGTGTCCCATTTTCTACAAGATTGGAAATCTATAACATCAGACCTTTGGGTTTTGAATCTTGTGGGAAATGGGTACGTCCTTCCCTTCCGGGAGTTTCCTCCTCTTTACCCTCCTCGCCAGGGCGGGTGTTCAGAGGACCATTTGTTGCTTCTACAGCAAGAGGTTCTTGTGTTATTGCAAAAAGGTGTGATAGAGGTGGTTCCGGAGCAGGAAAGGGGTCAGGGATGCTACTCCCGGTATTTCCTGATCCCCAAGAAGGATGGCAGGTTTAGGCCTATTCTAGACCTCAGTGTTTTGAATTTTTACCTCAGGCAGGAGAGATTCAAGATGTTGACCCTAGCTCAGGTTCTTTTGGCGTTGCAGCAAGAAGACTGGATGGTGTCGATCGATTTGCAGGATGCGTATTTTCACATCCCCATCCTGAAGTCGCATCGGAAGTATCTCCGTTTCACGGTAGGGTCCCAACACTACCAGTTTGTGGTCCTCCCGTTTGGACTTACTTCCGCACCTCGAGTCTTCACAAAGGTGATGGCGGTGGTGGCAGCTCATCTCAGAAAGTCGGGAATTCCTGTTTTCCCTTACCTGGACGACTGGCTGCTCAAAGCAAAGTCGCCGGAGATGGTGCTTCATCATCTGCAGGTAACAGCGCGGCTGTTATACGTTTTGGGTTTCTCAATAAATATACCCAAGTCTCACCTGGTGCCCTCACAGCGCAACCTGTTCATAGGGGCAGTACTGAATACTACAGTGTGTCGAGCATTTCCACCTCCGCAGAGGATTCTCGTCATTCAGGAAATGATTCCCTTGTTTCACGATGGAGCGGTTGTTCCAGTCCTGAAGGTCCTACGCCTGCTCGGTCTGTTTGCTTCCTGCATTCTGTTGGTCAATCATGCATGCTGGCACATGAGGGTGCTCCAGTGGTGTCTCCGCAGGCAGTGGTATCAGCACAACGGAGATCTCAGGGAGTCAGTCAGGATCTCCAGAGAAACTGCAGCGGATCTGTCTTGGTGGAGTGTTCAGGGCAACTTGTCTCAAGGGAAACCCTTTCAGCTTCCTCCACCGGTGGCCACAGTGATCACGGATGCCTCCACTCTAGGGTGGGGTGCTCATCTGGGGGATCTGGAGGACAAAGGTCTTTGGTCTCCAGAGGAAAGGTTGCTTCACATCAACCTTCTGGAATTGCGGGCTATTCGTTTGGCACTAAAGGCCTTCCTTCCGTTCCTTCGCGGTCAGTCAGTTCAGGTCCTGACGGACAACACTACCGCGATGTGGTACATCAACAAACAGGGAGGTGTAGGGTCGTTTCGTCTCTGCAGAGAGGTTCTGCGACTCTGGTCCTGGGCTCAGGGCTGTCAGATTTGTGTGTTTGCAAATCATTTGGCCGGTGTGCTGAATGTTCGTGCGGACAGTCTCAGTCGGCATTACTCGGCCGATCACGAGTGGCGGCTTCATCCAGAGGTAGTCCATCTTGTCTTCAAGATGTGGGGATTTCCTCGGTTGGATCTCTTTGCCACTCACGAGAACGCGCAGTGCCCGTCATTCTGCAGTCTCCAGTTTCCGATGCAGGGAGCTTTGGGGGATGCGTTTCAGTTGGATTGGAGTTCACAGCTCCTTTACGCGTTTCCCCCCCATACCCTTGATTCCTCAGGTTCTGAGGAAAATTCGCCAAGTCCGGGCCCAAGTCATATTGATCGCTCCGGATTGGCCAAGAAGGGTGTAGTACACAGATCTACTTCACCTCTCATCGCACCCTCCGCTCCGTCTCCTTCTCAGGGCAGACCTCCTCTCGCAGTCGCAGGGGCGGGTTCTACACCCCCACCTCCAGAGCTTGCACCTTCATGCCTGGAGATTGAACGGGGCAACCTGAGTTCTTTCTCTCTCCCACCGGATGTGGTGGATGTTATTTTATCATCCAGAAGACACTCCACTAAATCTGTTTATTCTTCTAGGTGGTCCAAATTTGTTAAATGGTGTGGAGAGAGGTCCATTGATCCTTTGAAAGCCCGTTTGTCTAACATTCTTGAGTTTTCCCTTTCTTTGGCCCAGCAGGGTTGTGCTGTGTCTACAGTAAAGGGATATTTGTCGGCTTTTCTATGTTTGCCGGACCAGCCGTCTTTATTTAAGTCCCCCATTGTTATGAGGTTCATTAAGGGCCTTACTAATAGGTTTCCTCCCACTCCTTTCATTATGCCTCAGTGGGATTTAAATCTTGTTCTTACATTTCTAATGGGTTCTCCTTTTGAGCCTCTTCATAGTTGTCCGTTGAGGCTTCTTTCTTTCAAAACGGTCTTTCTGATCGCTATTACCTCGGCTAGGAGGGTAAGTGAGCTTCAGGCGCTTAGTTCCAAACCTCCGTTTTAGACCATTCATGCAGAAAAGTTGGTTCTCAGGACCAGGGCTGCTTTCCTGCCTAAGGTGGTTACTCCTTTCCACCTTGGGCAATCCATTACTTTACCTACCTTCTATCCTCCCCCTCACCCTTCCAAGGAGGAGGAGAGACTTCATCGCTTGGACCCTAAGAGGGCTGTCAGTTTCTATCTGGACAGAACCAAGGATATGAGGCAGGACGATCAGCTCTTTGTGGGCTACGTTGGGCGAATGAAAGGCAAGGCTGTGCACAAGCGGACTATCTCCAGGTGGATCCTCTTGTGCATCAAGATCTGCTACGCCTTGGCCAAGAAGGAACCGCCTGAAGGTATCAGAGCTCATTCCACCAGAGCTAAGTCGTCTTCTTCTGCTCTGTCTAGAGGTGTTCCTGTTGTTGATATTTGTAAGGCAGCAACTTGGGCCTCCCTCCACACCTTTGCGAAGCATTACTGCTTGGATTCTAAGGTTAGGAGGGACGGCCATTTTGCACGTTCTGTGCTCCAGGATTTTTTGGTATAGGTTGGTGGACACCCTCCTCCGGGAGTGGGACTGCTGTGGGATTCAATTCAAAAGGTGAGGAATCCACAGGCAGATGTATCCATCAGAAGAACAAGTTACTTACCTTCGGTAACGCTTTTTCTGGTGGATACAGTATCTGCCTGTGGATTCCTCACTGACCCACCCGCCTCCCCATTGTCCACCTTCGTATACCAAAGGTTTTATGATTTATTTAACATGGTGGTTTTCCTGTGTATTTTAAGTGCCTTGTTTCGTTCATAGGAAATGCCTAGTTTGTTTTGCTTTTCCTATGTTTCTTTATACTGTGTGTATCTATGTTTATATTGTATACTGTGTATACTTCAATTATGATGTTGGTCCACCCGTTTGCCTCGGAGGCACGGAAAAAATGGGTGGAACTGGCGTCAGCACGTCGACGAGGTCTATTTGTGGCTCCAATGACATCAGACGGAGTCGCGAGCGGAGCCGTGTCATTGTGACGTACTCATCGACATGGGAACATTTTTTCCTGCGGAATGCTGGCGCAGGGGTAATTCAAAAGGTGAGGAACCCACAGGCAGATACTGTATCCACCAGAAAAAGCGTTATCGAAGGTAAGTAACTTGTTCATCTAGTCCACCTGTAAATTTATAACCTGACTTTCTTATTCCGGCCCAAGACTGTGACCAGTATATATGATCCTCCCATAGATTCAGAACTTTAAAAATGGTTAGCCATAAAGAAACAACCAAGCCCATCTTAAAAAACGCTATAGGGGTCAGGTAATGCAATATGATATGACACCCTAAAACATTTTTAAGGCATGACAATGCTCATGGCGGTCAGTGTAGTCAAAGATGAGGTAACACTGCAGCCTCACAACAAAGACAGGAGTTGGCTTTCTAATGTTCTAATAATTGAATATAAGTTCAAATAGCAAACTTGCAAATAAACTTTTAAACATCTCTAAAGATGAACCTCAGCTCACGGAATGTAAATGTGTATCCCTCATAGCATAAGATGTCATTCAATTTTGGGAAAAAACTGACAATCATACTGCGGGAAACATGGTGTGAAGACGATTTGCTTATAATTGGTTATATCTAATTCTACACCTATGTAAATTCAATGGCTAAAAAAGGGCATCCAAGAGGTGGCTTTTGCTGTATACATTTAGCCATGCTATCAATTAACAAACAGAATACAGGCCAGAAGCTCTTCTGCCTTAGTTATATTAATTTCAAAGTAGAACTCTATCAATAGTAAACTTTCATTGTTCATACTTAATGTTTATATTAATCCCTTTTCAAATCAAAAGAAAAAGACAGTGAATGATTTGCAATCACAAATAATGAACTTAAAAAACAAATATCCAGATGCTCAGTGGCTGGTGATGGGAGACCTTTAATCAAACTACTCTGATAAGGAAACAGTATGCGTGCAATACAGCTACTTGGATATTCCACAACAAATATTAATCGGAGAAAAAACAGAGTAGGTTAATCGCTACTGTCTGTGCGTTGCTGTAGGTTTGAGTCCTGAATGGCATATTTTCCACAGATCAACCTACAACATCCTGTAAGATACTGGATTATTATTTGGGGTGAGTGACTACCCACATCAAGGAATACTTGGAACCCCTGTCAGGGTGAACCCTCAAAGCCACTAAATTAACCTGAGCTCAGCCCCCTGGTAGTAAGGTCACAGAGCAGACAGGCTTAACTTAGGGCAATGTGTAAAGTATGTTTGTAGTATCAAAACAGTAATAAAGTCAAAATGCAATACAATAAAAATCCTAAACTAAATAAGAAAAATTTAATAAACAAAGTGACACCAAAATGTCAAAGTCCACTTAGAGGAACCAGAGATATGAATTCTTAAAGTTTTAATCAAGAATGGCGCCAAGAAGCATAAAGTGCCAATGATAGTCAATGGTCACAGTAGACAAGGACGTAGGTGCAATTTGATGCTGACTACGATGGAGCACAGGTTGGATACACCAACCAGGTTTGTTGTGGTCAAAGATTTGACCTTCTGTCTTTAGTCCTTTAAGTCCCAATCCACCACAGGAGTATACTTCTAATGCCCCCCACCCCCAGACCTCAGAGGAGGCACTTAGAGACTCACAGGATATTAGGAAGAGGTCAAACAGCAGGGCCCAGTCCAGTTGCCACTGGTCATCTGGGCAGGTGCAGGAAAAGGCATTTTGTAGATTATTGTATCTCTGCAGTTTTAACAAGAGGCCAGCCTTATGACCATTGGACTCCACTTCTTTGTCCTGGGTACAAGAGGGAGAGCAGGTCCAGTCTTCCCGGCTTTTCTTAGATCCCAGACAGCAGGTTCAGCCCTCTTCTGATCTTCCACAGGTCCAGAAGTGTTCTGAACTGGAGATGCTTCATTTATACCTGGTATGAGGTAGTGGGTGGGAAGGACGCCTAGGCACGCTCTAAGGAATGGGGTTAAAGTTCCTGGAGCCCACCCTACCCTTTTGGGCATTTTCAAGGTGGCGAACGTCTTCGGCCACACTAAACTCGGGCTCTGAGGGCTGGGTTGTGAGTGGAGTGTACTCTGGTAATCCTAGTGGCCTCCCACAACTAACATCACAGCTAGTTAGAAGCAGCCACTGTACCCCCAATACACCCAGATACAGATGTCTGGTAGGACAAAACAGAGTTTTAAAGCAACCAGACAGTTGATACACAAGAATTAGTTTGTCATCATGTTTCCCTCCCTTTAAAGTGTGCCCCCAGTGCTAAATGTAAAAAAAAACAGAGGGCCTTATTTAGATCTTGGCGGTACTGTGGTCGTCCAGCCACTGCAGCGGTTCAAGTACTCCCGCCCGCCCTATTTTGATGATGCAGGAATAGACAGGTTCCCACAGCATTTGTTTATGCTGGCTAACAGTACTCAGTCACCATCAGGCCGGCGGACTTGTGCCGAGCTGATTTAGTTGTTCTCATTGTGCTGGTGGTGTCCTGGTGGTGTGCGTCCTGATGGAGTGAGGCCCTGCTGGTGTAGAGACAGGGAAGTACTACTTATTCATATCTCACTACACATATATATGTTGTGAATGTGTTATAATGTATACGTAGGCAATGTGTAATGCCCATTTCTTACATATAGTATAGCACACTAACAACCTACACACACTATTGTATGTACACCCACAGGCACCACAAGCACAACACCCACAATCACCATCACTAAAAAAAAAAAAATTTTAAGTGTCATTACAGGTGTGTACATTTCACCACAGTAAGTGCTAAGATGTACACTCAAGTCAAAATAACTTTATTCGGTTCAAATGGACAATAAAAGTGTAGCATACATACAAAATACTTAAAATTATCCTATCCAGTTTATACAATAATGTGACTCATGACTCTAAAACTCTGTATTTTAAAAATTTTAAACACACACTTTTCTCTTACAAGTTATACCGTTTCCTTATTGTTAATGCTAATTCTAATGTAATTAAGTACAGCAGTACAAATAGCAACAGTAGACAAAGAGCGTAAAAAATTAAAACCCTCCCGAATTTCTCTTAAGATTAGAGTAAGAAACCGTACCCTAGGCTCTTTGTAAAGTGTGCAAAACAGCATAAAGTGCAAGGTGCTTTGTTGTGCAAGATTATTGCAAGGACAGGGAATGAGGTTCTCGCACCATCCCGCCTGTTTTGGAAAGGCCACAAGAAAGTGCAATGTGCAAAGACGAAATCTAGTCATGAGAAAACAAAACTGTGAATTAATAGTAAAAAACAAATAAAATTGCTGTTGTAAAGGGGACCGATCTAAATGGCGTTGCATACCTGATTGCCGTTGACACGTGTTCGACTCAGCAAGATAAGCTTCTTTTATAATCGTTTTCATGTTTGTGTGGTACTAGCAGTGTTATCGTAATAATGCCCCAAACCTATCTCGCTAAATTTCTCTTTGACAAAATGGAGCCATGGAATTGCCAGGGCATTATCAAGGGTCATGCAATCCCTGATAATTTCCCTTGAACATTAAATCCTCTGACATCCACATTTTAGCCCATAGAACTAATGGGGCAATATTAATTCGATCCTCAATAAAGTCCAACCCTACCTCAGAATGCCAAAAGGCTAAGATGTACACTCATGCATGACACATAAAAAAATGACATGTAAGAGCTATGTAAAAATACACGAGGAGATAGCTAATGTTACCACACGATTTATAGTGAGACAAGTGACACAGAAGCCTACCTTAGATTCCGGCAACAACGGTGTGGCTGAGCGTGGCGGTGAAGTGATAGCAGCAGAGGAGGGACCTGGACAATGGGGCTCAAGATGGAAATGGAAGTGAGAACCCGAAAAAGGTCAATTCTTACCTTTTTTGTTGTTTTTGCCAACCTGAGCTTGGAGGTTTTCCCACCACAGTTGCCTCGATGGAAAAGCACATCTTAATCTGGAGAGCGGGAATCTTGGCAGGACTCCCTCGGACAGCTGCTTCTGCCTCTGATGCCGTCGACAAGGGAAAAAATCTTGGCAGAGGCGGTCGGACTGCAATGGTCTTTTCTCCATGGACCCGCCAACATCTAAATTCAGCGGGCTAGTCCCATTCCCGAGATACAGTAATAGGATTTTTAATCTGTACTTTGGTTTTCTACATAGGGCAACTAGGCTTGCCACGGTGACAAATATCTTTTGGGTGCTAATCACTGTAAGGACATACTAACATCAAATTTCGAAATGTCCTGCTTTTTGATTCCTTGCACCCTGCCTTATGGACTACAAAGCCTACATAGTGGTGACTTATTGATATTTAAAATGGGGGTTTTGAGCTGTCAAAAAAGTTTATTTTGACAGGTCAATTGTAGTTTTTAAACTGCCACAGGCTACACTGGTAGGCCTGAAGGCATATTTTTTATTGTAGTGGATAGCAAAATAGGGGCTGCAGTCTACTACTGACGTTTAACTTGCATGCCCTGGGTACATCTTGTACCATATTCTAGGGACTTATAGCTAAGTTAAATATACCACTCAGGAACATTCCATTTCAACCATGTTTAAAGGGGGAGCACATGCACTTTACTACTGGTCTTCTGGGTAAAGTGCACAGATTTCTAAACCCAGCAAAAATATATATTCCAGCAAAAGGCTTAACAATTCAGAGTGACCACGCAGAAAAGGCGTATTTCCGACATATCCATTCATCTCTCTGTCAGTAGGAATGCTTTCCTAGAATATTCTTCAGCAAGATTATAATTTTTCCATTTTTGAAGATCATCAAGAACTTCAGAATATTAAAAAGAAGTGAAAGTGCTTATCTTCAGCAGGATTTTTCTGAAAAACATTAACAAACATGTCAATAGTGACAAATTCTTACCAGCCCAGCTCCAGGCAGAGAGGTAAGTCGGATGGAAAAGTTCTTGTACCAGTCGACTGTTGTATAACATTACTACAACCTTGGCCTATAGAGGTGTCAACCGCTACTGTTAATTGAATTAATTTTGCCAAAGGATGGGACAAAGTTACATGTTTGATTATAGCTAATTTTGGTTTCCCATTTAGCCAGGAAAAAACCCAGTAACAAATGGTATACCGAATCACTTCAGCCTGAGAAGTAAACAACTGAGTAAAGAAATCAGAATCATGAAGAAATTTCCCTTTCTCACCATTCAAACAAAAGGTTTGGGAATTAAGAAAAGTGTAAGGGCAATTTGGACAACAAAAAAGGATAAATAATGAGAAAAACTATTCTTCATTTGAGTCAAAAAGAATATGAAAGATTTCTGGTCCTTTATAAATAAGATAGAATCTGATACAGTTCTAAAAGTAATTACAATGTTACAGAGGAAGCCTGGGCCAAACATCTGATTATTAATCGACAGAAGGGTAGGAGGATCAACCACTCCACATCTTTGGAAGAAGTGCCTTAATTAGCAATACAGATTGATAACTACCAGAAGTCTCAGGTATTTCAGATTAATAAAAATTACAGGCCAGTCAGCACCCCTAGCCCTAATGGTGTACCAGCAGGTTTGTTTAAACTTAATGCAAAATTCTTGGCAGGTGTGCTGACCCCTACATATAACCATTGTATTCAAACACACGCCATACACAAATCTTGGCATGACTTAATCCTCCATTACACAAAGGGCTCTTCGTTAAATTTTGCAAATTATGGACTTATTTCTTTGTTGGATGTTGAAGCAAAATATTTTTGCAAATTACTTCTGCAAGAATAGGAGGAATGGACCTCTTAATTATAACTTGTTCCTTCAATCAGACAGGCTTCCTATCAGGATCTGGCACTATTTCAAACATTCGTGCACTCTCTGTGTTAATTGAAAAATCATATTACGCAAAAAGATTAACATATGCCTCCATTGTTGACTTTGTCAGCTTTTGACAAAATCTCCAGAAATCATTTATGGTACAAACTTAATCAGTGGGGTATCCCACCATATGTTGTATGCACATTTCAGATGCTTTACACCAATACATGGGTTAGAATCAAAGTGAATTCTGGCTGTGCAGCCTCCACTATTATAATTGTTGAATGTCCCCTTCCACAACAGAACAGGTCTGCTATGTATAAGTAAATAGAAGGGCCATGAGCACTCATCACTGCTTTAGCCAAATTCTTGTACATCTTTTAGTGGATTCTTCTGTTGTGGGAGGGAACATTCAACAATTATAAATGCAGACTTTGTGATTATAACGCCAGAATTGGTTCTGCATATGTTTCTGCCCTGCACTCTTGAATGAATGTAAGAAATTTATTTGGGATCCACTTGAGCAATTGAAAATCTGTACATGAAGATAAGGTCTTATTTACTACTTCAGTGGTGACTACAAACACCAGATTTATCAAGTTCATGGAAACTGTCGAGTTGAAACTAAAAGGAAAAGAAATGGATCAAAAAAATGGTAGCTGGCTGCATATTTACTGCTAATGATTTCCAATTTTTTATAATGAAAATTCAGTGTTAAGCTCCCTATGACTAAAAATATTTTAGGATCTGTAATCAGAGCGCTAGGCAGAAATCAGCTGAACTCGTAAATAACTAATACTCTAATTTTATATAAGATTGAACTTCTGTTTTTAATTGAAGGAAATCATATTTGTATTGGTTTTATATATAATTGAACTTCTGTATTTTATTGAATGAACTAATATTTGGCATGGGTTTAACTAACTGCAATAAACATTTCTGTGTGTAGTATCTAGCTCTGGTGTGTGATTAAAGTACTTGCTTTAACTGAAATACAAGCACTGGGCTGGGCATTATGTAATTGTGGCTGTTGATTGATGAATTATAAGCTCTTGCCCTCACACTAGCATCCTGAGAAGCCTTGGACTGCTCACTCTCACTACCCTGAGTGTCAAGTGCAGAAAGGGGTGTACGGGCCCAGATTTACAGAGCCATGGTAGGATGGAAATTATGACACCATTGGCAAATGACCTCAGCCACCATGGTTAAGGGCCCAACGGCTCCTGTGTGTTCTGTGACCCCTAGAAGTGGTGTGACGTGTATGGTGTAGAAGTGTAGTGGTAAAATAGAGGAGTTTAGTTCCTTACCTAGCCTGATAATGTGATTTGCAGAACTAGGCTGACCAAATAGCAGGTCAGGGGGCATGGTGGAGACAATAGGTTCATCGAGGGGGTGTGCAGGGGATAGGATCTGAGTCCCCCTCCAAGAAGAGATTTTCCCATCCTAATGCAGGAAAACGTCTCCTTTACCCGCATCCAGTAGTCCTGACATTTTTCTTTAAATTCTCCACTGTGTGCCTCCACTTACAATGCATTGACAGAGTCTGTTGCCTACTGCCACATGGCTACCTTCTCCGCGCCACTCAGGGTGTAGGGAAGCAAACTACGTAGCTCTCTCTAGTGTTCTACAACAAAGATAACTCAGGTCTTCCTTCTCCTCAGTAAATGTCCTCTTCTGCTTGAGTGGGGTTGTGGTCTCACTTAGATAGAAAAGTCATCCAGTTTAAAGGAAAGAGAGCATAGCCCAGGCTCTGGGCTCAGTTTGTTTTTAGAGGTTATGTAAGTCAAGTGTGTAAAATTGAGGTCAGGTGAATGATATTTCCCTATTGTTTTCCATTCTGAGTTTCCATAGCGGAGATCTCCACAGCAGAGACAGATATCTCTGCCTATAGGCGTTGATATGGAATCCAGTCATAGGAGTACTCCTTGTAAGTTTATGGTTATAATTTTGTCATTTAAGGGGATGAAAACTTATTAATCCTACTACTGGCTGATATTTCCACCTAAAATGGGTGAATACCATCTGGACAGAAATTTTCAACCAGGGCAGGTAAAAATCGGCTTGTGCAGAGATCTACACACAGCCTGTCTTCAAAATAGAATAATTCAAGTTAGTAGGATCTGTCTGTGTTATCTGCTGTTGATCTACCTCTAGCAGGCATTAAGTCACATGGCGTGTCCAACATACATGTCTTCAGATTGTATGTAAGGTTTCAATATACAAAATCCAGAAAAAGACAGAATGAGCTTCAATTAAGAAGGGTCCTACAACAATGTTCACTTATGAAAATGTAACACAGAAAGATCAGATTAAGTTAGGTAATTATAATGAACAAGATGGAGTGCGGAGCAAAAATTGTGCATCCATATGGGGGATAGTGAAACAAATTCACCTTTAAACCTTATGTAATTCAGGCACAGTTTTGAGCCCTCTTTGCACTGCTTTGGATCTGATTATCATTCTTAATCTGAGGATTCTCTTGCCACATTGAGTCAAATGTCTCTGTAGGACTCAATTCTTAATTGCTTGAAAATGTGTGAGTACGTAGTCTCTCAGCGATCTAACCATGTTACCCAGATACATGTTGTGGCCGGGACACTCAGTCATATACACAAAATGAGATATTTTGCAAACATTGAACCAGTGAATATAGCATGTCTTGTTGTCATTGTACACAAAATAAGTTTACTGTTTGCTACATCGACACCTTTCTAAAATACATTTTCAAACAGTTTCTAGCAGTAGGGTAGTGTCTATCATTATTATCGATAGCCCTTATGTGCCCTCTAAAATCATCTTTTTTGACAGTATAGATTGTGCTGCCAACATATCTATTCCCACATGGGCAGATTAATACATACACCACATAGTTGGAGCGACATGTGAGAAATTGGAATATCTCTTTGTGGCCTTTGCGATACGAGACTGGGTATTCTTTATTAGTTTTGCTGTATTTATAGGCCTTACATTTGCCGCAAGGAAAGAAGCCCTTAATATCGTTGATGGTAGTACTCTGCTTTAGACTGATGTCACTGTAAACTAGTATGTCTTGTAAGGAATGTCTTTCACGATGTGTGATTATAGGTTTGTCACTAATCACTGTGCCCAGGGTACTGTCACCTTTCAGTGTGTTCTAGTTTCTACTCATGATCTCACCTACATCCTTGGAGTGCCAATTAAATGTGGTAAAGAGCCTGGTATCATTTGTATCTTTTTGCACAATCTTCTTGTCTCTATTATATAGCATTGTTTCTCTGTTGTTTATTTTTACTCCCTGGACAGCCTTAATGAGTGTTAATATTGATAAAATCGATGCCAATGTTCATAATGATACACTTGCATATCCGAGCAAAATCGTATCACTATCATCAAACTCGCCCGTCCTGAACTCTTCATCAACCCCTACTCAGAAATACGTGGTCAGGCAGGCTCTGCGACCTAGGCCTGAGGTTACAGATTGACCGGTCACAGGTGGAGTGGCAGGTAGCTGGCAGAAAAATGCACAAACAGGAAACTTAGGTCAATCCCCAGGTAAGTGCAGCAACACCACTATGGTCCAAGGAGATTGGCCCCAATAAAGCACACATGGACAGAGGGGTGCACCTTCCCAAAACATCATAAAGTCTGATGGCACATAAAATTAGGAACACATAGCCAATCAGGGCACAGTACATGCAGTGGTCACACACCCCTCATGCTGGACATCTGGACACGTTGCCCACTGTCCCTCATTGTAAGTATAGATTCTTTATTGTATGATCACCAAAAACCATTTACAAATACGGTGCATGATACGTCATAAAACATACATCTGATTATTAAAGGGTCTATAAAATTGTAAAAGCATATGTGTCCCATATAAGATTTTAGGACATCTGGGGGTTACAGCAGAAAAGCAAAGAAGAGTCACCAGGCAAAACTGGGTGCTTGAGCATGCAATAGGCTGTCATGCGGGCATGCGTGTGATTATTATGAGCGTTGGCAGACATATGGGATAGTATTTGCAAATACGGTGCATGATACATCATAAAACTTGCATCTGATTATTAAAAGGTCTATAAAATTGTAAAAACATGTGTCTCATATAAAATTTTAGGGCATCTGGGGGTACAGCAGAGAAACAAAGAAGAATCACCAGGCAAAACTGAAAGGCATAAGAGCTCAGGCATGCAATAGGGTTTCATACAGGCATGCATGTGATTATTGTATACGTGGGCAGGCATGTGGGGTAGATTGTGAAACAATACTCCTCCCAAAATAAACTGTACAAAAAAAGATAAACGGTGGTGCGGGTAGATGGTATATATAAAATCATATAGTGCCAGTGTGACTGCCGCGGTAGATGATCGGTGGCTCATGTTTTATTTGCTTTCATCACCAGTTCTTGCGTTGTTCGTAGAGTCCTTCCAGCTGCTGCATAGAACTTCCCGATTCGTGCGAAGTCCATCGGCACTGTGGTAGTGTAGATGAACTTTAGAGCCTCCTTGCATGATCTTACACCGTTTTGGAGGAACATAGTTCTTAGATATTGTCGCCTCGGACCCAGCAAAGCTGGGCAACAACACATGATATGCTCTGCTGATTCTATATGATATTGGCACAAGCAACATCCACTGCTTCTTGGCAGTGTGTTTTTCCAATGGGCCCTGTAGTCCTGTATTGGTAGTGTTAGGAGCCTAGTTCTCAAAACATTCTGGAGGGCTTGCCTTCCCAATCCTGCCTTCAGATATGGTTGACATGAAGTGGCTTTGTGTGACTAGACAAGACCATCTGCGCCGGGGATATGTCTAATCCGTTCAAGATCCTGTTGCCTTGAAGTGTTCTTGCCCTGCTTCTTTAGCAGGCTTTTTAGGCCGGCCATTGTTAAGGGTGTGTCCGTTAAAAGGTCTGCTGATAGGCTCAATGTCTTGTTAGCCATCAAGAGGTACCTTGACCAGCGACTAGTGTTATCATTAAAAACTGTTTGTAATGCGTCTCTGATTGTGCCAGGGCCTGCCTTGATCACGCGATAATGGAATTTGACTATGTCTTTTTTACATTCAATGTCCATTGCTGGAATATTGAACTCCAGGCGGGTCAGTGTGCGCCTTGTTGAATATGGAAGATTAAAAACCTTTCTAAAAGCCATGGTGTGCAGGCGCTCCAATTTGTCGGTAAGCATGCCAGGGAAGGCGAGATGGCCGTAGCTCAGTGTTGGAATTAGCTTTGCTTGCATTACTCGTTGGATGCCCTCCGTTTAGTGGCTTTGGAGCTTATGATTTAATTTGCATAAACCATGTGTAACTTTAGCCGCTTTAGCCTCGAGTGCTTTAGCCTGCAGTGTTGGTCTGCCAGTGTCTGAGAATTGTACTCCTAAATAAGTGTATTTGTTAGCAGTGGCAAATCCTTAATGGGCCAAGATGCTATCCCAATAATGATTATCTTGGTTTATGGCCAAAAACCAGCACCTTCGTTTTTGTTGCATTGGCTTGAAGTTTATTTTTCATATTATAGAGGTGTAGTGACTCCAATACCCTTTTCATGCCTAGTCTAGTTTGATCCAATAGAACGAGGTCGTCTGCGTACTGCATAATCGGAAGTCTGAGATGGCCTAATTTGGGCGGAAAGATAATGGTTTTTAGGAGTGCCTCTCCCAAATCCGCAGTGTATAAATTGAACAATGTGGGGGCGATCACACAGCCCCGTTTTAGCCCTTTGTTCATGTAAATCTTAGCCGTTAGACGTCTCTGTGTGAGCTTAGTACGAACCCAAGTGCCGGTGTGGAGTGTCATGATGGCTGCCAGAAGTTTCCTTGGGATGCTCCACTTTGCGAGTTTTGCCCACAGTATGTTGCGGTCAATACCGTCAAATGCGGCACTGTAGTTGACAAAACATGCATAGAGTGGAGGGGTGGCGCCCTCTGTGGCATTGCTTGCCAGGTATGATAGCGCAATGGCGTTGTCCAGTGTAGATGAATTGGCCCGAAATCCTGTCTGATATAGCGGTATAATTTGTTTTTCTGTTATCCATGCCTCTAGCTCTTTCAGGAGCACTTTTGCGAATGCCTTCCCGTCAACGTCCAACAATGCGATCAGTCTGTAGTTCTCCGGGCGGGAAGCATCCCCTTTTTTATAAATGGGATGCAAGATAGAGCCTTTCCATGAGTCTGGTACTGCCGAAGTATTGTAGCATTTGTAGAACAGGCTATGCATGTGGGGGGCCCAGAAAACTCGATCTTCGTTGAAAATGCTACCTGGTAGCCCATTAGGCCCTGGAGCCCCATCCTTCCTGAATCCCTTGAGCGTGGTTAGGGTTTCTTTTTCTGTTGCAGCAAAATGCTCTGCCTCATTCTCATCAGGGTGAGTACCCTCTACTTCCATGGTTTTAGCCATGGGTTTATCTTGATCGACTTAAAGCCTTGTTGCGTGGACTGCCCATTGATTGGCGGGTACAGCATTATCTGTATGGCCTCCACCATTCAGACCGTTAACATAGCTCCAAAACTCCCCGTTCTTATTGGGTGCTAACAGTGCATAAATATGTTTCCATTTTTCTTCTGTATTGGTTTGTTTCAGCTGCCAGACAGTTTTTTTATGCAGTTTTCTTAATGTTTTCAAGGTTTTTTCCGTCCGTGGGCACTTCTCTCTCCTGTAATGTAGCTCTGCCAGTCGGCGCCTCTTTTTACTCTCTCTGAATTCTTTGTTATCAAGGAGGTAAATTGGCCCATAACCAGTAGGTTTGCCTTTATGTGTGTATTGCCTTCCTGCGCTCAAAGCTTTAAATAGCGAATCCATGATTTCTGACCAACTTTTCTGAAGGCCACTAGTACATATATCCTGTTTCTACGTGTTATATCTGGCCCGACTTGGGGGTCCCCATTTAATTCGTTTTATCGATGCTGGTTCACTGGTTGGATTGAGCATTTTACCAACAGTGAAATGTTCTTCATGCATCGTAGTACTTAAATTGACAAGAATGGATAATGGATGATGATCGCTTGCAGCGGTATGTGGCATCTTATATTCTTTGCACCTCTTCACTAGGTTCTTACTCAAGAAGATGTAGTCTAGCGTGGAGATGTTTTTAAATGTAGGTTGTAATTTCCTGTTTGGCTGCCCTATTTGGTTCGCAGACTCTAGGTTAAATTCATTAATGCAGGCTTCCATGGTATTCCACCCACGCTCCCCTTTGCTTTGTTCCGGGTGGCACAGGTCTCTCATGTTAATGTCCCCGGTGATGATGCATTCATGCCCTGGGTTCTCGTAAAGATATTCTCTAATCAGTCCAGTGATCATCCTGATGTTTGCAGTTTTTGCCTTCTTGTTCGGATTAACATAGAGGTTAATTACTGCGATTGTGATCAGGATGCCCTCTAGTCCAATTCCGTTTATATTTATGATCTGAACGTCAGTGGAGTGCATTGGCCATTCCTTAATTCGTACTTGCAGGTTTAATTTTACAAAGATTGAGACCCCACCAGTTGGTCTTCCAAAGATGTTTTTCTTATTGGCCAAGGTGTGGGTCGCCTGGAAATCTTTAATAGAACTTGGTGTTATTATCCATGTTTCCTGTAAGCATAGAATATCTCCTGTTTTGAGGAATTCCATGGCTTCTTTATTAGCTAAAGTCGATTTGAGCCCAGCCACATTCAACTTGTTATTCTGATCTTGGTTCTTGTTGTCAGCTCTTTTATGCCTTCAAAGTTGTTCGTTTGGGCTTTCCTTGGTATCCAATGATGTTGGGATCCTGGCAGGATCGAAAGTTTTCTTATGCTAGGAATTTGCCTTCCCATTGGTATGCAATGCTGTTGAGATCCAGGCCCAATGCTCTGATATCATTGCGTAATGAGATGCTCTTACCTCCATGCAATGTCTAGTTACGTTGCCCTTTTAAAGCTGGATTTTAATGTTATTATCGCAGGTTTGGCTCGGGGTCGATTTTGTACCCCTTGGTATGCTTTTCTGTGGTTCTTGCTTTACTTGCAACCTCTGTAATAGTACTTGGGGATACTTTTCCATTGGGCAGTTATCTACGCGGATCCCCCAGTCCTTAAGTAGTTCTTTTTCTGCCATGATGTTTAGAGTGTCTACCCTGCTGGTCCACTTTTTTAGTGTTGACTCCCTGAGCATATCCAGGTGTAATTTTTAAAGTGCACTGATGCAAGATGAGCTGATGTTAAATAGGCCACTGAGGGTATTCTCAACAAGAGATATTAAATATTTGAACGATTTAGAATATCTCCCGGGCCTCTTGTCTCGAATTCGGGAGTGAAAATCACTGTAAGCGATGAATGATCAAAAGGTTCTTTTCCCATGTCTTTTCCCTCCATCTCATGTCTTTGCCTGTTGGGCGAATTTGAGTGATCAGAAATCCTCATCTGGCTGTTATTCCAGCATGGTGCAGCTTGTGTTGTGTCGTCTGGTTTAATGCTGAAAGGGTGCTTGAGCATCTGGGCCATTTGCTCGGGCGATGTCGTCTTCCATGCTATCGTAGTTTGTGAGGTTGCTGTATTTTGGCCTTTCCATTGTATTTCCATTAGTGGTGGATGTACATGTGGAGTACAGGAATCCTGCTCTGGTACCGATGGCAACATCTCCGGCTTCTCGCACGGTTGCATTTCCGTGGGCCTGTGTCCTGTTGTTCGTGTTCTAGTGCTTCTGCAGGTCTCGGATGGTACCCTTGCCTGCCGGCTTTCTATTCCTTTAGCCGCGTTTCTTTGGTTGGTGTTCACCACCTCGGCGTAGGATTGTGCCTGGGGATTGGGATCGAGATGCGTTGACTTCGCCTTATGTGGACCTTCTGTGTTCATCACATTCGAGTTTTTTGAACTAGAAGCTTCCTAGCAGTTTCTCGCTTGGGCCACTTCATCTATGGTGCTGTTTCTCATTTGGAAGATGGGATAATTCAATGGGCCCTTGTCAGTGCTCTCTGTGCCAATGTCAGACTGGTTACAAACTTGGTTTGAGGGAATTGTCCTTTCACACTTTTTTTGTGTGAATGTCATTCCGCTTTTTCTTTTATTTGTTTTCAGTGATTTCCGTAGTTTTTTTCTTTTGCCGTCTGGAAAGCTGCCCTTTAATTACTCTTTGGCCTGTTGTCCTGCTTTGTTGTCCGTCATCTATGCTTATTGCGGGGCTGCCTCTTTTACCCGGGGACTTGACGCTGGTTGGATCCGCTGTGCCAATTATTGCTTCTGGTTCCATCAATGCTGTTGTTACTCCCGGGGGCGGTTCCTTATTTTCAGGGTTTTTCCTATCTTGTGTGTTGTTTGTCCTTGCTTCCCTGCATTGATTTATTAAGATTATGAGCAGGTCAGGCAGTGTAGTTAGTTTTTCCACTATTGCTTCACTAAAGTTCTCTACTGGGCTTGTGGTAGCCACTTGGCCATTATCTCTAGCAGTCCACTAGTCAACTTTGGAGTTAATCATATCCACCTTTTTGTTAATTGTCAAGACACTTTGTGCTAGCATATGTATTAATTCCACCTGTATCTCTAATTTGTGGGATTGCCAGGTAAGTGCCTTTACTGCTGCGAGCAGAGAGGAATTTATTGTGTTCAAAATGAGTTCCGGGCCATCCTTATAAATCGGATTTTGATCGTTACAATGGGTTGCGGGGTTTTGGCCCTTGGTGGCTCCTATGGGTTCCTCTGTCATGGGCTGCAGTTTGCTGGCTGATGTTACTGTTGTTTTGATAGACTCTGTGTATGGTATATCTGGGGTGAAAAGATCACCAAATTGTTGTTGTATGTGCGCCCTTCCAGAGTTGTTAACTTGCGTGGAACAGTTCTGATTAATTCCCCGGACACAAGGGTTGGTAGAATCTTCCAGTATGTCATGTTGCTTATCGTTAGTGTAGTGAACAAGGGCCTCGATTTCAAAGACATTCTTATTTAGAATGGGTCCAGAGAATGTTAGACCCTGCGTCTTGCTTAGTACTTTGCCGTCATTTATGGTTGACGATATCTCAATGATCCCAGTTTGCTCTAACCGATGGTCTGCCTTATTATGATTAATTTGTTTACTGATAGCGTTTTGGGTGCTGTTACTGTCCATGGCCATATCTGCTGTCCCTGCGAGTCTCACCATCTCTGTAATTAACAATTCTTCTAAACTATCCCGAATTGTACAATTTGGGATAAGAGTGGGGACCTCTCTTTGCGTTGTTGCCTCCTGGCTGGCCTGCAGAGAGCTTGGGCTGGTTGCCGCTGCAAGCCCCTTATTCCCCACCGTACAGCCCATGTGGTCTCCCGGGGTTTCTGTCTTCAGCCTTGTAAAATACTGATGTATCGGGAGGCTCCCTTTTGCCGGTTTGCAAATCACCCGGCTTCTGGTGGTACCATGTCCTTCTCCTCCCTCCGCTGCTGTAGCAGATAGGCTGTACAGCTCGGTCCCTGTCCTGCCCCGGTCTTGCAGACTTTTCTGTCCCTTGTTGGTTCCCCGTTGCTGCCACGCTCTTGTGTCTTTGTGGTCGGATTCTGCAGTATTCATTTTTCTAGTGGTAATCCTCGTGGTAGTCCTGTTCCTGCGAGCCTCAAAGACCTTGTGCGAGTATTTCCAATTGGTGTAAAATGCGGAAGCCTGCAGCCTGGCCCTGCGCACCCAATCTCTGGCCCGCTCTCTTGACTTCTGCTGCCTAGTTTGGCTATCTCTATGTCGAGTAGCTGTTTGGATTTGCGCAGGCTGTCCTGCTTGGGGCGTTGATCTCATTGGTAAGGTTGGATCCCCGCTGGCTGGTGGGTGGGCCTCCCTATCCGTCTGTGTGAATGTAAGTATTGATCCTGTAAGCTTTATCCAGGGGTCCAGGGGTCCCGGGGTGTACAAATGTGATGTATGTGCCTGTAAGGCTTTATGATTACTGTACAGTGCTGTCCCCTATCCTGGGCGCCCCTGAACGCCTTGGCTGTATCTCGACCAGAGATGAACCTCTTGTTTGTTTGTTATGAAGGTTGTAATAGTCATTAATTCCTTCTTGTGTGGCCACTTTAGGCTGAGGTAATCAGTGGGCTATGGTCAGAAGAGCTGTAAGAGGCTGTAAGGGGCTGTGTAGTTCTAACGTGTGGTTCAGCTGGGCGGAACAGGGAAGGGGGGGGGAAGTATCAGTCACAGAAATCAACCACAGGGCCACTGTACTGCCACTGTACCGCGGGTTAGCCTCCTCCTTCAAAATGGTGGCACCCCCCCTTTTGGTGTCCTGCCCCATAGCCCCTCTCCCCCTACCACACAGCAGCAATCTACCTCAGCTCTGGAAGGCTCCTTCAGGGTCTGGGATTCCGTTTTCTGGGTCCTTCTGGGTCTTCTGAGTTCTGCTGTGCGTCCGAGGAGCTGTCTCCGCAGCCACTCAAGAAGGGGGGTGTGCTGTGCAGTAGTTAATGAGGCGGCTGTGTTGTGCAGGTACAGGAGCGGCTCGATACGAAGTAGCGCAGGGGCTCCCCGACCACTGCAGCTCCCGGAGCTCAGCAGCCCAGTAGCGAGATAAAGATGAAAGCGCCGGGCCACTGCCGCTGCACCTCTACCGCTGCTGCCACCACTGCCTGCCTGCCGTTTTCCGGCTCCGTTCCGCGGTCCGCGGTCTGCCAATTTCTGCCGAAAGTACAACCGCACCGGCCGTGCTTCTCTCGACTGTCGCGTACTCCTCTCGGCAAAACTTTCCACTTCGCTTCACCTGGCCCCTCATTGTGTCCACGCAAGGTCAAGGCCCATCTGCAATTGTTATCAGGGGCCTATTTATGGCTCCATAGACCATGCCCACATTCTTTTCCAAAAAAGGTTAATTGGAAGCACTTTTATGGCACCCAGAAACTGTATAAAGACTGGTTCAATTTGATTGTACTTTGAGACAGTCCTCGGACCCACTTCTATAACTGTGCTCCCAGCCAAAGTGTTTAATTTAACCAACTGTTCCTGTCCAATCAAACGCCACTTGTCTTTTGTATTTTTCACGGTAAATTCATATTCGAGCAACATTCGAACCCACCCCTGGAAACCTATTTCCTTGAATCTAATGAGCATTTTACCTTGTTCTTTCAGGAAATTGGCCTCCGTGTTACAGTTGTGTTTCGCTCTCATCAGTTTCCCATATGGAATTCTCCTTTTAAGGGGTTCTGGATGACTTCTGAGAGCATGCAACAGACCAGGAGTCTGCAAGCTTTTCTGTAACAAGAGCTACTTATGTTCAATGAATATCATCCGGAGCTACTCATATTAGTGTTGTAATAGTGACCATACCAGACAAGATTACATAAGCGGTCACCGTATGCAAGATTACTGGGAGTTATCACCTCAGTGCATTAGGAAAGGTTTCCAGCATTACTGTTAGAAAGGTTTTATCAATTTAAAATGCCTCTTCATGGGTAATACATAACCCTGTGCACCTGGCACCAAGGTTATGGTATTGATGATATCTCTGCCCAATGCTACATGATTTATCACTCAGATATCAGCTTTGAATATATTTTGAAAAAAATTGATACATTTTTCTCCAACCATCAGCATGGGAGTTCTGAAAATACACACATTTTGTCTTGAATACACACTTAATTATATATTATACATATATTAATTCAGCCAAGTCCAATCTGCTAAGATAGTAGGCTGGGCTGCACACAGGAGAACTACTTACAGGTAGCTGGAGTGCTACCAGTAGTTTACGAGCTACTCATTGAGGAAGCCTGCAACAGGCTATTCCCTGTTGTTGGTTTACAATAGAGGCTGCTTTGAAGTGCCACACTCTGTACCTCTATTAGCACATTCAAGAATACTATGCTTCCTCTACATCAAATTTAAATTCAAATTGAGAGTGCTATGTCTGAATTTGTCTTGCCAATTCAGATCCTTGACAGATAATAAAGAGATAATCAGTGAACCTCAGTCATACTATGATTTGTTCCATTTTTTCATTCATCTCCATATCTGTAGACACCTGTTCCTCCTACCAGTCCAGGAAGAGATTGGCATAACTGGGGGCAAAACAGGTACCTATCACGGTACCCCGCAACTCCTTGTATAATGTACCATCAAACATGAAAATGTTATTCTCAAGCCAATATTTCATCTTTCACAGCAGCATATTAGTATGTGATAAATAATGTAGTGGTCTTGCTCTCCCCATATTGGATGAATCACAAGTGCAAACCCTTATAAGTGTATATTGGCTGCAGCTGATTCATGCTCCAGGTTCCTTTGGGTTTGGCCACGAAGAAATGTCAATGCTTAAGCGCTCATAAAAGACTTGCAGTGCCTAGTAGATATGGGAGCAATTTGTACCTTTAATTCAGACAATGGGTCTGCGTTTACAGCTAAAACGTTCAGGGATGCTATGTCTGCTCCGGAAGTACGACTGCATTGCTCGCACCCTTTCTGCCCAGAAAGTTACTTTGTTGTAGAGCGCACCAGCAGTATGCTTAAACAAGCTTTGACAGCTAAGATATTAAATACAGGTATGAGCTGGCTTCATAATCTGTATGGAGTACAGAGAGCATTAAATAACCTGCCTAGCAGAGTATTAGGTAGTCTCCCTCCATATCAAATGGCCTTTGGAATATAAATGCCTATGCCTGCACTTGATGTCAATGGACAGATGGCAGAGTTGAAATTGTCTGGATCTGAAATTCATCTGAATCTGTTACAGAATATTCAAGAAGTCAGAGCTAAATTATCTAGTGTGAAAAAGTGTAACTCTGCTACTAGCAAAGATAAGATTCTTAAATTTCTGATGGCTAGCTCCTCAAAGTGGGAGAGCTGGCTCAAGAAAAGATCCCTGATGAGCAAACTTTCGGGCCATCTTACAGATCACCTATACCAGTTCTTGGGAGTAGAAGGCACACAGAGACTAATTTTACCACCATTGCCTGGTTCAAAGAAAAACAGAAACATGTCAATTGATCACATCAAAAAGCACTATGTTGCAGATTCTGTTCAGCAGACCCCCGTTGACACCAAGGTGACTCCAGAGTAGAACCTCGCAACCTCTCCTTTCTCTGATAGATCTACTCCTAGAAGAGTAAAGCCGCCCTGACGCTCTAACCCCCATTCCGGGAATAGAGGAGCCTGCAGTGTTCCCAGCTTTACGCCATGTGCCAGCTTCTTTGAATGAATCCGCTATCATATTTTCAACAATACCAACAGTAGAAACTACTGCTGTGGTTTATTATGAGCCAACATCGATTGAGGCAGCACCATTACAAGAAATAGTATTGTATAAGAATGAGTTTGATATGTGTTTTGAAACAAGAGACTTGACAACTCACTCTACAGCTTCTCAGAGTTACACATGGATTCCAGATGAATACCTTTCACCACCATGGTCTTATTTTTGGATTGCTACTGGATTATTGAGGCCGAGACAGGTAGACATAACAGACATTTAAGGAATATATTTTCTTCTATCTGGAGGGAGATACTAGGGGTATAACTCCACAATCCTGCCCTGAAAGTGGCAGTATACACCCCTCTGGCCTTATAAATGTCTACCATCTCCTTAACAAATCGACTACCCAATTTTAGGGAAAATCTAAAGATCCCATGACAAGTTCTACTCATCTTTGATCTAGCGTTTAGAACCTGCTGGGTCCAGACACCTTTGCTTGGGAAGAAAATCCCTAAATAACAGAAATAATTTATCCAAGTTATTAATGAACCCCCAATAAAAAAAGACCTACTTTTTTGTGCATATGTCCCGCATACCATTGTATAGGTTTTGGTTTTATTAATCACCATCTTCTTTGAATCCATACAGTCCTCAAATGCATTCATCAGCTTCTGCAGGCCGATGGGAGTCTTAGATAGTAAAACCGTGTCATCGGCGTGTAGCAGCACAGGGACGGGGCAGCCGGCGACGTTAGGCACATCGGCCTGCATGACCTGATTAAGAGCGAGACTAGAAAGGGGGCCAAAACACAACCCTGTCTAACTCCCCTCCTTACCCTAAACGGGTTGGGGGGGAGCATTCACCGTAGAGGCCGTACCGAACCAATGATGATAAATTCCCATACAAATGCGCAAGAAAGCAGATAATCTCTTCTGGGGCACCAAGGGAAATCAGGGTTGACCAAAGAATGGAATGGTCGACCAGGTCAAACGCACCGCTTAAATCAGTAAAGCAAAGATAAAGAGATCCTGGCTTAGCCCTAGTATATTTTCCGATTAGCAATTCCAAATTCAAACATTGCTCAACTGTCTCCAGGCCCTTCCTAAATCCAAACTTTGCTTCTGAGAATAGAATTATCTTGAGCCCATTCCTTTAATCTTTCTAATAGAATCTTACTCATTAATTTGACTGATGAGTCTAAGAGAGAGATGAGGCGATAGCAGCTGGGGACTGATTTATCACTCTTCTTAAAAATGAGTATGATTGTTGAAACAGCCCAAGAAGGGGGGATCATACATTCCGCAGCTGTATTACATACCCGAGTCAAGGGTGTTTTAAATGCGACTAATGGTACCCCATCTGTACCTGGTGCTTTCCCAGCTTCACTTTGGTGTATGGCAAGGTGGACCTCCGCAAGGGTAATGTTTAAAGGGAGGGGATTCCTACTTAGATCCCCCTCACACATATTTGAGTCACTACTCACTAAATTAGAATAAAAAATTGCCGAAAGATTTAGAACTAATGGAACAAAATTATGTGTACAATTCTGTATTATGTGTGTAAAAAGATGTCTTAACCGATTGTTAAATAAAAAAAAACGTTTAAAAAAAATGCCAAAAAATGGGTTACCCATGATTCGCAGGAGACAAAAGAATTAAGCTCTGGAATTTATTCATTTTTTTAAAACCAGGCATTAACTGTGTCCCATAAGACTTTGTATCCTTCATTTCAGCGGGTATGATCAGTTTGGACAAAGCCTCATTCTGTAACACTTTCTTCCTATTTGCTATGGCTATCCCACCTACCCCCCAGCGCCTTGAGACCCTCACTGGTGAGTAGCATGCTTCACAATCCCTGATTGATTGATTGAAATTATAATTTTTCCTAAGAAGCTTGATAGCCATAGAGTCCCTAGGGGAACAGTGTAAGGCTAATTTCAAACTCTGCAAAGCCTGGGTACATGAGCTGTCAGGCCACCCATTGTTGCGAGATTTTGTAGATCTCGAGGGTAGTGTGAGAAGTGAATTTATTGTTCAAATAATCTGATTAAAACTAGACAATCATTTTCCATGTTCGACTGCCTCCCACAGATAATTGCCAAACTCAACTGAATTCTTATTTACTATGACAAAGGACTCTAGGGGGATCAATTCCTGCCCACTTAATGCGCACACCATTAGGCCTCACTGGGGCAATATTAACTACACATACCGATTCTCCAATGTTAACATCCCAAAAGAAAAAAGATAAAACTATTAGATTATGGTCACTAATAACAGTTGGAATGATATTGGGAGTACAAACTAAGTCATGAGCTGAGTTAGAAATCAAGATATGGTCAATAGTGTTGCGAGCATTTCTGCCAATGAAAGATGATATGTGCTCCCCATCGGCTATGTGTTTAAAATCTAACAGAAGGTCATATTTAAAAATTAATGAATTTAATGCATTCCCATAGTCATTATGGGGAAAATGTGAAATGCCATGTCCATCAAAGGTAGAAAGTCGACATATCTGTTTCGCTGGAAGAGGGCACGTTTACATATTAAAATCACCTGCCCATATAAAGGCAATGTTTTAATTTGTGGAGTGCAAATAGGCATCCAATCCCGCCTCAGGGCATAAACCACCTGGCTCCGAAAGGAGTCAAACACATTATTATAAAAATTGACTACCACTAGATCAGGGCCGCCCTTAGTTGACAGCCACAGAAACTGGAAATGGGGCGCAACAACAGAATACTTTTTAACAATAACATGTAACTTGTTAGATATTAAAATCTGTAACCCCTTTGGCGCGTCCTGCTAGAGATGGTACAGCCCTCAAAAAGTGGGAAGAAAAGCCCTCAACATGAATTGGGTTCACACACCAGGTTTCCTGAATACAAATGACAGCAGAGGCAGAGGTACCACCTAACCACTCTGGGGAGAATAACTTGTTCTGCAGCCCACACACATTCCCGGTGACAAATTTATATACACCATTATCATGGCCTTGTCGAATGATACCTGAAAAGGGTTCAGCAAGGGATGACTCTTAAGTGCCACAAGTACCTGCATTAGCATTTGCAGTTGGCTGATAAATAATGTTTGTGGCACAGCACTCAGAGTCAGGTGTACAAATAAAATTAGAATTAGACAATCCCACTGTTAAGACCTGTGAAATAACTACACATTTGTCCCTGGAACAAAGAGTAGAATCCCCAGTATGACTGAGTAAGTAATTATCTTGTAACGAACTCAGAACCTGAAATCTGTTTGTCAAATCTATAGGTGAAGAATACGGGGGATTATGCCCAGACGACGGTTGGTTAATCAAATTGCCATTACCCAATGATACAGTACCTCTGAGATGCCGATAAAAAAAAACCCAGTGGTAATAAAGCAATGGTCTTAGCAAATGGTGCAATTGGCGTTGACCTTGATAGAGCCTCTCCTGCAAATCTGGGTGCTTAAAATGAATAATAATGCAGTCCCCCTTGAAGACTTTCCTTAGTGGGCTGATCCATCCTACACGTCTAGTCAACAACATTTGATCAGCCTTACTTAGCGGAAAAATATATTTAGAATGCAACCAGTGAATGACTTTAATCTTCAACAATTCCGGTGGTTTGTTTGTACCAGAAGTCAAAGGAAAGACATTGACCAGAACTGCCACATAAGGACAACATGCTGGTGGTAGTTGAATGGTTACTGTGTTGCATAAGTCCTCACAACTACTTCTCATAGGACAGTCGGGTGGCAATAACAACATCTGGATTGAAGGAGGAGAATCCTGAGACTGATGACCGTTAGTCATAATCAATGTCTTAACTGGTAGTTGTGTGCCATTCGCAACGTTCTGCCTAAAAGCACCGTTGTGGCTATTAGCACTGATGACTTCGCTTGTGCAAGGGCCTAAACCGTATTATTGATATTTTTCCTTTTGATGTGGATTAATATGTTGATTCCAGTCCTGCTATTGATTAATGGAAATTACATTCCTGATAAAACTGTGTGTTTCCTGTACTCCTGGAGCTGCAACTGCATTCTTCACACAGAAAACGTCAGAATCATCAGGCTGTGAACTTCACTGCGTATCCTATGCTGGGTGGTGTCATTTGGCAAAAGGTCTCCTATCACGTTATGGGGCTAATAGATTTAATACATATACCCCATGTTTTAAAAGAATATGACACTTTACAACGCACGCGTTACAACGCGTGTCATTACAACACATTTTTTACATCGCAAAATCCATTACAACGCATGTTGTTACAATGCATGTCGTTACAACGCATAATCCATTACAACGCAATTACTATTCTACCTCCGCCGGGGCGTTACTTTGGGGAAAGCGTTGTAATGGATTTGCGATGTAATGACATGCGTTGTAATGGATTTCACATTGTAAAACATTTGTTGTAATGACACGCGTTGTAAACGATGTTTCCCGTTTTAAAAGTGTCTTTGGATGATATTACAGTTCCTGGTGCTATTTAAGATTCATGTGATTTAGATGCTGTTAAACAGACAGTTGCTTATTTGTCATCCTAATCTACATTACAAAGTGAGGACCCATATTTAAACGTGTTTTGTTTCCACCCTTATTGTCATCATTACCTACATTCCCTGAGAAATATATAATTATACAAAGTGAGATCATTGTCGGGCTCCACCCATAAATAGCCCCAAGAATTCCCAGGAGAAATGTTTCTATTTCAACAGTGATGTCAGGTTAGACCCCTCTGCTTTCTATTATTCCCAGAAACCGGAGAAAGTCCAGAAAAAAATAATTTCTAATCATAAGTTTATATATTCTGCACAATTTAGTGAAACACTTGCTGTCCAAGGTTTTCAATATTGGAAGGGAAATATAAATGAGAAAAGTGTTTGGGCACCAGATTGAGGCAAATGTAATGGTAAAGAAGCTTTATTTAGAGCATGTTTGACACCCAGGGAAATTATATTTTTGTATAAAACCATACAGCAGACCACCTGCCTATGATTAGCTTGCGTTAGAGATTTATAAACACCATCTGTTCCAAAATCTAATTCAACACAATTTCCAGGTTGGCATTGGAAAGATAACATTACTGATATTTAGCTAAATGAAATAATTCAGAATGGTACCTACAATTTGACTGCATTTGATTCCAGTGGAGTCCGCCTATAGATGCTGATATGTGTATGAGCAGGTTTCTTTCCAAACTCCTGGTCTTTCAGCCAATCGACCGGATCCCAGGTATAATGTACTCCCTCCCATAACAATAGCCACACATAGTTTAGGCAAACTTTGCCAGTGATGGTAAGTACATCTCAGCTTAACTTCTGTGAAGGAGCACCTTTCCAAAATTAATGAAAACATGGAGTTTATTTTTAGCCCACATCCAGTAAAAACAAAACGCTATATATCCAGGTCAATATATGCCATTAATAAAGAAGAACAAGCAGAGTCAGACAGAGAAGCCGCAGATAGAATTTGACAAGAAGATAGAGAAATTATGCAAACCGCTTTTTTAAAAATTTAAGTTTTTTTAGTTATTACCCTACTACAACACAAGGTCTTGACACCCAAAGCAACACAGTGTGCCAAAACTCCCCAAAACAGAATAATCCCAGCAATTATACAATGTACCCATCGCAATGTCTCCTGTAGCTTACTACTTTAAGCTGTTGTATCCTCCACATCCGCGGCGGTCTGACTCCCATCTGCTCCACTGGTTTCTGCCAAATAATGTTTAAATGTAGCCCAAGTGTCTTTGGGGCGGGAAGTCACCGACACCAGTTCCTCATAGAGTTCAAGTTGCTCATTACAGTATGTGAGGTCTTTAACCTACTCTCTAAGCGTAGGGACACGTCCCCTCCCCCCATCTCTGGGCAACCAGCCTCTTGACCATCAGTAGGGCCAGTGCAGTGAACTTTCTAATGTGATGTGTTACTTTTTTTACCCATCCCAGTAATGCAACCACCAGGGACTTCTGTATGGGGCGGTCTCCCCTGTAGTTTGTACTGTGTTCAGTATCTACTGCCAGCAAGTTTGTATTGCAATGCATTCCCATGCCAATTGTATAAACCCTGCGTCTTTCATTTTTCACTGATCACATCAGGAGTCTGGCTTCAATTTACATCTGTGTAGTGCAGCCGGGTGATAGTATGTTCTGTAGGAAGAGGTAATGTATAAGTCGCAGTCTACTACTAGGTAATAGGTCCCCTGTTTGGCGACAGTAGAATTACCAAATTTAATCGTTGGTACTTCTAATTCTGAATCCCAACCAGAGTGTGCAGGAATGTTGTTTTGTGTTTCGCAATTTAAAGCGCTTATCAAAATTTTGGGTGTTTTTGCCACCAAGATCCTTTCTAGAGGGCTTAAGGTCTTCAGTTCCAGGGGGAACTTGGTTGATAGCTTGCTGCTCGCCGCTATAAGTCTGTGATACAGAAGTGTATAAGGTGAGTTAACTGTTACCCTAGTATTCAGGCTTTTTAGAGATATGAATTCCCCATTCTCATATGTCTCCCCATGTAAGTAGTTTTAGTTTTTGTAGCTGGGGGATATTTGTATGTACCCTCTGCGGTCAGGGGGAACTGTAGGTGCTTGGTCAACTGAATGCCTGGCGCACAGATAATTTTGTTCTTAGTTATATTTTTAATTTGCTCTAGCTGTGATAGTGCAATGGACAGAGTTTATTTCGTCTCTTTTTACCACTTTCCAGGACCAAAATGCAGTTTGTAATGAAGTGGGAGATGCAACATCTCTTTCAATGCCACATATGCCATATACTGTTGTAGATGGAATCAATAGTACGCAAATTGTGCTTGTGCACATGCATAGTATAGTTCCAAATTGGGGGCTGTAAATCCTCCAATTTTATAGGGTAGTGTCAGTGTCTTACAGGCTGTTATGGGTCTTTTTTCAGCCCATGCTAGCCAAATCAGTAGGGATCGCAGTGTGTTAAAAAAAACGAGTGGCCAAAAGGACAAGAATGTTTACAAATAAATATAGGAATTTAGGCAAGGCAACCGCCATTTGTATTAATCCTAGTCTGCCTGCCATTAAAGGGGTAATTTAATTTAACTGCTCACTTCTTCTTCTAAGGCGCTAATTGATCGGCCTTAATTCAATTTTATGATCTTGTCTTTGTTTCAGCTTATCCAGATACTGAAATATTTATAGGCTCTTTGCACCACACCAGTGGGCAATCCATCTCTAATCTCCCCTTGGACTCAGTTAGTGGGAAGATAGCTGATTTTCTGCCAATTTATTTAATGTATTATTGCATATATATTTTATTTATTAGAATATTAATATATTTAATTATTATCAAAATGTTATAAATTCCCTTAACATTGGGTTCAGGCATTCTTGGGTGTCCCTGATACATAATGTCATTACATCTGTGTAGAGGGAAATAAGAAAAGGTCTTTCTATAAAACAGAGCATTCTTTCGTGATGTTGCAATAATTTAGCCACCAAGGGCTCCAGAGCCAGACCAAAAGGATGCGTAAAAGGGAGCATTTCTGTCTGGTTCCCTGGTGTATTGGTGTTGGGGGGCAGAGATGGTCATTTATATGTATAGCTGTGCTATCGGATGACGATAAGCAGAGCAATTTTAGTAATTTCAGAAAAGAGGCAAGTAAGCCCATCCTTCCCCATATCACCTACAGGTAGGACCATTCAGTGGTGTCCGATGCCTTAGTTGAGTCCAGAAAGACAGCCATGGCATTCGTCTCAGGCTGGATGAGCACCATTGTAGTGCACACATTATGTGTGGTGGACCTCCCCGTTACGAACCCCATCTGATCTGGGAGTATCATCTCAGGCATTAGAAGGAAAAGCCTATTTGCTAGCAGTTTAGCAAAAGGTTTTGTTACAGTTGGCAATATGAGCTGCAGTTATCTGCTTGTGTAGAGGGTTTGATCAAGACTATCGGATAGCCTCCGGCAGCCATGGAGGAAGTGACTCTCTGTTGGCAGCTTGGGTAAACATTTTCAGCAGGCAAGGTGCTAGCAGGTCAGGTTGTATGACGTAATCCCGCATGCATTTGCTTTTACAACAAAGTCACTACCCCGACTGCGACGTTACCATGCATTACTTTACCATGCAAGTCATTATATCAACTTGCTTTAGGGGGAGCTGGACTTTGGAATAGTATAAATTATTATTCCAACTCCAGTCTATGCAACAGTAGGGAAGGTGTTGGACTTAAAAATCCAACATTAGTCCAACAACGTGCCTCCTACAACAAGTCATTGTAACGATTTGCGTGTTAAAGTAACTCATGGTAACGTCGCAGTCGGGGTAGTGATTGCGTTGTAAAACCTGGTTGTTGGATGTAAAGGATGTTTCCCGCAGGTCAGAGTACATCTTGTACAGCTCAGCAGTGAGTCCATCCAAACCTGGTGGATTAAAAAAAAATTAGGAGGGACTATGGGGACCCTTCCCATGTCCCAGTGCCAGCACATAAAGCAGTGGTTCCACCGCAAGTCCTTTACGGAGTGGAACTATTGGGTATGAGTAATTTTAGAGTCAGGGAAAAGGTTGAAGGGGCTTGCCCTACTATCCTTCTCAAAATGTGCCATGGCTCCAGCTGTAAAACTGGAAACCGGGCTTCAACCCTGGTTCTACATTTCACTAGTATGCTTCCTTCTGACTAAGGGCCTGATGTAGATTTCAGCGGATGGGTTACTCCGTCACAACGGTGACGGATGTCCTCTCCGCCGTATAAAAATCTCATAATATCCTATAGGATTTATATTTCGAAGGACAGGATATCTATCACCATTGTGGCCCGTCCGCCGAAATCTAAATCAGGCCCTAAGTTGATAACGTCAGAGCAGCAAAAAATGCCTACTTGCTGCAAAGTTAAAAGTGAGCTCAGTTGGGCAAAAAAGGTAAGGATGCAATTATGTGCTACGGCAGCCACTCTGAGAATCAATAATGTTGATGTTGTTTTGCTTCTTCCTAACACAAAAAAAGTTGAGAGAGCTGGATCAGACGTTTCAAGTGAAAGGGACCTCCAGGTCAAAGCCTTCCGCTTTTGATTTATGTGACTCGCAGGAATTAAATGTTTCCTTTCTCTATCTGCACAAACTTGCAAACACAAATGTGATACCTAATTTTTAAATTGACAATACGACTCAACCCTCTTCTTGCTCGCCCCTTAGGGATATACATCTTCCTTTAAGAATGTGGAAGGGATGTGCGGTTGTGGGTTGCAGATGCATTACACAAGAATACATGTTTTACTGGATTGTCGTTATTTTTTATTGACACATGGGAAATTTTTAAAACCAATTTTTTAAAGTACAATATAAGATCAAAATTAGCTGTATGGAGCTTTCTATTTCAAATGCAGTTTTTGGATGTAGCTTATTCCTTGGCAAGATTCTTAAAGGTTTTGAAAGAATTTGTACCTTGATTGTGCACACTAAGTGTCGATAAGCTTTAATATTTATTCAAAGAGTGTATTTTGATCGTCTGTCCGGATGCTATTGAATATATTGTATTTTATGTAATGTGTGAATGTATAGTGTAACTCAGTTTTATCTGTATTTGTAACTGGGAAAATGTATTATGTAATGTTTAACAAGCTTGTTACTGAAATAAACAATATTTTTGACTTACTGACTGATTGCGTCATAACTAATTAGTGACAGTGGGTGATATGAGTTGCAGCTATCTGCTTGCTTAGAGGGTTTGAGCAAGACCATCAGGATAGCCTCTGGCAGCACTGGAAGATGTGACCCTCTGTTGGTGATTTTTGTAAACATTTACAGCATGTGCAGTGCTAGCAGGTCAGAGTACATCTTGTATAGCTCAGCAGGGAGTCCATCCGCACCTAGGGTTTTGTCACTCAGAAAATCTCTTATGACTTTTTTCATTTCCTCTAATGTGAGGGATCGGGTTAGAAAGTGCCTAAGTGCGTCACTCAGCCATGCTATTGCTGTATTGTCAAGATATGTGTGAATTTGTGCGGGGATTTATGTCTCTGTGCGAGGCATAAAGTTTTCTATGGTAGTGAACAAACACTTCCTCTATCTCAGTCACGTCATTTATAACTCTACCTTCCTGATCTGCTAGGGAAATGGCATTGTTTGCTGTCCAAATCAATATGGCAACTACTTTTCCTTATCTGCCTCCTTCTCCATAGGCCCTGGCCCCAGCTTACTTGCCCAAATATTTACCGTATCATTCTGCCACCTTATTGTACTCTGTGATTTTCTTCCTAGTAATTTTCCTAGTGGCCATGTTTTCTTGTAGAGTCATCTGGTCTTCTGGTTGTTTAATCTCTTGCTCAAATAGTGGCATATGATGTCTCAGACTTTTTAAAACTTCATGTTATTTACAATGCATTGCCCCCTGAGCACTACCTTGAAAGCCTCTCAAAGGCTCGCTTCTTCTGAAACAGTGCCTTGATCTTCATCAGTATAATTTTTTATCACTGTTCTGATATCTTCCTTAAAGACGTTGTCCAGTAATGCCCTAAGGAACAGTCGCCATATATTATCCTGTCTGCATGAGGTTGGTATATCAATGCTGAGTTTCACAGGGGAGGTTGGAGAGGGTGTGGGCGAGGTGCTCCACTTCTTTTTTCCGGCTATCTCGTGTTGCTATCCAGTAATTAAGCTTAGATCAGATTTTATGAGTGTTGGAGTAACATGTTCACTCTCTTAAGTGTGTGTGTCTGTATCGCCATATATCGAATAGCTTCCCTTCATACAGCCCTTGCAGCAGCAGGTCTAGTTTGTATGCGTGAACTGTCTGCATCAGGATCAAGGGTAACATTTAAATTATCCCCCACCCCCAAATCAATGTGTCTGGGGAAACACTACAGACATGTCCGCAGAGTGACGAGAAATATTCAGGATCATCCACATTAGGGCCATACATGTTAACAGTTGTCATATATTTACCTTCTACGCTGCCTTGCATTATTATATATCTGCCCGTCGCATCTTGTATTTGTAAAGGTGAATCGCGCCCCTCGTTTAATCAGTATTAAAACTCTGTGCACATGTTGAATATGATGCAGTTGTACTAATTCCTGCCCATTTTGTAAAGAGATTTTTGTCTTTAAAGACAGTCAGATGGGTTTTCACAAAAAGGGCCACATCGATATTCTTACGTTGCAAGTACCCATGTATTAAACTAATCTTGCAGGGATTATTAAGGCCCCGCACATTCCATGTCAGGAAGGTAAACAGACCGCTGCCGTCCTGCCTCCCTGATGTCATTGTATTAATCTGGGAGTAGGTGTGAGTCTAGTGTTAGGAGAGCGGCCACCTCCACCATTAGCCTCCCCAGTGGACTTGTGAGACAGAGCATTCAAACTGGAGGCTGATCCGGCACACTGCAAACATTTCCCTCCTCTCACCCCACCCACACCATTCCTTATACTCCGCTGGCGACTCACCCAAACAAAACTATAAATCAGCACTGTTATCGATTACTAAATCAATTACAACTAATCAGGAGTTTACCAGGTGGGGGCCTGATAGCCCCCAGACTGTCCAGCTCTACCATTGTGGTTATGGCAGAGGGCTAGCAGACATAATGGTCTCAGCAGGAGCCTCATAAAGAGTTTTAGATAGAATTAATGCAGTCCACAGCTGCAGAGTCATCATGCATTGATCTCAAGCCGTGACAGGGCCTCCAGGGTTTCACAAATGTGAGTGATACAGTTTGCAATGTCAGATAGTACCAGTTCTACTTTTGTGCAATTGTGTGTGTTCGTCTTTACAGTTCTTAAGGAACGCCATTGCTAGTTGCAGCTCTCTAAAAAAATGCAGTTTCCCTCTGTGTATTATATGTAGTCTAGCAGATACACCATGGTATATGGACTGTCCAGTAGTTGAAGTCTCCTCTTGACCCTGAGAAAAGGCTGCCTGACCTACTGTACTGCAGTGGTGATGCCTAGATATAGCAATATCATATTTCCTTTTTATTGAAGCTCTTTCTTTTCTCTTGCCAGTTTCACTTCTGTGTCCATGTCTCCCTAATTCAGGAGCCAGGCTATTGAGGGCCTGATGGGTGCCCCTGTTGATGGATGTGTTGGCAATGATCTATGCACTCTCTCCACCACAAATAGGTTGGAGAAGCTGTCAGGCCCAATTAATACGACTAATTGGTCCTCAAAAAATATCTCCATTTTGCCTATACTGGTTGTTTCAGCCACACCGAGGATGAGAATGTTATTTCTTTGTGATCTGGCCTAAGATTTTCATTCTTGGCCTTGATAAGTGAGAGCACCTTATCCATCTTGAATAGTTGTTCCTTACCCTTATACTGGATATCTTCTATGTTCAAAAATGTCTGTTCTGCCTTTGTCAATCTATGTTCATGTTGATCGATTTTGGAAGCCATAGAGCTAAGGCAGGCATTGAGGGGCATCTATTTGTGTATCAATTGAGGTCGGACTTTTCTGCATAGTTTTAAGCAGGGCTTTCATTACATACATGCATCAATACATAGGTGCCACTCAGCATCCTTCGTTAGATCCACGTTACGACTACTATCATCATTGTCTAAATCAGTTGTTGCTGTTTTAAAAGCCCTTTCAACCCCTATTCCGTAATCATAGGCTAGTCTGTTTGCTGTGTCTTCAAACTCTGGACTTCATGGAAGATTTATGCCAACATCACCGACTGAGAGAAAGTAAAGGTTAACCAGATTGCAACACAGTGCAAATATCTGCTTCTGCATTTTTGGGAAATGTATCTGAAGAGAAAGATTTTTTGGGATAGTTTTGACCTTTTCTAATACCTCCATATTTTTCCTATCTGCACCCACCCACAATTATTAAAATTGAAATTATTTGCCTAGTCATTCATGCTTTAATTATGCGCATATAGTCTCATATATAGTCCTGCATATGAATGTATTTAATGCATCCATCTTTATAATCATTATGGGAATTTTACAAATACTCTTTATACTTTTTTTTCCCAGCAGGGACCTTTCATTCTAATATGGAACGTGTTAGTTCAATAACCAAGAAATGTATAACTGTGATTTCATCAAATGCACATTCTTAGTATGTTGTTTGTCCTTTGACTGTTACACGTAAATATGATAATCAAGCTTCTGCAAATACATTCATTATCATTGTTATCCATTAGAAGCAAACATAGCTTGTAGAAGATTAGAAAGTGCATGCTATGTATTGCTTTCCTTAAAGAATACTTTTAAATAATTTGAAATAGCTGAAAAAGCATTGTGGAGCCGTTACTGACTGTTTATTCTAACATTTGAAAAACAAGGGGGAGGTAGAGGAAAAATACAATAGGGGCTCGTCCTCCTTTGTAGATATGTGATTATCAAAAAGAGCCCTTCTTGTAAAAGAAAGGGTTGTTTATCATTCCACTCTAAAGTTAGGAAAATGATGAGTTTTCCTTAAATAACCCTCACCCAGGTTTCCCCTTGGTGGCATGCTTCATCATTGGGTTCTTCCAGTTCTGCTGCAGAATGCGGCGTTCTACAACCTACGAGTTGCGTGGGAGCACTTATAGGTGGTAAAAGATATGTTCAAATGAAGTATATGAAAAAGAGAAGTGGGAGGAAATTGAAAATACCTGGCTAGTAGGAGAAAAATTCTTTATTTTACCTCTATCTGGTATGATTAAAATATGGGGACATGGGAGAACTTAGGGTGAATAATGTGCCTTAGTTACGCTGGTCGACATGTTTATAGCCCTACCCCACGGCTATTCTTCAGGACCAAAAAGAATACTCCCTGATTCCACTCTGATATCCTCCCCAAATTAACAGAAACAAACTGTGAAAAAATATATAGTAAAATACATACAGCACCAAATGGTGTTTGTATCGGGATATTCTGTAGAAAATACTGTATGGGAAAGAAAAACTAAAGTTAGGTTGTCAAGGTATTCAGCCTAAACGTGCATTTACATGCCACATTCACCTGCGTGAGAAAAAACGTCATATTTCTCGCAGTAATGGTTACAACTTCTAGTGCACCCAAAACATATTTTGTACTAAAAGAAGAACGTGAGGTATACACAGGACAAAACAAACACTTAACATATGATGTCGTTTTGCAGCATGAATCCTTTTCTGGATTCACATGCTGTGCATTATTCCGCCATCTAGTGGTTGGGTCCGGAATTGTCCCTGTTTTTTTTTCTTGTTTGGGGCATCGTCGACCACCATTTGTTGCTATGTCTATCCCTTGTGTAACGTCAGACGGTGCCCCGGAAGTTCCTGTGCGTGGTAGCCATCTTCAGATTCTTTTTTACGCAGTTGAGTCTGGAAGCAAAGGGAGACACTCCGAAGTTTTGGATGAAATCCCCGAAAGAATCAAGGAACTCAAGTGAAAAAACCATCGATCATCGACTAAGAAGACACTGGAGAAGGAGAAAGACCTCCGGACACCTTTCCCCGTCGGGGGACCCCGACGGAGCATCGACGCTGATGGATCAAAAGAGGGCGAAGTATGGGCCATGGAAAATACCCCTTTCAAATTCTGCCCAAAGTGCCACCACAAGTTTGCACAACGCGATCCACACAATGTTTGTAACCTTTGCCTGCCGAGGGATTACAAGGATAAAGACTGCAAGACCTGTGCGGTGTTCATTTCAAAGACACTCAAGGTATGTCGAAAGCAGAGGGAGAACCATTACGCAGCCATGCTCCAAAGCCAGAAACAACCATCGCTGAGGGACTTGGGTCTCTCCAGTGATGAGGACGACCAGGGATTGGCCGCAGAATCGACACACGGGGGGTCAGACGTCAAGATCCTCGAAAGGGAAGCCGAGAATAGGCGTACTGCAAAGAAGGCGACGAAGGACACAGAGAAGAAGACGGACAAGGTAAGAAACCCTCATCCGTCGGAAACCAAGGGCCACGAAAAGAAGGCACAAAAGGCAGCCCAGGCATTGAAGCAAACGATGACCGAGGGTCAGTAGCGACCAAAAGAAACCCAGGGATACCGACGAGGGATGATCATCAAAATTGACGAAGCCAAACGTGAGGCCGTGAAGGGAAAGACCACACCCTCAGAGGCAGAATCCACCACCCCCAAGAAGAGGATCTCCCAGGCCTCAGGCGCCGAAAGGGCCCTCGAGGTGGAGAAGAAGAGTCGCCTGGAAACGGAAATGGCGGCACTCCTTCAACGGAAAAAGGCGTTCGACGAGGCGTTGAGCACATTCCTGCGAAACCCACAGCCGCCGCTGAAAATGCCGAAGAGGAGGAAGATATCCTCGAAGCTCTGGCAACCCCCGAAACGCACAAAGAGGAGCTCGACGCTCCAAAAGAGGAAGAGGCCTCAGGGACTTTCGAGGAAGAATAGAACGACCTTGACACAGCCCAGAAGAAGAGGTCTGTAGCTATCCCTCGAAGACGACATAGCCTTCTGCAACAGCCTCATCAAGAGAGCAGCTGACCCCTTCGGGGTCCCCTTAGAGGAGGAGCAAGGAGACTCCTGCTTCCTCCTAGAGACTTTGGCACCATCCACCAAAGGGACACAATACCATCTAATACTACCAAGTATCCTGGACCAGGGCAAGGAGGCTTTCAAGGAGTCTGCCTGAGCAAATAGGGTAACCCCAAGGGTGGAGAAAAAATATAAACCTTCCACAAAGGCCCCTAAATACATTCAGGGAAACACAGTGCCAAACTGCAACATTGTCACCACAACAAGAAAAAGGAGCAACGCCCACTCATCTACTGGCCCACCTCCAGAGAGAGAAAGCAAAAGAATGGACATGATGTGGAGAAAGATGGAGAAAGATAGAGAAAGATGCAGAAACCCAATGGGGCATTGCAAACTCCAATGCCCTCCTCAACAGGTATGGCCACCAACAATGGGATGACATTTAAGAACTGATGAACAAGCTCGTAGAAGAGGATAAAAAGGGGGTAAACTCCATCATACAGGACGGAAAGAACATAGCAAACACCTGCCTGAAATCAGCCCTAGACGCAGCCGATACAGCCAGCAGACAAATGTGCACAGGCACAATGTTAAGAAGGCATGCCTGACTCTGAATATCAAGCTTCAAGCAAGAGGTCCAAACCTCAATAATTAACAGACCCTTGACAGGAGACGCCTTGTTTGGAAGTGAGGTAGATTAATCACTTCAACAAACAAAAAAGGGCAATGAGACGGCCAGCGCTATGGGACCTTCAAAAGAGGAGGTTTTAACCTCAGAAGCCCCACATAAAGGAGAGTCTTCTCAACAGGCCAACAACAACAACAGCAAACTCAAGGCGGCGGACAGCAATCAAACCAGCAGTCCGGATACCAAACCTGGCAACAGCAACCAATGCAGCCCTTTCGGGCAGAGGAAGAACCAGGGGACAACCCTCGAGAGGGGGAGGAGCCAACTACAAGTGACTTGCCCACAACAAAATACCCCCACACGACACCAGTGGGAGGCAGAATAGTGCACCACCTACTTCAATGGAAAGACATCACCACAGACATTCGGATTTTAAATGTGGTAGCTAGCAAACAAAACCCCACCAAACCCACCAAAAAAGAAGAGGTTCCAAGGAACAGAACTCTTACAATTAAGACAAGAAAAAAAGGAACTCCTACAAAAACAGGCAATAGAGACGTTACCAAGGAGGGAATACTTCAAATGAAACTACTCAGCCTACTTTTTGGTACCAAAGCAAGATCTCACGCTAAGACCCATCTTAGACCTCAGATTCATAAACAAATTCATTTGCACGCAGCATTTCAAAATGTCAACACTACAGGAAGTAATCCAACAGCTACAAAAAGGGGATTTCATGGCAACAATAGATCTAAAGGATGCCTATCTGCACTTCCCCATGAACCAAGCTCACAAGAGATACCCCAGGTTCTTCCATGAGGACACTCACAACCAATTCAAGGGCCTGCCCTTCAGGATAAAATCAGCACTAAGAGTCTTCACAAAGTGCCTAGCAGCAGTTGCTGCATCCCTAAGAAGGAGAGGAATCCACGTCTATCCCTACCTAGATGACTGACTGGTGAAGGCAAATTTAAAGCAAAAATGTTACACACACATTCATCAGGTGATCATGACACTGCAAAAATTGGGTTTTTCAATAAACAACAAAAAATCATCAACAAAGCCAGAACAAGAAAAGACCTTCCTAAGAGCAAGAATAAACTCCAAGGTTGCACGGGCATACCCGACCCAAAGGAGAATACAAGCTATCCGACAAGAAACTCGCCTTTACCAGAAGGGTCAGTCTCTGACAGTGTGGACTGTCATGAAACTCATGCGCATGATAGCATCATGCATTCCCCTCATCACTCATGCACACCTCCACATGCGCCCTCTGCAGGAATGGCTATGCAGCAGTTGGTCACAAACCACAGGGAGTTGGGAAGATCTAGTGGTTGTAACAGAAAAGGTTCAGACAGAGATACAATGGTGGGCATCCAAGAACATAACACTAGGCAGACCTTTCAAAACACCAACTCCCTCAGTGGCCGTAAGGAGAGATGCATCCCACAAAGGTTGGGGAGCACATTCAGGAAACCTGAGGGTACGGGGTCAGTGGAACAATGCAGGCTCCATAAAGCACATCAACTTCCTAGAGATGAAGACGGTGTTCCTGGCACTAAAGGCATTCCAAGCCCACATAGGAAGGAAAACAGTATTGATCCAAACGGACAATACCACAACAATGTTTTACCTCAACAAACAAGGAGGAATGAAATCATTCACCCATAGCAAGCTAACTCAGGATGTATGGAAATGGGTCAATTCAAATAAAATCAGCCTACAGACAATGCACCTGCCAGGAAAGGACAACACCAAAGTGGATCAACTCCGCAGACAGAACAGCAGCTCGCACGAGTGGGAGATGAAACAAAGGAGCCTGCAGCAGGTCTTCAACCTCTGGGGTACTCCAGAAATAGACCTATTCGCAACAATGGAGAACAAAAAATGCCAATCCTTCGCCTCCAGGTTTCAACACCACCTATCAAAACGGAATGCTCTGTCACTAAACTGGTCAGGGACATTAGCATACGCTTTTCCTCCAATTCCTCTACTACAAAGGGTTCTGGTGAAAGCCAGACAACAAACCTAATACTCATAGCCCCTCAATGGACAAGACAAACCTGGTACTCAAGCCTACTCAAACTGTCCAGGGTACAGATAATCAAGTTCAAGGCAGACAACTACCTCCTCACAAATCAAAGGGGGCAAATCTTTCACCCAGAGCCAGCGACACTCAGCCTAGCGGCCTGGCGCCTGAATACATAGAGTTTGGGCATTTGAACATACCGCAAAGAACAATGGAAATACTAAAAGAGGCAAGAAACAGACCACAAGAAAATGCTACGCAGCTAAGTGGAAACGGTACACCATATGGTGCACAAGGAACAATCGCGTAAACTTGATTTCCACACAGGAAACAGTGGTCATATATCTTGCACACTTGCTTGACAGTAACATCAACTACTCAAGCCTCAAGGTGCACCTGGCAGCAATTGTAGCCTACATCAGGGGTGATTCATGTAAAAGTTTCTTCACAGCACTAGTGATCAAAAGATTCCTTGAAGGGTCCAAGAGGATCACCCCCAAGAAAGGCTCCAGCCCCAATGTGGAGCTTAAACACAGTCCTAACACAACTAGTGACTGGGCCATTCGAGCACATGCACAAAGCAGAACTCAAACACATCACTATAAAGACTGCCTTCTTAATAGCCATAACATCTCTATACAGAGGAAGTGAACTACAAGCGTTAACGATTGAGGGACCTTACATGCAAATCCACAAGGACATGATCATCCTAACAACAAACCCTCAATTCCTACCTAAGGTAGTAAACAAATTCCACATGAACCAAAGCATACAGCTAGCAGTCTTCATCCAAAACCCGCAAACATGACTAGAAAGAAGCCTTCATACCCTGGACGTAAGAAGGGCTTTACTATACTAGCTACAGGAGACTAAACAACTCTGTAAAGGCAATCTATTGTTCGTCTCTCACTCAAAGTCCATCAAGGGAGCACCCGTTACAAAGGGGACAATTGCACGTTGGATTGTAGAGGCAATTCAAGTTTGCTATGCCTCAATAGGAAAAACTCTAAACACATGGCCAAAAGTCCACTCAACAAGGAAAATAGGGGCAACCCTTGCCTTCATGGCCAAAGTGCCAATAGACACCATATGTGCTGCGGCAACATGGGCATCCCCACACACATTCACCAAACATTAGTGCGTGTATATACAGTTGACTAAGGAAGCTTAAGTGGGACAAAAGGTACTTCAACACCTGTTCGCAAGGTCTTCCTCATCTTACTACAACCGCCCCAAGGAGGGGGAAACCGCTACATATTCTAATGAACAGCATGTGAATCCAGAAAAGGATTTATTCTGCAAAACGAAATTGTTACTTACTAGTAGGAGTAGTTTTGCAGCTTGAAGAGTTTTCTGGATTCACATGCGACCCTCCCACCTCCCCTCAGAGGAGGAATGCTAACAGGTGGGACAGAAGACCACTGAAACCAAAGAACTAACATCTAAAGACAACAGGATTTAAGACATACCCTAAGGAAAAAAGAATCTAAAGATGACTACCTCGAACAGGAACTTCCGGGGCGCCGTCTGACGTCACAGAAGGGAGGGACCTAGCACCAAATGGTGGTAGACAACACCCCAAACAAGAATAAAAACAACAAAAAACTAGGACCATTCCGGTCCCAACCACTAGATGGCGGAATAACACACAGCATGTGAATCCAGAAAACAGAAAACTCTCCAAGCTGCAAAACTACTCCTACTGGTAAGTAACCATTTAGTTTCCATGAACATACATATCTGTTGCTGCGAAATTGCAACATGAAACCTACGGGGGAAGGGATGCCTGTAGTCACACTCTGCGCGGAGGAAAAAGGGATAATAGACACAAAAAATCTCAAAAGCGGTAGAGAGTGATTAGCACTACCAGTCGGGTCCGCGTTATGTGGTTGTCCCTGTCGAGAAACGGCTGTGCCATATTTACTGTGTCAACGCTACTACCTTACTAGGGGTGGCGCCCGCCCATGGCTCAGTAGGTGCCAGTAGGTGCCTGGCTCAGTAGGTGCAGGCATTTTGATGGAGCTACGGCGGGAGAACGGCAGCGTCCTCGTGTCTGGGAAAAGACTAGGACCTTGACTGCACAAAATGGCCACCGTTAACGGAACCACTTCCTAGTTCTTTCGCCAAAGAACTTCCTAGTTCCTGATACAAACACCATTTGGTGCTGTATGTATTTACTATATATTATCCCAGAGTCTGTTTCTCTTAATTAGGAGAGGATATCAGAGTGGTAATAGGGAATATCCTTTTTGGGCCTGAAGAATAGCCTTGGGGTAGGGCTAGAAACATGTCGACCAGCGGAACTAAGGCACATTGTTCCCCCTAAGTTCCCCCATTTCCCCATATTTTAATCATACCAGATAGAGGTAAAATAAAGAATTTTCTCTTACTAGCCATGTATTTTCAATTTCCTCCCACTTTTTCATATACTTCATCTGAATATATCTTTTACCACCTATAAGTGCTCCCACGTAACTCGTAGGTTGTAGCACGCCCCGTTCCGCAGCGGAACGTGGAGAACTCAATGATGAAGCATGCCACCAAGGGGAAACCCTGGTGGGTGAGGGTTATTTGAGGAAAACTCACCATTTTCTAACTAACTTTAGAGTGGAAAGATAAACAACCCTTCTGTTTATTCTAACAGCCTTTAATTGGCCTCTGCTGAAAGTATTATAAAAGTGAGCCTAATGGGCTAGATGTTAGAGAGGAGATCTTCGCGGCACTAGCGAGTTGGCCTAACTTCTAGGGCGGTCGACCTCGAATCTGGGGAACCGGGTTCGAGTCTCGGCAATGACGCTGAACATCCTGTGATTCTGGGCAAATCACTTAATCTCCCCGTGCCTAACAAAAAAAAATGAATGTGACCTCATGTAATGCAACTGGTGCTATGTAAAGCGCTCTGATACCCGATTCGGGTCAAGTTCGCGCTCTGTAAAACTCTGTAAAATAAAAAAAAAAGACTGGATGAGCACGACTTCAGCACCTACTTAATCGAAGGTTACTGTACGGTGGCAAGTGGCCTTCATCTACGACTCAAACTGCTGTGCTTTAATCTTTGAGACACAGCTGCTCTGTGACAGAAATAGCAGGCTTGCTGTCCAGACAGAACAATAAGCCCTGCTGTTATGAATCAGGTAAAGAGTGCACACTGCCTGTGAAACTCAAGGCAGGCTAGTATTTCCAGGGGCGTCCGGCATGGCTCGTGGGTGGGGGGTCGGGCACGGGGGTCGTGTGATTGGTCTGAGCGCTGTAACTCGGTGCTCAGTCTGGGGCTGGAGGGGTGGGCATGTTCGCCACTGGTTATTTCCTAATATGCTAGAACTAGTGTAGTCCTTAGAGGTAGCATCCGAGGGTTTTAGTGACAGAAATATAAACCTTATAAAATATTTCATGATGTTTACAGAATTAGTTCATTTACACTGTGCTGTATTGTTTATATCCTGTGTGGTTACAATTCATGTAATAGGCACTAGTTTGGGCTTTTAAAAATAAACGTTTTAAAATGCACATGCTGTTCCCTGATGCTCCTCGAGTGTGTGATTCATTTATGAAAGAGGATTTGGGTTTCCACTTAGGGCCAGATTATGAGTCTGGCAGTCCTTGGACCGCCAGACTCGTGGTGGCGGACCCAGCCACCCCGGCACTGGTGATTACGACTAGGGCAGTCGAACCGCACTAGGACCGCTGGCTCTACCAGGGAACCGCCGTTCCCTGGCATCGGAGCAGCGGTCAAAGGTCGCAATATGCTTGGCGGGACCGCCATGGTCACGCCAAGTATATTACGAGTTTCCTCTCAACCAGGCTCCTCATGGCAGTTCCACTGCCATGAAAAGCCGGGCGGAGAGGAAACTGGGGGCCCCCCTGTGCCTCAGACATATGTAGATACACACATGGGGGCATAATATATGCCCCCCTGTGTGCATGCACATAAGTTCCTTAAACGGCATGGACTTACGAGTCCATGCCGTGCAGGAACTCTGTGAGGCGTTCCCATTGCGGTGTCTTTTTAAAAGGCAACGCCGCCTTTTAAAGGGCAACGCAGGGGGAACCGCCACGCAGCCCCCCCACCAGACCACTGAAAATTTGTAATCTGGCGGGCAGGCGGCGGCAGCCTTTCAATGGAGCGGTGGCGCAGCGGTTTGCACTGCCGCGCCACAGCTCTGCTGTAAGGTCGTAATCAGGCCCTTAGTTTCCCTGTCTCATTTGTTGTTACAGATCATTGCCAGAAGCACATTTTACGACAACTATTGCTCACTGGGTTGTGTATTGACTGCAGCCCAGCTGATATTCTGGTTGCCGCATTGAGTCCTTAGTACCATGGGGCCAGAGTATTGACTCCTGTTGTCTAGAAAATTTGAGAAAACATATCATAGATTGGTCACTAAGCTCCATCATAATGCACGTTTTTGAGACATCACACCTAACTTGGTTCCTCATCCCCAATGTCTTCACAAAACTTAAGAAAAGCATTTTCAGAACACAGTAAACTCGTTTTTGGGAATATATGGTGTATGCTGACCAAAATGATTAATGTTTTGGGCCATCAAAATGGCCTCTTCTTGTAGAGGATGGATTGTATGAATATTTTGTTTTATATGTATAGTGCAAAGACAAGCTTTTTACTGTAATGTTTCTCTTTCTTGTTGCCAGGCGACTGTGACCTTCTTTAACACTACTCCGATGGGCCGAATTATTAACCGTTTCTCATCAGACTTATTCTGCGCCGATGACGAACTCCCCTTATTCCTCAACATTTTCCTGGCTTTTTTATTCAGCCTGATTGGTATGGTAGTGATGATAAGCTATGGGCTACCATGGATTATACTAGTCCTGGTGCCGCTGGGGGTCCTCTACTTCTATATCCAGCAGTACTACCGCCACACCTCAAGGGAACTGAAAAGGCTTTGCAGCATCACCTTGTCCCCCATCTACACCCACTTCTCCGAGACCCTCACCGGGCTGACCACCATTCGTGCCACCCGGTCCACAAGCAGGTAAGCGACTCCTACAATTCATTTCTTGCATGTTTCCTGTTGGCACGTGATGAAATACTGAAAAGCTCATTGATGTCAACAAAAGGTGATTAATTGATACTTGCTCTGTAACATTCCAGATAACTTTTTTGAGTTATTTGGCTCTGCTGATTCTTGGCAATATAGATTTTGGTTAAACATGGGGTTTTAAAAAGAGCTGCTCCTAGTAAAGAGTAATGTCTGAGTTTATCCCTGCGGAAGAGTTGAAATGGACAAATGATTTGGAAGCATTGTTCTCAGGGTTCCACTAAATACCTGGGACATGTAAGATGCTACAGGATTCATAATAATATGTGCTGCATCTTGGGAAAAAATACAATTTTCCAGTGGGCATTGCTCTGATAGTGCCTATGAATCCACCTGAAAACTACCAGGAGAGACATCAACCCACTGGAATTGAACAGGTTACACCAAAGTTGAGAAAGACACAGGTTTACTGCCAGGAAAAAAAAGAAATCAGCCTGGAAAGGAAATAAACAGCTGTCAAAAGCAAAGGCAGTGTTGTTGGGAAGGAACCTGAGCATTGGCACGAAGAAACAGAGCTACTTTCAGGAGAAGCCAAAATCACTAGATGAGCAATCAAACCACTATCAGGCAAGAAAAAGCACTGTAAAACTTTCATGGGGGAGCAAAACCTCTCTATGGTAAGGTGAGATGCCAAACCAGTGTCAGGAAAGAACCTTAAATTTGTCATGAGAGAAAAGAAATTACAGTTAGGGTTGATACCACTCTACAATGAAAACATAAAATAATTCACAGCTAGGAATAATAAAAAGCAGCATTCTAGAGAAAAACAAATCAGTCATTGGAAAAAACAATCGCTCTCAGGAGAAAAACTGAATCCTTCTGAAGAAAGCAACAAAATGTTCAGGGGGGAAAACATGCCCAAGAAAGAAACAGAACCACTAACAGCAGGAACGCAAAAACCACCTTTGGTAACACATGAGAACCTATGTTTACTATCTAGGTAGAACCTGTTGTAAAGTATGAGATCTAATGTAGATTTTCCCCATCTGTGATTGTCAGACAAACTGGACACGGAGGCTAATATTATTGCAATCTCCTTTATTGCCACTACTCACAGCAGCCCCCTTAAAGCATACAGAGCTTTAACAAAATTCCAATCTCAACAAAAAGCAGAACCCCCAGCCAAATGCTTTCTTTTTTAGTGTTCTGCCAAACATAACATTTAATGAAAATGTTTCAAATCACTTTTAATTAAGAATAAGACTAAAGTCCAAACAATATTCCCCTGAAATCTGAGACAACTTTTTTCCCAGTAGATCCATACTTCTTCCATCTTCCTCTTATTGTTTCGCACTGAGCTATAAGAAAAAAACAACAGCCATAAATGCAGGGTTGGGTAAAGGGAGGGATAATATTAGCCTCCATGCCTTTAATAAAATTCTGATTTTCTGACCATTAAAGTTGGGGAAAATCTTCATTTAATGGCAATACCGGAAGCTAACATTATTGCAAGTTTAAAGCTTCTCCAATAAACAAGAAGCCACATTCACAACAGGTTTAAAATAAAACCTCCTGTAAATTACATATTTTGACTAGTCCGCACAACCTCAAAATGTCCTGCAATGCACCCCCAGCATAAATGCTGTTGAAGCAGAAGCACCCCTCACAGAATGTGCACCAAACAAGCTTACATCCACACCTGCATTTTTCATCACCTTCTTTACCCAACGAGCAACAGTAGGTGCTGACACAGGCTTATGCAGATGTCTAAAAGATATTAGAAACTGATGTTCCGATAAGAAACGTAACTGTTATGTTTTCTCAGGCAATTAACCACACTAAACTTCTCATGCTCATCAAAGTACGGCTAGAAGATCGTTTCCTAATTTGTCCTTTTATTCAAATAAAAACTCACTCCTTCTGGATTTAAAATCCTACTACTAACATCCAAAGCTCTTAGAGCTGAAACTCTCCTAAAAGAGAGTAAACACAGCAAAATAGTAAACTTTTGATACAAAACCTTCAAATTCAACTCAGCATTGCTCTCTATTCTTTCCAGATAGTTAAGCAGTTTAGTAATATCCCGTACAGAATTGTATCTTGAAACTGGTGGTTTAGAAACTCATACTTCTCGTCAAACGTCTAACCAAAACATCCTGCCCAACAGAAACACCATCCAACAATACATGTCCTGCAGCAATAGCAGATCTATGCACATTAATGGTCCTGTAAGACAGACCTGACTTAAACAAATGAGAGAAATAGTTAACCACTTCTACAACATGCACTGAAACAGAATCAAAATCCTTTTCCACACAGCTGCAAACCCATTTCTGCCATGCCAATCTATACATCTTTCCGGTGCCGGGAGCCCAGGATTCTCGAATAAGATCCGAAGCTTCTTGCAAAAGTCCTGGCTCCTCCCAGATACACCTGAAATTTTCCAGGCTACCACCCTCAATTGATATAATATTACCAACTTGTGTATTTCTCCTAAAGGACCGAACAAAATTTCCTGAAATCCTGGCAACAGAATCGGCAAATCTTCTGACGTCTCCAGGAGGATCGGGTACCAAACCTTGAATTCCATAGATGTTTCAATAACACCACCTGTGCACCATCCACGTTACATGAGTGGTCTTCGAGAATGGCGGAGATGCATATGGTTTGAGACATTTCCAATTCTTCCTGAAAGCATCTAATCCTGCTGACTCCGGATCCGGACACCAGCTGAAGAACTTCTTTAATTGGGCATTCAACCTGTTCGCAAACAGTTCTACCTGACAAGGACCCCAAATTTCCATCAGCTTTATAAGCACTGATCTGTGTCGGCGCTGGAGTCCCAGTAATTACTTAAATACCAATCTTCCTCTTGGAATACGTTCCACCTGCACTAGAACATCTGACTCAAACACTAATCCCAGAAAATCTTATCTCCGGATTCTCTACAAGGATAGCTTTCCCATTCCAAGCCTCCATATTCCTTGACCACCACACAGGTTCTCCTTTTGCTTCCCCTGTAAGCACAATCTGCTCAGAATACTTCAAACCACTTCTCAAGTGACTGGCCTTTAACCTCTGAAGTTCCTGATAATTTAAAGGTCTGGTAAAAATAGCCTGAATCGTGGAAGACAATAGACCTACCTATCTCGCTAACATTCTTTAAGAAATCTGTTCCATATTCAACTCCTTCCGAATCACTTTCCTGATTCTTTTCAACTTCTCCTTGGGTAACTTCAATTGACAATGCACTGTATCCACCAGAAACACCAAGACTTGAGTTTCCTGATTCAATATTAAACACAACCTTTATTTGTTGACCACAAAACCAAGATCCTCTGGCAACAACACAGCCATCCTTTTGTGATCCTCAACCTGTCCAGGTCCATTATCAAAATGTCATCCAAATAGATTATCAGTCACACTCCTCGTTCGGATTAAAGCCCGAACGGTAGGCAGACAAACTTCCACATCTTCCCCGCCCTCCTGAATTGAAGAAACCTCTAGTGAGTTTCCCATATTGAAACAGTCAGAAAAGCATCCTTCAGATTAAAACGAGTCATCCATCCTTAGCCTGTAATACATCTGTTAGCATATGCAATCCTTCCATTTCGAAGTGATGGTACATTACCCAATTATTCAGATACCTTAGATTTATCACAGACCTCATGCAATTGTCTTTCTTTTCTTCTAGGACAATACTGCTTACGAATCCCTCTAGATTGTTTTTCACTTCCACAATTGCGCCTTTTCTCCCCAAATCTAGAACCTCCGTGCTCACCAAATCTGAAAGATCTGGACTGAATCATATCATGTCTGGAAGCCGGTACTTGAACAGGCTCCTCCACAAAATCTATATGATAACCCAACACCTTCTTTAGAACCCATGGATTTCAGTTTGTGTCCAACTGTGAAAAAAATAAGCAACTACCGCCTAATTTTAAGTGGATAACTGAAGGATCTTATCTTACCTGATCCCCGGGTTCAACAGCTTCCTCTATACCTTGTTCTTTGTCTCTGGGGATAGAAATTTCCTGGTTGGTTGAAGGTCTGATACTAGTAGGGCGTGTAACCTTGTGAAAAAGATCTATTGATACCCTGTCCATGGCAGGAGAATCCACCTCTCATTTGCCCGGCCCCACTAAAAACACGGATTTCAAAGACCTTTTTAATTTCCCGCTGAGATTTCTGCAAGGAACTGAATGCCCCAACATACTTAGACATCTCCTTAATAAATGTGTCTCGAAAAAGCATTCCACTTGCCTCCTGGCCTGCCTCATTATTGGCTAGTTCCACTAACTTTGGATTTATTTTTAATAGGACAATCTTTCTTCTCTCTACAGATATGGCTGTGTTCGTATTTCCTAGCAGACACACTGCCCTCTGGACCCACTCTCAACTCCCCAACATCCAGAGCCTTATTAGCAATATATGCCTCTTCAGCCTTATCAAATATTTTTGTTAGTGGGCCCTTAAGGTCCAATAATCTATCTTGGCACATCCTTTGACCCTTGTACAAACTCTTCCTAGGGACCCCTTTCCCAATGAGTGCTAAAATCTTAGCATCAAGGTCTGGAGTCAGACGTTTTATTGCTCAAGTGTGGCCTAGGACACTCCAACCTTAACCTTGGTCTAAGTTCTTTAGGGATTTGCTTACACAGCCCTGTCTCCACATATTCTGCCACATGAGGTGCCGGTGACCACTCAGGGGAAAGTGGATGCTTCAGGAGCATTGCATTGAACATAAAATCTCCCAGTGAATCTGTTGGAGACCCAGCACCATCACTTTTAACCCCTTCTAGGGGGGCGTGTCCAAGATGGTGGACGGCCGAGACGTTCTTTCTGGTCTCGCTGTCCCACCGCCGCCAATGCTTTCATTTTCTGCACGTCAGCCCCCCACCCAGAAGCTCCTATCCAGGCCCCGGAGCACCTTGGAGGCGTAGGCGCCCCATTGTGGCCGAGGTGCGACCCTCACAATGCACCAGCCGGGCTGAAGCTGCGCAGCTGGGCCGCCTGGTCTACGTGGCAAATCGTAACGGTGAGCCGGTGACTGTCGGCGACTAGGTAGGCCCTGTAGGGAGGTGTCCAGAGAGCACGAGAGATGCCCGATGTGTCCCGGGCGGCCCGCACCCAAACAAGGAGCGGCTGTGGACGAGTCCTGCTGTCTGCGCCACAGGCCGGTGGCCTACATGCCTGGAGTACGACGCGGATCTCAAGAGTCCCTGTGAGGGGGTGGCCAGAGAGCACGAAAGACGCCCGACGTGGGCCGGGCGGCCCCCACCCAAGTGAGGAGCGGCTGCAGGCGGGTCCTGTGAAAAGCACCGCTGACCTGCGGCCTGCATACACAGAGTGCCACGTGAAGACTGCGAAAAGGACGCCCACCCTGATCCGGCACCGAGGTAGGAGAGCGGGCTGCGACGGGGGATCGGCCATATCTGCCCCCCACCCTTGAACCTCACTGGGGCCGTTAAGAGAAGAGCCGGAGTCCCCGAACTCCGATATCAGGCCTACTTGAGTACCTGAAGCAGGCTGACTGCACCGTCTCCCCTGGGCCTCGGTGTTGACTACCGGGGAGACCTGAGCGGGGACCTGCACACACAAGTGTCTGGCTGTGTCCTCTCTGACATCCCCGCTGGGGTTGTGGATTGGGCTTGGGGCCAAAACAGAGAGCCTACTAGAGGGGCCGGAGAGTCCCACCAACTAGACTTGAGCATCTCAGAACTCGCTCCCGCCTCGGCGGGGGAGCCATAGAGGCTGCAGCGCATGGCTTAGGTAGAGCCAAGAGTAGGAGGGGAGAGTGGGCCCTGGTGCTCCCACTCTTCAGAGGCCACCGCAGATGCCCTACGTCTATCGCCGCCTCACTTGATTTTCAGCTCAGGAGCCCCCTCATGATCTGACACTGCCTGCCGCTTCCAGATGAGAAAGGGGTCAGAGGCTGATATTTTGAGGTGCTGCGGACTATTGGTTATTTAGCTGTGCTGCCTGAGGGCCTAGTAATTGGGCTCACACCAAGAGGATCGGAGCGCCGCACTCCAACTCCCTCACAGAGGGTAGTGCCGGACCACTCATCACTACCTGTCACCCCAGTGTCTGCTGCTCTCCCAACTCCTTGGCGGAGCACTTCGGCAGGCATACGCCATGGCGGTGAATCATGGGAAAAAATATTGGTCCCTCAACGACATGTTCGGAAAGCAGAGAGGGCGGACACCCGATGAGAAACAACCGGGAGCGGGTGGAGAATGCACAACGGACTCAGAGGAAGGTGAGGGTCCAGTCACGAAGGCCTTCCTGGATTCCCTCTTCACATCACTCAGGTGTGACCTTCATTCCATGAAGACGGAGCTGGCGGCGGACCTACGTGGGGTACGCCGCGATCTGGATGAAATAGGAGACAGTGGTGACTGCGATGGAGGATCAAGAAACGACTTGGGGGAGGAGATGGAATGGCTCCAGCAGGAGGTCCTGCGTCTTAAGGAGCAGCACCTGAACCTGCAGGCACACAATGAAGACCTGGAGAATCAATCCCTCAGGAACAATATTCGCATATGGGGAGTGCCGACGCAAGCTGAGGGGGTGAATCTCCAGAAGTATGTTACAGTGCTCTTCCAACATATATTAGGCCTCCCCGATGAGTCAAAACTACAGCTAGACCGAGTCCACAGGGTAGTGCCCCCTAGGTCTGACAGGAACCCGCCTGCTGATATACTGGTGTGTGTACACTGCTTCCAGACTAAAGAAGACATCCTAAAGAAGGCGAGAGAGATCCACCCGCTTCAGTTACAGGGCCACTCGCCGGTGCTTTATCAGGACCTCTCCCGCATCACCCTGCTAAAGCGCAAAGATTTCCGCCCGATCACCGATCACTTATGAAAGGCAGGCATCTGTTACTCATGAGGCCACCCATTCAGGATAATTTTCCGATATGAAGGGACGCTGCATCAATTAAGATCATTTAAGGAAGCTTGGCCTTGCTCCATATCGATGACCATTTGGAGTCTCTGGACCGCGAACAGTCCTCCATTCATAGACAGCAACAGAATCCGGACTGGAAGAGAGTCAAAATATTCCTCAACAGCACAAAACCAGACCCTGATACAATGACCAAGGAGCGTTGGTCGGTACTCCAGGCGCTCTCGGGAGAATCCTCGCTCCCAGGGGCCTCTTGAGCAGGCATGAGGTCGCCCCCCTACCACTTCGATTACTTGACGAACTTTAGTCATCTCATGTTGTTTTTTACGTTTGAGAGTTGCTTGTTCAGGGGTCTTTCCTATCTTCTTTTTCTCACTCCTCCGCACCACTGCTTTTTGCCGGTCCAGGTGTTTCGCACGATGAATATATGGGGTTTGTTTCCTTTTCCTCCGCTCATACAATGCCAGGCACAAAGCTGCAGTGCCACTAACAGACCTTACTCACATATGCCCGTTGCCATGCCAGAAGGAATCCGGACTGGCGGACCACAATAGTCTTCCCAATGCCCCGGCTTCATGACGCAGGCCATACGCATCATTAGTTTAAACGTTCGGGGGCCTGAACAACCCTGTGAAGCGCGCGGCGGTGTTGTCTATCCTGGAGCAGTCAGAGAGTGATATCTGCTTGCTGCATGAGACGCATATGCTAACCAGAGACACCCCCTGCATGTGCTCACGACGGTTTCCGCGACAGCACTGGTCCTCTGGCCCACCAAAAAAGAATGGCGTAGCTATTCTTATTTCCTAGAGATTCACAGGCAAAGTAATCTCCACGCACATGAGGGAGAGGGGGAGGGCCCTGGGGATTAGAATAAAGTGGGGGACCATCACTTTCACAGTAGCTAATATATATGCTCCAAATGACAGGCAAGAGTCATTTATTGTCAGAACCCTGTCCACGGTTCTTGCCTCACTGACCAGGTCATTCTAATAGGGGGGGGAGTTTAACCTGGTGATGGACTCAGACAAGGACCGATCTAATCAACGCTCCACCCAGACCATGGCGTTCTCACCCGCCAGACTTCAATGGCTGGTGGACGGTGCATTATGTGATATCTTGCGGCATCTTCATCCCAATGCCAGGGACTACACATTTTACTCAGCAGCACACAAATCTTATGCCTGAATTGATTATTTTCTTACAACCACAGCCCTAACCGCATGGGTGGGAGACACCATCATTGAGCCTAGATCCCTGTCCGATCATGCTCCGATCACTTTAACGCTGAATCTCAATAGTGCGATAGCCCGGCCCACAAGATTCCAACTGCGAGGCGCTAAGTTGGCGTCCAATCAGACGGTAGCGGCGATCCGATTAGCTATAGGGAACTACTTAGACTAGAACCACAATAAAGGGTGTTGTCTTTCCTCGGTGTGGGAGGCGCTAAAGCTTGTTCTCCATGGCGAACTCATCACCATTGCGGCAGCGGAAAATAAATTACGTAGAGACAAACGACAACAGATAATAAGGGCTGTATCTGAACTTGTGTCAATACACAAACGCACAGGTGCCCCGCGGGTGTAGAGGGAACTCTAGAAGCAGCGGCTCCTCTTACGATGCCTCGATCTTGATCGGTCGGAATACGCCCTCCTCCGACTTAAGCACAAATTTTACGTCCGTGGGGATTTCTGAGGTCGCATGCTTGCTCATAGGTTGCGGGGAAAGATAGCAGCTGGTTCTATTGAATCGATCCGAACCCACAATGGGGTGGAAGTCCACTCGGATCCCGAGATATCGGAGGCCTTCCAGATTTTCTATATCGCATTATACACAGGGGAGAATGCGCCAACCGGAGATATGGAGACCTATTTGCAAGATATCCCTCTCACTTTCCTTCCTCCGGAACTCGCTTCTCAGCTTGACCAGCACGTCTGTGATGACGAAGTAGTAGCTGCAATTGCGCACCTTAAGTCCTCCAAGGCACCAGGCCCAGACGGCTTTTCCCCTCTCTTCTATAAAACCTTCTCCCAAGAGCTGGCTCCCTTACTAACCCGGCTGTTTAATTCATCCCTAGAAGCTGGATCCTTATCGGACACAATGCTGGAAGCATCCATTTCTGTGATCCTAAAACCCCATAAAGATCGCAAGGAATGCGGGGCCTACCGGCCCATATCCCTGCTCAACACCAACGCTAAAGTATTCGCAAGCATACTGGCAGGGCGCCTTAACCTACTCATGACGGGCCTTGTGGACCCTGATCAGGTGGGTTTTGTCCCAACGAGGCAGTGCAGAGACAATAAAAAACGCCTAATCCATCTCACTGACCTTGTTCAGCGTTCGTGGAGTGAGGCTCTCTTCCTCTACGTGGACGCCGAAAAAGCATTCGACCGGGTTCACTGGACTTTCCTGTTTGCTACAGTTCGTCTATTTGGATTTGGGAATCAGTTCATGGCATGGATCCGCAGTATTTACAGCGCCCCCAGGGCCTCGGTTATGGTCAACAGAATTACATCAGCATCATTTCCCATAACACAGGGTACCCGACAGGGATGCCCCCTCTCCCCGCTCCTTTTTGCGCTTTACATGGAGCCCATGAGGCAAAGGGTTCGGGACAACCCGCAGATCACAGGGCTGCGTCTCGGAGCTGGAACCCACAAAATCAGTCTTTATGCAGACAACATCATTCTATCCTTAACAAGCCCAAAGACTTCACTACCAGCGATACTGGAAGAATTGAGGGAGTTTAGTGGAGTACCTGGATTTAAAGTCAACCTTGCTAAATCGCGGGTCCTAAACCTCTTGATTGCCCAAGCCGCCGATCTACGAGCAAAGTTCCCCTTTGAGTGGGAAGCAGAAACTATACCTTACTTGGGCATTCACTTATCCCCCATGCCAGTGAAGACCCTGGCAGCTAACTATGGCCCCCTACTGGATCAAACCACTAAGACGCTTTCCTCATGGAACTGTACTGGCTTATCTTGGTCGGGCCGAATTGCGGCAGTTAAAATGACAATCCGCCCGCGTATCCTTTACATCTTTCAGACTATACCCTTGACACCCTCTCTACCGATTCTTCGCAAAATCCTGCTTGCATTCAATCGATTCATTTGGAACTCCAAGAACCCTCGTCTTAGCCGTCAGGTAACAGCACAACCCAAATGAGGGGGAGGTATGGGATTGCCCCAGATTACACTGTACTTCCAGGTTTCGCAGATGCAATTCATAGTAGAGTGAATCGACCACTCTCAGAAAAGCACTGGTCCTTCATGGGCCAGGCGATTGCCAGGGCTAACATCTGGTGGGAGATGTGGCTCCCTCTCAAGCATAGGTCGTGGGGGCTATACTCTTCGCGGTGACGGCTACGACCATGAATGGGATGCGGTAGCCCTCAAACATAAACTAACAACCTTCCCCTCACCAATGACACCGATCGTGGACAACCCGGACTCCCACCCCCCCCCCCCAGGGCAAATGTCCGAGGTCTTCCAAAGCTGGCGTGGGCAGGGCTGCAAACAGGTGGGCTCACTCCTCGACCGCACTGGAATCATACCCTTTGAACGGCTGCAGCAGGACTATTTGCTCATGAAAACTGACTCATTTGCATATGCGCAGGTGAGACACTGGGCGACCTCCCAGGGCCGAGTACTCGAAGCCTCTCGCCCTCTGACCTGCTTTGAAAAGTGGATCGTGACCAAGGATGGGGATAAACGGCACATATAAGAACTTTATGATTTCCTCTCTACAGAACTCAACCACCTTAAGACTAAAAGCCAACTCCGATGGGAGGAAGAACTAGGGCGCACACTCACCGATAAGGAAAGGCAAGCTATTTACTATAGAATACATTACACAGCACACAATATCTCGGGCACAGAATCGGCCTCTAAGGTCGCCTCTTCTTGGTATTTGACTCCCGCTCGAATTCATTGTTGGGACAGGAGGCGATCTGCCTTATGTTGACGGGGCTGTGGTCAAACGGGCTCCCTTCTGCATCTGTAATGGAATTGACCCAAGCTGGTTAGATATTGGGGACAGGTCCTGAATGCCATTGATCAAGCATTTCACACTTCAATTCCCCGATTCCCTGCATATATAATCCTAGGACTCTCCAACCCCCTGACCTTTCCTTTACGCTTGATTAGAGGCAGACAAATGGCGCTTGCGGTAAATGCTGCAAGACAGGTCCTCCTGGCACATTGGGGTACAGAAATAGTCCCCCATCATGTGCTCTCGCTGCAAAAACCCTGGGTATCGCTGGCAATGGAGCGAATGTCGAGGTTGGTAGATAACAAGGCAGAGGACTACGCAGAGCTATGGGCCCCGTTCATCACGATTCTGTCTAAATAATTTAGGGAAATAACCTGCCCTAAATATTTACAAATTCTGCGTCTACTACCACGCACAGATAACGAAGACACATAAATGGGGTCTAAGTAAGGGCTCATCTCACCAATACCAATGGAGCCAACTAACACACTCACACTTGGGACATAGAATCCTGGTGCGGAGGAGGCAGGGAGAAGGGGGAGGAGGGGAGGGTACTTCAGTCTTCTCACTCTTTTGTTTCCATGTTATTATCACATTAGTAAACTATTTTGGTCCGAGATACGCCGCCGGCCTCTGGGTTGTAGGCAGCAGGCTCTGTAATATCCCTATGCTTTCTATACGCTGCCGACCAATGGTTGTAGGCAAAAGCTGTATCAATACCCAACAGATAACAATAGTAATAAGAAAAAGAATTGTTCCATAACCCCTTTTATGTGCCCTGACCACTGAACAAGGTCAACATCATCCACATCAGAATAGAAACCTGACGAACAGCTTAATTCTATCTCTGCACTGCCAGACGAATCATCACATAGGACAGTAGAATGCCTGCGTACACTTTTTGGCTTTTGATAGCCTTTTCTGGACCCTTCTTCTGGTCCCCATGAGTGTCCTTGACACTTCTTTGTTTTGTGCTGCCACAAAACCCAATTTTGCTGTAACCTGATTCCTTGTATCCGGGTCTGGTGGCTCAGTGGCATCCACTGTAGGGGTCTGTGTTTTTCCTCATGGTCACGGGTTCAAATCCCAGTGGGTCCACTCAGCCTTTAATCCTTCTGCAGTCAATAAAATGAGTACTATTGAGTTGGGTAACAATAAACATCTGTTATTCAGCCACAAGATACCCGTCATGGTAAATGTGCGCTTTACAAATACACATTGTTATTCATCTCCAGGTATTTACTTTTTCTGCTCAACTTACCCCTTCTCTTATCTACCGGGCCCTCCCCAGCCAACCAAAATCTTTCTTCCTGATTTGTTAACCATCTTGCTTGTAACAAATCATCAATCCTTCTTTCCATTTTCATGTCTAAATTTGCTAAAAACGTATTTAGGATACTGCCTATCTTATCCTCTATAGAAATATCCATTTTCTCTACAACATTTGTTTCTGACATAATAATTCTTGTAAATCACTTAGGAGAGTCACTGTTCCTGAGAGCAGAATTGGAGAGGAGTCGTTTTAGCGAGATAGGAGGGAGTCGGAGGGACTCTTACTCTTTTACAGTGTTCTGTAAAGAGTGAGAATTAAAAATGACTAAAGGGTATCTGGGGTAGATCAATTTAATAAGAAAGATCTCTCTGTCATAGTCTAAAAAAACAAAGGGTTGGGTGCTGCTCGAGGGTAGTTATGGCCCTCAGTAGCTAGACAAATGCAATGCTTGTTTATGAAATGTGTAGGGTCGATATGTTACACGCCATTATGCGGTCTCAGGAGGAGATCCTACGTGCTTCTTCAGGACCATAGGAGAGTGATAAGGATAATAAAGAAGGGTGTGAATATGGTGGCCTTATCAGTTGAAGTAGTTCCACTCAGAGGACCCAAGAAGTAGTCTGATCTAAAACGACAAAGAAGGAGAGAAAGGGGAAAATAACTTACAACAATAAGGTAGGTGGTGTATTATATCAAAATAGAGCAATGGTCCCCAGGCGGTGGATCACGGTATCTACATGGACAAAACCCACAGGTACTGTTTGTCACATGTGGAGTTGTAGAGAAAGAGCAGAGTGAGATAAACAAGTAAAGGAGTGTAAGACGAACAAGTATGGAACTTTGAGAAGCGATCAACCCAGTCATAGAGAGTAATCGTGATGGACATGTTGCCGTAGAAAACCCATGAGTGTAGTAGGAGAGAATATAGAGGTTGATGTTATGTAGTATCAAATACCCATACTGCAGCCAAAAATCCTAGCTGCTCAATTTTCGTTATGTATGCCGTTTCCATTAATGGCAAATCCATTTATCCACAGAGTGATATCAACGGGGAGAGGACACGGAGAGGGCAATGGGGGCTAAAGGGGGGGAGGAGAGGGTGTTGAGGGATTGGAGGAGGAAAGGGTAGCAGGGGACCGCTTACCTATTGACTCTAGGTAGAGTACTCCATAAGTCAAAACGAGAGCGTGCTGACCGTCACAATCTACATGGAAGACAAGCGTTTCTATCACATGCCCTAGTGTACTCATGGGATATACACACATAAAAGAAAGAGCGGTTGTACTCACAGTTGTGTCGGAAAGCACAGGCTCTTGAACCTACCTGACCTCTCGCATGCTTGAAAGGAGATTGGCGAGATTGCTTCAGTACTTCAAGTGTCAGGGAAAAGAGGGCGGGATGGTGGGGGTGTGGCTAATGGCGCACAGAGGGTGATGAGGTGGTCACGAGGGATGTATCCGCCGGCAAGGTAGCATAAGCAGTAGCTGTAGCGGTACCTGGAGTCGCCATCTTGGAGGGGTTGCAAAATGACGTTTAAAGAGAAGAAAAATGCTCATTGTTCATTGGAAATGGAGCTGTGTTGTTGGGTATTGCTACAAAGGACCATTGAAAAGGAGAGTTACTGTAGTGTTGTAATGTGTGACCCTCAGATGAAAACAGTCACGTCTCCTACGGTCCTGAAGAAGCTCGTAGGATCTCCTGCTGAGACCGCATAATAGTGCGAAATATGTCGACCCTACACATTAAACAAACATTGCACTTGTCTAGCTACTGAGGGCCTTAACTACCCTCGAGCAGCACCCAACCCTTTGGTTTTTTAGACTATGACAAAGGGATCTTTCTTATTAAATTGATCTACCCCAGATACCCTTTAGTCATTTTTAATTCTCACTCTTTACAGAACACTGGACACTGATCCACACACACCATACGGCTAGATCACCAAAAGATCTCCGACAAAGTGACCCTTCGGAGGACCCGTAGGGCATTGCAGTGCCGGCCCGATGAGGAGCACCGCCCCATGATGAAGCAAGACATCCTTCGTGGTGTGCGAGGGCATCGAGTAAGAGTCTCTCCGACTCTCTTCTATCTCTCTAAAAACGACTCCTCCCCAATTCTGCTCTCGGGAACAGTGACTCTCCTTAGTGATTTATCCACTATTCGGGAGCACAAGCCACTAGACCTACATTCAGCTTCCTGTCCCCCACCCCCTTCTCTCTTCTCAATTATAATAATTTCTTGTTCAAGAAATTTTCAACCACTTCCTAAAATACACTTAATTATTTCCTTCCTAAAACCCAATAACAGTCCTGAAAACTACTATAAATAGTCTCTAAATAGATTATTAAATCTAGGGGCAACAACAAGACTACCTCTATACCACTTAACTTTCTTAAATGTTAATATTCAACAAACCCTTAACCTCCTGACTGCTAACTGCCACTTGCTCTGAGGGAAAACACACTGCAACTGCAGTTAACCAATAAAAACTGCATGCCAAATGGCGCTGGTAAAACATTATTGTGGAGAACTTTGCTTGTTAAGTGCTTTTGGGCCTCATACTACGAGCCTATTTATAATGTAAACGCTGTCGCGCTCGAGCTCAAGCCGCAACGGAGTCACGTGTCTAGCAACGGCTATATCTAACGCATCCATGCCAATAGACCCGATTCAGGCGGGAGACTACCGATTTTTCAAGCCAAAAATGGCTTTATTTTAGCTGTCTCACGCCTGAAATTGCATTTTCTACAATAGAAGTCAATGGGGAATTTTCATTCTCCCGATTTTTTATTTTAAATCTCCCACGTCCCCGTCCTAAAATGTTGGCATGTATGATCTAACGCGGAATTTGAATTCGTATATTTCTTTACAACAATACAAATTATATTTTGGCAAACATTTTCAACGCGCAATGTATGATTTGAATTTGAAAAAATTTAAACATGCATGCCTTTTTGACAAAAGAACGCAGCTCACAACAAACTCTTATAAATTAAGTTCCATAACTACAGATATTCTCACAAATACCCCACACTTACTCCTTAGTTAAAATACACATAATAGATTACCAATTATGAACTTAAACACTTACATAATGTCACGCTCAGTACATGTAATTGAAAAGTGCTTATCTCTGCGAGCAACAGCAAAAAAGAAGGAAGATGGCTGGGGGTTCTCGTCTTTAGTTGTGATTGGAATTCTGTTAAAGTTCTGTATTTTTTAAAGGGGCTGCTGTGAGTAGTGGCAATAAAGGAGATTGCAATAATGTTAGCCTCCAGTCGTACCATAAAATCTGTAAATGGCAGAACAGCCCCCATGGTCAATATTGTTGAAGGCCATGGACAAATCCGATATGATCCATTAACATTGGACAACAGATCTAATCGCCCTGACTGTTGTTATCAGCCATGCACACCAGTGGTATGCAGACTCTAAATGGTTTATTAACTGAGAGTGCTGTATTCTGTACATTCCCTGTCAGATGGAGATTTGGACAAAGTGTCCCAGGGTTTTTGTCCTTACCCAGCCCTCTTTGGAGGCACGGGGACTGCTCGCTCAAACAGGTCTCCTGGACTGGTTCGCCACTAATAATGCTACTGCCATAAGGCTTTTTCTTCGAAGGCAGAAGGGTTCCTTTGATTTCCGACTACTCAGAGTTTCCCAGACTCCTGGTGGCATCAGGCTAGTCATGATCCTCTGCAGCTTAAAATATTTGCTCTGGGTGTAATCCTTAAACATGGTAAATCGGAAATATTTTGGAAGCTTTGCAGTTGTGACACTGGATGTATTCACTGAAAGATGTCTTTATTTTCAACAATTTAATTGGTTCCAAGGTACATATGTGGGGAGTTAAGATTAGTAAATCTGTACATACCTATATTTACTTATCTGGACAATATAATGGTAGCAATAGTCTGCTATACTCACTCATGTGGCATGCTACCCTTATTTCTTAACAAGGTGATTAGCAGCATGGCCTAAAAAATGTATTGCCCTATTGTTTGAAATGGATGTTCTTTATAGGTTTGTGTTGCAAATATTAATCATGACAGAGTAATTGTAACTTCCAGCTGGCTACAGCACCAGATACACAGGCTCTGGACCTCCTGCAGCAAGATATGCCGCATCAACGCACTGGAGCCTCAGCCCACTTTTTGGAGGCTCAATTTTGCCATTCCACTTCTATAAGGGAAGTTTGCTCAGGTCTGCATGGACAATACAATCAATACAACAGCAGTGCTCTTTTTTCTTTAAACAAACAAGGCGGCGCGCAGTCCCATTTCATTTGTCATTTTGCTGATCAGCTTTGAGGCTAGGTTCATAACATATCTCCAGTTGTATCCCATCTGGACGCGAAGAAGAGTATGAAAGAACATAATTTAAGAATAACTTTTCAGCCTTTAAAGAACAGTGAATATACCACAAAATATATAACTGCCAAGTCAGACCTGTGTGTTTTCCTAGGATAAATATTTCCAGCACAGAGAGCATGTCACAGGGTTCCTTTCCATTCGGAATTAGGGAAAGAGTCTCTAGAGGTTGCTTTCTCATTACACTGGCCAGAGATGTTCCTGTATGCCTCCCTCACATTGCCCCAGTTAATGGGATGTGCCAAGATTAAGGTCCAATAGCTCAGAGATTAAATGTATTGCCCCATTTTGGCCTCACAAGATTGGGTTCTTGGTCCTCCTACTCTCATCAGACAACAACCTTCTTTAAGTTCCAGTTCTCGTACTCATCCCTTCTTGGCATGCCCTGATACTGCTGTGCTCTCCTTTTGTGCTCTGGACACCAATTATATTGTTTTAACATGGCACAAAGCTGAATCAGTGTTCTGCTACAGGCTCCTCAATAGGGCTTTGTTCTACTCCAGATTAATCTTTATGTGCTAAATATTTTTTGGGAACGACCTTACCTGGAAGATCTTTAAGTCTCAATTGCGTCCAACAGAATGATTGTCAGATTGAAGTTTATGTCATCCAAAGAAGCGTGTATCATCTCTCACAAAGACAAGGTGGTCCTTCGCATACAGCCTTCTATCATTGCTAAAATTCTGACTGAGTTTCATCTGAATCAAGCAGCAATTCTGCATGTATTCATCCCTTTCCCATATTACTTTTTGATAAATAAAGTTTGCACAACCTGATTTTTCCAGCACAATCCCCTTAAAACGTCAGATCTTTTTTCACAGCTATTGTGCACTTACTTCTTGTAATAAAGCAGCATACTCCTTCCTTACCATTAATTCTTCTATATGTCCAAATGTTCTGAAATTCATGGAATTTTGGATGCTTATGCAACGAGAGCAAAAGCAGTACTGTTTCCTCTCAAAGGCTCATATCCACTGCAGAAACATTTGTAGAGCAGTGAAGTGGGCTTAGCCAGGCATGTTATTTTATAAACATTGCTCCACAGATGCAACCTTGCAGAAAAGAAAACGCTGTCTTCTGTCATGAGGTTCTAAGCAGTCTGTTTACATGATTGCTTTTCAGCATATGATGTCTCCACCTCTTAGTGTGGTTTACAATCAGTGTCCCAACAAGTTTAGAAGAAGTATTTGGAGCCAGGTGAGCGAAAGCGGGACAGAATGAAAGATTAAGGAAGATGAAACTTTGGGTGATTCTGGTTATGGTGTCCCCTGCTTTTGTTCCTTCACAACGCCCACCCAACCATCCTTTCAGAGTAAATGCTAAACCTGTACACATCAGAAAAGACAATCTTGGCGTTGGATGGGAACAAGTGGGTGTACACTGGTGAGGCAGAGACTGCACAAGTAGAGGAGTGCCCTTGCTGTGGAGTACCACTAAAAGGATTGATTTCTTTTGGATAATCTTTTTGGTCCTGTAAGTGGCTGCAGGTACTTGCTAGTCAGAAGAAGATAAAGAATGGTAATTGTTCTTCTCTCTATCTTCAGTAGTGAATGTTTTTGATTCTGTTTATTGTTAATATGTAGGAACATTTTATTCTGCACTGATACACACTCAAGGGAATGTTAGGGGATGATCTTATAATTACCTGTGGCACTACTCAGTTCTACTACCTTATTATGGCTGTGAATGTCTGATCCTTGCCCCGATCTCCTGCAGGTTTGAGCAGCAGAACGAGAAGCTCTTGGAGAGAAACCAGCGATGTAAGTTTGTCAGTAACACGGCCATGCAGTGGCTGGATATCCGTCTGGAGATGATGGGTGTCGTTGTCATCACAGCTATCGCGGTAATCGCCATCATTCAGCACCAGATGGAATCCGGCAGTCCAGGTATTTTCTCTTCACTCACACCCCCTCTTCTCCTCCAGGTGAGTAGGCATTGTGCGTGCAAAGGCTCTTAGAGCGTTGTTACCAGAGAAGCAGGGTTTAAGGCTTTTCATCTGCCTTGTGGGTTGTCGGACCTGCTTATGATCTTGACATCATTCACTATATCACCTATGCAGTGGTACAGAACTGCACACACGGATGTTTGTTTTTATGTGTCCAATGTTTTTATTCAGTCATTCAACAGTTCGCAAGAAGTGTTCCCTTGTGTGCTCTCACCAGAACTTCTATCTGTCGCTTGCTCAAGGCTCCTCCCTGTTTTTTTTCCTAGAAGTTTTTTTTCCACAATTTTAAATGTTTATTTTAGTTTGCAATAAATCATTATATCACCATATGTTACTAAATCAAGCTAGCTATTAACATACTCACATTAAAATATTAAGGGCCACATGTATCAAACAATTTTGCATTTGCACACTGTGCAAATCGGTAATTTCAGCTGTTTGCAAATGCAAAATAGCCTTTCAAGATGTATGGAAGGCTTTGTAGTCGGAATTTTGGGAAATCACAAAATTAGCAATTACCTAAAATTGCGACTACAAATAGGGAATTGCAATTTCCGATTCCCTTAGCACATGTACGAAGCATTTTCTAAATGCCAACTGTGCATTTCGGAAAATGCTATTACGACCATGTGCCCCTAGGGCATGTGTGCGCTTTACATGTGCACATTTTATTTTTTGGGGTGCTTCAGGGGGCCTTAGGCCCCCGGCTACCCATTGCTTTACATGACCTAATTTGAGATTACCAAATCGGTAATCGCAAATTAGCTAATGCAAAACACTTTTCACCTATGGGAACGAATGGAGTAGTATTACCAAATAGTGATGACCTATTTACCGAATCGCTATTTGGTAATATTAAGGAATCGCTAAATTCTTGGGGATTCCTTACATACATAGCATTTTGCGATTATCAAATAGCGATTCAGTAAAAATAGCTATTTGGTAGTCGCAAAATGCGTTTTTGATACATGTGGCCCTCTATCTCTTCCAGAATTAAAAAAAAAAACATTTTACAGTCAGAAGTAGGCAAATTCATGAAGATTTTCATAGGACCTTTGTCCGCCTCACATTTACATTTTTTAAGTAGAAGGTAACCTAAAACTGCATTTCATAACTGGGCACTGTAGTAGAGTATGAAATGCAGAACAAAATGTATAAGAACCTTCTCCCCCAACCCCCCCAAAAAAAGCTGGAGGATGAACATAATGAAGATGCATATACTGCCAGTGATCCACAGAATCCCTCAAAGTAAATCAGGGTTGGCTAGCCACTGACTTTCTGTGGGAAGCTGGCTCTGTATATATTATACCAAAGTAAGGTATGGTGTGCACAGAGTCCAGTGGATCCCCAGAGGCTCAAGTAGATAATACTAAAAGCTCTATTTGTAGTTGTGTGGTCGATCAGTTAGGCTTATCAGAGGGCTATGTTAAGCATTTATTGTAAACACTCAGGCAAGAAATGATAGCCCACACTCGAAGACTGAATCCAGGCCAATTGTTTTGTATAAAAAGTTATTATTTGATTATTTAATTTCTAGAACCAAGAAATACTCAGTTGCGGGTAAATAACAGTTTTCAAAGGCAGCAGAAACAGTAACAATTGATACTTAAAAAAGAAAGACAGTTGTATGAAATAGGTAGAATGCAGTGCAGTCCTAAGGAAGGAAAACAGTGTTATGCATTAGCAGGTAAGTACCCGACTTACTCTTCCAGTCTTCGAGGTTTTAGACCAACACAGGCCAGGGTCAGTTTAAGGTGAGTACTGCAACACCAGAGGCGCTGGGGCAGCTGGTTGCCGAGGTCATCGAGCCCAATGTTAGTCAGTGGAGACTGGGGGCACACGAAGGGGTGTGGGATTCAGTATCTATACCACAGTGGTCGATACCGGCAACGATATTTACCCTTGCGGACAGCGGAGAACAATGGAGATAAATGGGATTCAGTCGACCGCCAGCACCGTTACCATCGCAGTCTTCGTCAGCAAGTCACTGTAGATCGAAGAAAGGCACTGCCAACCCTTCAGTCGCAGTCATGGAGATGGAGATGCGCAGGGGATAAAGGAGTTCTGCTGACATCGGACCGTTACAGGCTCTCGGGAACGGAGCTGAGAACCGCTTGGGTTGTTGGACCGAGAGGATCTCTCTAGGTCATGGAGGCCATCTAGCTGCGGTGCTTTCTTCTGGCAGGGCAGAGTTGCATCGACACAAGTGTCAGTCCTCTACCATGGCGGTCTTGGGTTTCTTTTGCAGTAGTGAGTCGCGTTGACACAAGTGTCGGTCCTCAACTGCTGGTCTTCTTGTACCGGCAGATGCTGGGGACTAAAGCCTCTAGCCAAAAAGGGAGGTTCTTAGCGATTTGGTGAAGGCTGAAAGGTCTCTGGGGGTTCTGGGAGGCCTTGCAGGATTTCTGGAAGGACAGCAGGTCCAGTTGCCGAACCGGTTATAGGTGGCAGGGCTCTTGCCGGGTTATGTCTGCAGCGGTTCAGTTCCTGGTCCGACAGCGGTCCTCTTCTTTTGTCTTCTTTGGTCCATCAAATCTGAGGATCAAAGTTCAGGGGTGTCCCTAAAAACTGAATTTAGATATGTTACAGGGACTGGCAGATGGCAGCCAATGGGCTACTTGCTTTTAGGGTGACTAATCCCTTAGAATGTTCCACCTCCCTTTGGGGAGGGGGCATCCCCCTAATCTGATTTGGTTGAATCCTTTCATTCAAGATGGAGGATTTTCTAAGGAGGGGGTCACGTCGGTCCAGGGCACCTTAGGGTTGGTCCTGGCAGAAAGGGGACACACCTCTACAGACTACTAATTTTCCAGCTGACCTTGCCCCAAGAAGTGGGGCTTGGTCAAGGGGGGCGGGCATGTCCACTATCTGGAGAGGCCCTGGCTAGCATATCAAACGGCAGGAAGCCTTTGAGGCTTACTGGCCTGAATGCTGTTCCTGTTTGGGGGTAGGTGTGAAGCATCTCCACCCCAAGCAGCCTTTGTTCTGACCCGCGAGAGCACAAAGTCTCCCACCTCAAGGGTCAGAAACATGTCTGATTGTGGCAGGCTGCAGCAGACCAGTGAGCTGGACACGAGGGAGTTGGTCGTTTTTCAGGGGGCATATCTAAGATGCCCTTTGAGTGCATTTTGTAATAAACCCAACTCTGGCATCAGTGTTGGTTTATTGTGCTGAAGAGTTTGATACCAGACTCCTTAGCATCCAGTAAAGCCATCATGGAGATGTGGAGTTTGTAAAGACAAATTCCCAGCCCATGTACTCAATATAGCTCCACTGCACTTACAATGTCTGTGAATGGCACAGACACTGTAGGGGCACATTGCTCATGTAGCTGTGCCCTCACCTGTGGAATGGGCACCCAGCCTTGAGGGCTGTGAGGTCTGTTAGAGGGGTGACTTATCTATGCCACAGGCAATGGTTGGTGGGTATGGCACACAGAAATTGACTCTGAAGTCTCGTCTGCACCAAAACACACAGTCTTCAATGGCAGTGTGTATGTGTTTGGTGATGGGCCTCTGAGGGTGGCACAATACATACTGCAGCCCTTAGAGACCCTCTCTGGTCACAAGGCCCTTGGTACCACTGTTACCTTTTACAAGGGACTCACAGGTGAGCCAGAGATGTGCCAATTGTGGAAACAAAGGTACAGTTTTGGGAACGAGCACAGGCACTGGGAACCTGATTGGCAGGGACCCAGTGCACACTCAGTCAGTGCATCAGATATCAGGCAAAATGTGGGGCGTAACCATGCACTTTCCTACAGTTCCATAATAAGAACAAAAAAAATTAACATACCTGATCATTTTAAGATAATTTCCTCAGAACCATCTATCTATCTTAGTGTGTGCAGCAGTTTTAAATTTAGTCTGTATACTAGTAAGGTTGAGTATAATCTTCTTAAATCACACAGATAGCCCAAATGGGAGTCCTTTGATGCACAAAAATAATGTAGCCACCAACTCGGTGGAATTAGTAAACAGACAGCAGGCTCCAGACAAATTGATTCAACAGCTGTATATTGCATCAGAGAATTCAGATTGACCCTTCGATTCTTTCTAAGATGAGGTGGACATCAGTTACCCCATAGATGTGCTCTGTAAATGTCAAATCATGATAGCCATGTGAACTTTAATAATTGGGATTCTAGATAGGCCACCATACTTAGCTGAGAAGTAAATATGGGACAGAGATTTAAATGGCAAATCCTGGGCCAACTTTGGTGTGGTAGAAGACATTGAGAAAAAAAAGGATAGCTTTCTGAAATCGTTTTCTCTTTTGTAGTTGCTCTATACAAGAAAAGTTGAATTTCATTTTTATTTGGTTATACAAAATATATATTAAAATAAGTCAAGATATTGTATTAATTTCTCAGTTTATGGGAAGTATATTAGGTTAATGAATTAATGATAGTGGGTAAAGATGGGGTAATTAATTGTCATGACTCAGTGCCTGATTACGAGTTTGGCGATGTTGCAGCTGACTGCAACGCCAGCCCCCAGCTGCAAAACCGCCAAACACGTCAGCCTGCCCGCCATATTCCAACTGGAATACAGGTCAGTCGGTCCTGCAGCGGTGGTGCCTTTCTAAGGCTCATAGGAGAGCCTTAGAAAGGCACCGCTGTGGGAGCGTCGCAGCCCGTTCCTGCACTGACCAAAATTCAATGTTGTGCATTTCGTTTCGTGCAGGAACAGGGTGTGCAGACAGACAGGGGAGCACGGTGGAGCACACCATGTGACCCCTGCATGCACTCCCATGCACAGCAGCAACAGAGGGCCCTGTAGGGCCCCCTTAGTCTCCTCATCACCACCCTTTTCATTGCAGGCCCACCGCCATTAAAAGGGTTGCAGTGAGGAAACTCGTAATATGCTTGGTGGTGCCGCAGCAGCACCGCCAGTATATTACAGCCTCACACTGCTGCGCCACCGCTGCTGAATCAGGAATCCCCAGTGGTTGCGTTGGTCCTGTGGCAATCCCACCGCCGTAGTTGTAATACGGCGGGTTGACCGGCAGTCTGGTGGTACAGGGACCGCCACCACGGGTTCGGCGGTCATAACTGGGCCATTAGTATAGGTGAATCGCATTCAAAAGTGTAAAGTTAGACAGTTCAATTACCTGGAATGGGGTGCCAGTTTTAGGAACCTAGACACAAGTTTCCAATGGACCATTAGATACGATTCAAAAACAGTTTGAGGAAGCAACCAGTATTATTAAGAATGGAAAATGTTACAGCTGTGAGATGCATGCACAGGCTGGTATGTGGCCGTTCAAAAAGGTCAGGGGTGCTGGCTTTACAATTCTAGAATTTCTGTCTGGATCACTAAATTCGTGCTGAGGACAGAGTATCTATTAGGTTTGGAGAACAACCTAGCACATAAAAATGTGTCATTGAGTGGATTACAGCAATTGGAAGCTAAATCTGATTTTCAAGCACATTAGTTTATATGGGCTCCCTGGAAGTGGATTTGTTTGCCAGCAGGAGGACAAACCTTCTCTTTGCCTTCCCTCTAGGTTCTCTCCCACCTTGTAGGTTGCACTGGATTTCTTCCATGTTTAGTTTCCCTGGGGTCTCTATGCCAATGGTTTATACAATGTTTCTTCCCACCAATGGTATCGGCTGGTTGTTTCCCTGTGTTGATTCCCAGAGTGCCTCATCACCTGTAGCTTCTGCATGCTAACTCCCCATTTGTATCTTTACTTTGGATTATCTCACTCTGCAGTTTCTTTGCGGACTCTACGGATCTTTGGCCGCGTCATTTCCAGGGTTTCCCTAGCATTTTATTTACCTGTAACACATATGTTTTCTCTTCGCCCATGACTTCTCTAGGGTCCTCTATCATCTTAATTTTGCCGGGGTGCTCCTCATCAGTTTTATTTTCAGAGTTTCCCTCCTTCTGTGGCCTCTTTGGGGACTCTTATGTGGCTTCTCTGAAGTTTCTGCACACTACTCGATTCTCAAATCTGTGGTTTCCCTGAAGTTTCGCTGTCATTTCCTAAAGTTTGCTTCTTTTTCGTAGCTTACTCATGAGTTCTCTGCATCTTTGGTTTCTGCAAGGTCTCACTGTAGTTTCCCTGCATCTCATGCTTTTCTAGGTTTTTCTTTATCCTGGGTCTTTTCAAGGGTTTCTCCTTACCTGTGATCCCCTCAAGATGGTTTCTCACGACTCTGTACTGTGCATCTTGAGTGAACAATGAGGCCTTTCAAAAAGAGATAACTTTGCCATGACCTTCCTGCCTCTTACATTATTTACTCCATGGAGAGGCCCAGGTGTTTCATGTGAACACACTTTTTGGGAATTCTCCCAAGTTCCCTACTGGCATGTCCACCTCTTGATCAGACCTAAATACCTGTAGGGAAAGCCATTCTGACTAGTTCTTATATTCTTTTGTTGCGTTTATTTTTAGTCTAATGCAACAAAGTTTTAAGCATAGTATAACATGGCATTGAGATACATAGCCAAAAACAGTCATTTCTTTGTGAAACAATAATGACTTCCCTATTACTTCAAACTTCATTTGCCCGTTAGTATCCTGGTATAAATATCATACTTCTAGATAAGCTAGGGTTACATAGCTAGTGCCTCCTAACTTCAGAGAAAAATAGGACTATAATTTAGAGATATATACAAAGAGCAGTTAAACTTGATGCACACAGGAAATCGGAATTTGTTGGCACCTTATTATAGTGCATAAGCATTAAGCGCAAGATTTCATATTCCATCGGCTGTGTGACCAATGTCATCCTCTGTGGCTGCACTTAGGGCAACTTGGAAAACTTTTGAACTCATCAGCTATTTACTATAATATCTGCACAATGTTCTTTGATGCCAGATTGAATGGGATAGAATTGCTAAACAAAAAGTATACAGTATAACCATCTTGCTATGATACGTACGGCCCTGTATATGGCTCTGGGTGAAAGGCTGGACAACTCAGTTTCCACCATCAAAAATAGGAGGAAATGGCCAGACCCAGAACCCAAGCCCCCTCCCCCCAAGTGAAGTTAATGATTCACTTAATGGTTCCTGTAGACTCTCAATATGCAAGTTGGTGGTGACTGGTGGTCCTCGTACTGATTGTCCAGGCAGGATGTAGTTAAATGTTTCATAATCTAGCTAAAGCTCAGCTAGTTTTCACTCTTTCTTTAGGGTGACAGATGCAGTGGTGAATCAGCAACCACTATGAGATTCCCTGGGGTGTCTATCATTCTAGGCCTGTGTCTCAGAAACCACCTGCCACCGTTGTAGTAGGAGGGGCACCCACTAGTCTGGGTACCAATGCTTCAACATTTCCCACTAGATTACCTACAACTATAAATGTATATATACTCAAGACTGGGGCTGGCTAGATTGTTCAAACAGCCTGCAATCAAGATGACTCCTTCCAAAGCCACCCCACTGCTAAATGAACTGGACTCCACACAGTGTTTAAGAAGGCAGACAAGCTCTTAACTCTGGCACTATACAGGTACAGGGAAAAGGATGCATGTTCACTAGCACGAAGAATGGTTATTCTGCACTTCCACATCCCAGTTGATGATTTTCTGGAGCCTTACATTTTTCTTGTGCATCCTGGCCAGGCTGGCTGCAGGGATATTGTGACTGCTGTGTGATATTGGGCCAATAAAGCATCATCCACACAGATTATCTAATCAGCTAGGCCCTCAACAGATCTTCCTGGGATCAAGACAGATTCTTCGTTGAGGGAGCACCTATTCCCTCAGGGCATGCCAGCTTCTCTTCTCAGCAGGTGACATCTGTAAAGCTTCTTCTGAGGTGTCCAGGATTGTATCCAGCATGTATAAGAGAGCTAAAAGTCAGCAGAGGTTTAGCTTCTGGCAGCATGTGCTCTGCCCTGGTACTTTGGAAGTTCAAACAGCTTAGTGGACTAAGATGTCAAGCATTTGTGGATAGTGGCAAAGGCACTGCCACATGAGCCTCTTAAGGTGCTACCTTTTCATCAATTGTGGGGAAAAGCATCTTCCCTTTCTGCCATGTGTGGATGTACCCAACACTAAGTCGCAGTTGCTAGGCGACAGCCAGCTACACAGGAAGAGTGGTTATCACCAGAGCAAGGGAAACCTATGTTAAACATTATTAGGGCCATGGGTACCACAGTTTTAGGGAAGGAGACCCAGGGAAGGAGCATGCCATTTGTCACGTCTACAGGAAGACAAAGACAAATCCGCAGGAAGACTTGGAATCATGCACAGAAGATACACAGCTTCACAAATTACACCACCATACCACATTCCCTTGTACATGACATACTTACAGTATCCACACATGTGTTATACCTGAGAAGAGGCAGAGGACCCATTTAGTGGGGACTTAGCTGATGCTACAGGGGAGATCTAGTTGGCAGTATAAAAAAACAAAAGCATGTGCCCTTGTAGTAAAATCACACTGCAATTCTCATCATAACAAGGAATGAAAAGGATATTAACCACCCTCACTCAAGTTAAAGATTTGCTTTGAATCACCAAGGCCTCCTCCTCTGCCTTCATCAGAGGAGTTATTATATTCTCATGAACAGTACAGCAGTAGAGGAACATCTCCATATTATCTGCGGATTGCCAGGTTCACTGGAGGAACACATTGGGTGGGCCAGACAAACATTCAAGGCAGGGTGGCGCAGCATTTCCAAGCCATGCAGAGGACTTTTGTCCCAATATTAACTTTTCATAGTAATTCTCCACTCTGTGACTTTTAGATGGATTCATACTAGTAGATGCAAAGGTTGGACAAGAACCCTTGCATACGTAACCCACTGCTCCACACCTCCTATGGTGTATTTTCTCCCCATCTAGGTCGTTTTACACTTGTGCTGCTCCCTTTCTGTTACTCCCGCCGTTACTAAGGTCTCTATTTCTCTCTTGTTTTCTACAGGACTGGTAGGCCTGGCTCTCACATACGCTCTCTCTATCAATATTATACTGTCACAACTCATCTCCTACTTCACACGTACGGAGACCATGATGGTGAGCATGGAGCGAATCGAGGAGTACTCCACCGAGATCCCCAAGGAGCCAGAAGAGGAGGCCCTGCAGGTAACATGTTGTTTGCCCCAATGAGGGCTGTGTGACTTGTCCAGCACTCTAACCCCACACACAAACATATTATTGATAATGCTGACTTTTGAAAAGACAATGTCTGTTTCTGGTGATGTGGCAAATAGGAGAACAAGGGCTGCTGAATCCTGATGACAGACATAGCTGAGACAGTGGAGGCCATGGAAAATAATGAGTAGGACCTGAGAAAAGAAAGCAGGAGGTAGAGCCCTAAGAAGAGGATAAAATGTACCAAGACCTAGGGATACTTAAGGAAGACCCTGAGACAGAGAAGAGGATGTCTGTGCCTAGAATCTTAGACGTAGTCAAAACAGGACCGAACATTCTTTGCCAGTACGTTAATATAACTCGGTAACCCCACACCATGTGGAAGAAATCCCCACTGACTTCTGAGCAGCGGCTAAGCATTTAGGGTCAGGTAATCTGTGGGCCTGCCACTGCCCTAGGGACCTGAGGTGGGTAAGTTGGAGGTATTTGAGTTGAATGAGGCACAGTTTGGCTACAATGACACAGGTGCGTGGGGCCATGCAGGCATCTCTCCAATCACTTTTTTGCAGCATGCCTAGCCCCCCCTACCAGCATGTTCTAAGACCCGACATGAGATTGGGGGAATTAATAACCAGCGATTTGTAAATCTGAGATATCCCTCCTTTCCCAAGGGATCCATGAGTAGTTTAGCCTCAAGTGGACTATGTTCAGGAAAATCAGATGGAGATCCCTGGTGACAGGATAGGGCATGGTGTAGTTGTAGGTAGCAGTAGAACTGGGATTCATGTAAGTCAAAGCTCCTGGAAAACCTTCATTTATGTTCCTCCCCAAAAGTCCCCTACCTTTGATATTCCGATATAGTCCAAATTATGAAAACCCTCCAGACTTGCTAGATGTGTCAGCCATCGGCCTCTCCAGATGGGGGTCACAAGTGTCACCCTCTGGTCCCAATCAGTCCACCGAAGCGCTGGCCTCCACGCTTTGAGGATCACCCTGATGGCCTCTGGGAGGGACCTTTGAATAGGTGTGCCACATGGAAAGCTCAGGATGTGGTCCAGGCCAAGCAGTGGTACCTCCCCTCTAAACGCGGGGTGATCCCACCCACCATTCAGCCAGTCGTTAATAACTCGGGTTTGCGCTGCCCGGTAGTAAAGATGAACGTCTGCCATGTCCCTGAAATTACTCCAAATAAGCGTGATTAGGAGGACAGATTCATAAGACAAGCCTAAGAAGGCACTCAAAAGAATAGAATTGAGGATAACGTCATTAACTGACACCAAAATATGAGGGCAGTTAAAGCAATGTCACACTGCCTTTGACTTTTGACTATTGATGGCATCACAACAAGTAACATCATACAACCTTTGATTCTTCTAGCACTGACAACTGTACATGGTCATGAACAATTTTTGAATTCAGACGTTTGCAGCAAATTGCGAAGACAAATAGTACTAGGTTATTCACGAGTCTCCTTACCGCGGCTCATTATGTTTGCAACTTTATATTGTAAGAGGTGCCAGTACCCCGAGTCCTTCCTCTTATCTGCTGCTAGTGAAGAAAATAAATCTTAATTTTCTACCAAACTGAAAGCTGTTGCAAATTGGTCTTTCTTAGGCTGGCTGTCCTGGACTTACGTAATCTAAAACCTTCATTCTGTAAGTTGTGATAATATTGGGTGATAAACCCACCCATGGAAAAAAATGTTGTCCGTTCCCTTGCAGGTTTTTACTAGGGCGATATTTCCTACCCATTTAAAGCTCTCAAAATTTTAGGAATTTTTTCAGAAGAAAAAATCACAGGATAGTAGTGAAATTATGACCCCCGCCTCTTGGGCTTGAGTGGATAACTTCAACTTGTTCCAGCTGCTTTATTGATCCTGGGTTAAGAGCAGAGCAGGGGGTAGAGCCTTGAAGGCATTTAGAGGACCGGTGGCCTTTGGGAAAATAAGTTATGTGTGCAGGTAGGGAGAAGGGGAAGAGTCTTTGCATATGTGTGTGTGTTTGTGTATGTTGCATGTCTGTGGACATCTGTGAGTGTCTGCGAATGAATCAACGTCCATGTGTGTGTGGTGATCTTGTCATGCAAACTTGTGCTACGCGTGGAACCTTAGCATGGTTATGCAAGGGTTCCGCGATTAGAGTGTTGGTGCCAGTTGGAGTTTGACAGTGCCACTATAAACAGCTCGTTGCAGCATATCTTGAATAAAGTGATATTTCTACTTACCTGAAGTCTCCGTCTTTCCTGGATCACCACAAGTTTTCTTTGCGACGTGTGAGGCAAGCTGTTCACACGGACCCGCGCAACGCTGACGAAGATTGGTAAAGCAAGGCAATCTGTGATGACTGTCAGCAATTAGGTACTGTTGTGGAGTATAATTATGTAGCAGCGCTTGAGTCATTCTGCTAGCGTGTTCGGCATGGTGAATAATTTGGCACGCTCATGTGCACACGACAGTGATTTTTACCTGACAAGTTATGGTATGTGATGCACATGTCCATAAGCTGGAACGCATGCGGCAGCCTGGAACGCAATGTAATAGTGTACAACACGTACGTGTCACGGCTATTTTGGAAGTCAGAATCAAACTGATTGCAGAGCATAAAGGCCTACTGTCTAATGGGAGCAAGTACGCTGACACGCCCAGCTCGTAATCAATACATGTCACGTTTATTGATGCACACCGTTGAAAGATACAGCTACGGTCTTATGGGAGCAAGTACACTGACAGGCACTTCTTGTATTGGATGTGTGATCACTCATATAGAGTGACTGGATTTTTGGAGACAATTCTTTTGTGTACAAGGGGCTTGGTTATCTGCATAATATGCTGAACTGTAACTTGATATTACTTAACATTTTTAAGTGGTTTCACTTTTTTTTTTCTTCAAGGTTGGGTAACAATGTAAGCTGTTTGTCCACCACCTCATTTTTTGCAAACACCAGGAGATCCACCAGTAGCCTCGAAACAATGGTTTGAGGCTTTTGAAACTTACTTAGGTGCCACTGGTGCTCTTTGGTTTTGGCCAGAAAGAAAAAAATACCTTTTACTACACTCATTGGGCTTTGACGGCAGAGCCATCTTGAAACATTTACCTGAAGTAGCAATAGGGGAAGAGGAATCGGATGATTACTAGGAAATGGTGAAGAAATTGCAGGATCAATTTGATGTTTAACCCATCTTAGTGGTGGTGAGACACAAGTTCTTTAAAAGAGTTCAGCAGGCAGGTGAAGATGTTGACACATATATACCGGCACTTAGAAGGCTGGTGGCAGAATGTCAATTCAAGAATTTTGCAGATCAGTTGGTGAGGGATCAGTTTATTGGGCACTGCAGTGACAAAACTATAAAACAAAAACTATTGTCCATGGGAAATCCATCTTTAGAAGCAACTATTAAAGTGAAAAAAAGTATAGAAACATCCACAAGTGTTGGCGAAGGAATTGGATAGTAAGAATGATGAATTGTAGGTGTGGTAAACATGAATGTGAATAAAACCCAAAAAGAAAGCAGGCAGCTGGACAAATTTAAAATCATATGTTCGAGGCATATGAGCTGCAGAATACATACTTGTGCATAGATCGCCATCTGGTGTTGGGCTCGGATGTTTGCAGTTTGTTGTTGTCTTGGAAGAAGTCTTTGTAGTCACGAGATAGGGAGACCATCCTTAGATGGTTTTTTTCCGCCATCGGGTTCGGATGTGACTTGCTGCACTCCGGTTTGCTACCGTGTTTTCAAACCTTTTCGACGCGCAACTTATCAGCACTCGACGGTATTGTTTCGTTCGCGTGACCTTCGACGCACTAACCTCAAAATCCTCGATTCCGGTCGTCGACGCGGGCCGCTGGGCCTATCGGCGCCATTCGGGCCTACGGCTAATGGAAAGGACTCCATTTAAAAAATGCCCCCAGTGTGGAGCTAAATTTCCACACAGTGACCACCACAAGGTCTGCAACCTTTGCCTCTCACCAGAACACGAGGAAAGGGATTGCCAGGCCTGCGCCTCTTTTCGATCTAAAAAGACTATCCGTGATCGCCGGGCTCGACGACACGTTATGGCTCAACAGGCTACACCGGTGCCACACGACATCTTCGACGAAGGCCCCGATGTTCCAGAGGCAGAGGATTCAGAGGAGCTCGACATCGTCTCTGAAGCTGATGACTTGATGACCACATCACTCCAAGTCAATGAGTGAGAACAAACGTCCATGCCCCTGCCCCATCCGATAAACAGAAGGCTCCGGTCAAAACTTCGCCTGAAGGCCTTAGTCGAGACTGAGGAAAAACTTCAGAAGCCCCGCCTCCGGGCGGGCCCGGCTCTGAATGCAAAGGGAAAGCCTTCCGGCGGCTCGGGACCGAGCAAGCCGGCTGTTAGTACCCATAAAACACCTTCGGTACCGAAAACAGGGATACACCCTATTCCCGTTACAAAAAAGCCCTCGGTATCGACCTCTTCGGCACCGAAAGACCATAAGACCTCGGAACCGAACAAACACCGAAAACCTTCGGATCCGAAGAAGATTTCGGACTCGACACCGACATCGAAGCCAAAGGAGCACAAGACCCCTCCTACGGCTCCAGAGCCCAAATCAAAACCACGGTCGGAACCGAAAAAATCTGCACCGAAAGGAGATGACAAGCAGGAAGAACTGTTTCGGCCAGATCCTATCGATCCGAAACAAAAGACCATTACATATTGACCCTAAAACAGGCCATATTGTCAATATTCCATCAAAGAAGAGGAAATCAGATACCTCACACTCTCCTGAGGCACCTGTGAAGAAAAGAGACTTTGCAACTTCACCCCTAAGACCCTCTTCTCCTATTCTTCCTACCAAACCTTTGTCTCCTACAAACTCTCCTATACACTCTGCTGGACTCTCTCCAATACTTCCATACTCACCCTTACTACCACAGGATGAGGATGATCTAGGGGACGGGGGTGGACACGATAAGGATCCCTTAGATGACCCTGATGATGACACTACTCCACCACAGGATACATGGGAAGATGACAACAATCCCACAGATCCTCCAGACCTTCCTGATACGGATGTATACCCATCTAGGCCATCCCCTCCAGATGACAATATAGGGTTTAGTCAGCTCATTAATACGGCTGCGCAATATCATGGAGTTGAACTACATTCAGACCCCATGGACGAAGATTTCCTACTAGATACATTTGCTCAGTCGCAAAAACCAATACATACATTACCCATGCTTAAAGGTGTCATTAAACATGCACCAGACATATTTAAAGACCCTGTCAGGACCAGGATTCTCAATCCTCGGATTGATAAAAAGTATAAACCTGCCCCCAACGATCCAATTTACATTAAAGGACAACTCCCTTTAGATTCTTTGGTAGTATAAAATGCAAGAAAACGTGCTAATTCCCAAACCTCTGGTGATGCTCCACCTCCAGACAAAGAGTCTAAACTGCTAGATGCATCAGGCAAACGAGTTGCCTCCCAAGTAGCCAATCACTGGAGAATAGCTAATGCACATGCATTGCTTGCCAGATACGACAGGGCTCACTACGATGAGCTTGAAGATCTTATTCAACATTTACCTGACCAATACAAAGCTAAGGCCAATGATCTGGTCCAAGAGGGCAAGTTAATTACAAATGCATCCATCAAATGTGCCCTCGATGCAGCAGACACCGCATCTAGATCTCTCAACACCAGTGTCTTACTTCGCAGACATGCATGGTTGCGCATTTCTGGTTTTAAACAAGAGGTGCAAACAGCTATCTTAAATCAGCCATTCGATCAAGAACACCTCTTTGGCCCAGCTGTGGATACAGCTTTGGAGAAAATGAAAAAAGACACAGACACTGCAAAATCTATGGGAGCATTACAATCTCAAACACCACAAGGTTCCTTTCGTCGCTTTTTTTATAGGGGCGGATCCAAAAACATTAGCACAGACACTACTTCCTCCTCCTACAAGAGTCCCACACAAACATACCCCAACAAGGCATATTTTAGAGGTGGGTACTGAGGAAATAATAAGGGTAGAGGCCGAGGTAACAACAACCGAACCTCCCCTACTACCAAACAATGACTTCCCTCCTCTCCCTCCAGACCATTCCACTCCGGTCGGAGGAAGACTCTCACAGTTCCTACCTGTCTGGAACTCCATCACTACAGACAGGTGGGTAAGACAAATTATCCAGTATGGTTACTGCCTGTAACTTACCGCAACTCCCCCAACCATACCGCCCAAACAGCGTCCAAAGTCCACGGAACATCTAACGCTCCTCAAACAGGAAGTTCTCTCACTTCTTCAAAAGCATGCAATAGAACCAGTTCCCCTCCAGCATCAAGGCACAGGGGTTTACTCCCTTTATTTTCTCATCCCCAAAAAAGACGGTACTCTCAGACCAATACTGGTCCTCAGACCTTTAAATATCTACATACAATCAGACCACTTTCACATGGTCACACTTCAACAGTTCCTCACACTGGTCCAACAAGGCGATTTCCTTGCCACTCTAGATCTCAAGGACGCCTACTTCCATATTCCTATACACCCTGCTCACAGGAAATATCTAAGGTTTATAGTGGACGGTCAGCACTATCAATTCAAGGTCCTCCCATTCGGAGTGACCACAGCACCCAGAGCCTTCACAAAATGTCTGGCAGTAGTAGCCGCCCACTTGCGAAGACAACAAATTCATGTGTTTCCATACCTGGGCGACTGGCTCATAAAAGCCAAGTCATACAGCCAGTGTGTTCACCACACTCACCAAACAATTCAGCTGCTCCACGACTTGGGGTTCACAATAAACCTCAACAAGTCACATCTTCAGCCGTCCCACATACATCAGTATCTGGGGGCCACAATAGACACTTCCAAAGCCCTTGCATACCCCAATCCAGTCAGAATAGCCAGTATGCAAACTCTCATAACAAAATTTCAGCCCCAACACTCACTACCAGCTCGAGTGTTTATGCAGCTAATAGGAATGATGGCCTCTTGCATTTTCATAGTACCTCACGCAAGGCTTCAGATGCGCCCTTTACAAGAATGTTTAGCACGGCAGTGGAACCAGGCTCAAGGTCAACTTTCAGATCTGGTGTTGGTGGACAGACGCACTCATCGCTCTCTGCAGTGGTGGAACACACAAAACCTTTCCAAAGGGCGGCCGTTCCTAGACCCAGTTCCACAGATAGTGCTAACAGCGGACGCATCGCTCACCAGCTGGGAAGCCCATCTGCTAAACCATACAATTCAGGGCAGGTGGACCCCTCAACAAAAAGTGCTCCACATCAATCACCTGGAGTTGCTGGCAATCTTTCTAGCATTAAAATCATTCCAAACACATCTCATCAACAAAACTGTCCTTGTCCGCACAGACAATATGACAGCAATGTATTATATACAAAAACAAGGAGGAACACAGTCTTTGCAGCTTTCTCAACTAGCGCAAAGCATATGGAAATGGGCCATCCCACAAAAGATATACCTTCTAGCAGAACATCTTCCAGGGGTACACAATCAGATTGCGGATCTGCTCAGTCGTCAGACACAGCACATCCACGAATGGGAACTTCATCCACAAGTTCTTCATCCGTTTTTTTAGATGTGGGGCCACCCAGACATAGATCTGTTTGCCACACATGCAAACGCAAAATGCCCAACCTTCGCCGCCAGGTATCCACACCCATTGTCCAGGGGCAATGCGATATGGATGAACTGGTCAGGCAGATTTGCGTACGCTTTTCCGCCACTCCCACTCATTCCATTAGTAGTGTGCAAGCTCAAACAACAGTCTCTCAAGATGATCCTGGTTGCTCCAACATGGGACGGCAACCATGGTTCACAACACTCCTGGAACTCTCAGTAGTTCCACACCAAAAGCTACAACTCTCCCCAAAGCTTCTTACACAGAACCATGGAGAGATAAGACATCCAGATCCAGCTCAACTAAACCTAGCAATCTCGCTCCTGAAGTCCTAGAGTTCGGTTACCTCAACCTCCCACCGGACTGTATGAACATTATTAAAGAAGCTAGACGCCCTACTATTAGGGCTTGCTATGCAGCCAAATGGAAAAGATTCGTCATTTACTGCAATAACAACAAAATTGACCCACTAGATGCTTCAATTCTAAACTTTATTTGCTATTTACTGCATCTACAAAGATGTAATCTGGCATCACATCCATAAGACCACATCTTGCTGCCCTTGCCGCTTACCTACAAAACGGACAACATTTGTCACTGTTTAGGGTACCTGCCATCAAAGCGTTTATGGAAGGCCTTAAAAGGATAATTCCTCCCACAATCCCACCCTCTCCAGTGTGGAATTTAAACATTGTCCTTACTAGGCTCGTGGGTCCTCCACTTGAACCTCTACATAAATGCAAACTGCAGTTCCTTACATGGAAAGTAGCTTTCCTTGTCGCAATCACCTCTCTCAGAAGAGTAAGTGAGATCCAGGCTTTAACCATACAAGAACCATTCTTACAAAAACATCATAACAAAGTGGTTCTTAGAACAAATCCGAAATTCCTTCCCAAAGTAATCTCTGCTTTCCATCTTAATCAATCTGTGGAATTACCCGTTTTTTTCCCAAAACCAGATTCTGTAGCAGAGAGAGCTCTTCACACACTTGATGTCAAAAGAGCTATACTTTATTACATTGACAGAACTAAACCTTTTAGAAAGACAAACCAACTGTTTGTAGCTTTCTCTCCACCTCATAAAGGGAACCCCATTTCCAAAGCTGGAATTGCCAGGTGGATAGTCAAATGTATTCAAATATGCTACCACAAAGCAAAACGCACATTAACAATTCCCCCTAGAGCGCACTCAACACGCAAACTAGGGGCTTCCATGGCATTCTTAGGAAACATTCCCTTAGATCACATTTGTAAAGCAGCAACATGGTCTACGCCACACACCTTCACCAAACAGTATTGTGTAGATGTGCAGGCAAAACAACAAGCTTCTGTAGGCCAGGCTGTTCTTAAAACATTTTTTCAGACCACTGCAACAGATACAGGTAACCGGCGCTAAGGGAGAGCACTGCTATACAGTCTATGCACAAGTATGTATTCTGCAGCTCATATGCCTCGAACGGAAAATGCTACGTACCAGTATGCATCTGTTCTTGGCATGTAGAGCTGCAGAATCACATACGCCCACCCGCCTCCCCGGTGCCTCTATCTGTTCCAGGGTTATCTTACTTAGATACATTACACATGGACATCTTTTCTGTTTTCTTACAAACTCCATCATTTCCCTTCATGGCGAAAAACAATCTAAGGATGGAGTCGATGCCCATGCGCACTATCGTCCAAGGGAGGAGTCACCTATCTCGTGACTACAAAGACTTCTTCCAAGACAACTACAAACTGCAAATATCCGAGCCCAACACCAGATGGCGATCTATGCACAAGTATGTAATTCTGTAGCTCTACATGCCAAGAACAGATGCATACTGGTGAGTAGCATTTTCCTTTTGCAGCAGGATCTATGTTACTGTTGCAGGAATTGTGTGCACAGTAAAGGTGGTAGACAATGTCAGGCAAAAAATGTGGTGTGTAGGATATGCAATAAACGGGGACATTTCCCAAAGGTGTGCCAAAGTCATAAATCTAGGGTGACATAATCTGTAAAATGCATTACAGATGAAGGTGTGGCTGAAGATGAGGACAACATTGGACGAGATCTGCCTTTTAGCATTTCAAAAGACCTTGGGAAGGAATCAGACATGTTATGCAAGAGGGGTATAATTGAACCAGTGGAACCTTCACTGTGGTTGTCTCCCTTAGTTGTGGCCCATACACACAACGGGGAGCTGAGAGTGTGTGTGGACCTCCGCTGTTAATACAGGGAAATATGGGTAGACTCGCATCCATTTCCCAACATCCATGTACTTTTGCCAGGATTGCAGGATGCCAATGTTTTCTCCAAACTGGATCCAGCTTCAGCCTATCGCCAAACAGAATTGGATGAGGAGTCTAAACATCTGACAGCTTTTGTATCCCCTTTTGGCTCGTACTGATATTGCCGGATGCCTTTTGGGTTGAAGTCAGCAGCTTTGGTGTTCCAGAGAGTTATGGTTAACATGCTTAAAGGTATCAAAAGAATATCTATATTCCAGGATGACGTCTTGATTTATGCCCCAGACAGACGATCCCATGACTTGATCTTAGATGATGTGCTAAACAGATTTCAAACACAAGGGGTTGTGCTCAGGAGGGATGAATGTGCTTTTCTCACATAGTGGAATATTTGGGACATTTAATTACTAGTCAAGGTGTCAAACCGAAACCTGGGCTGGTTAAGAGCATTACACAAGCTAAACCCCAGTAGACGAGCCTGGTTTAAAATCATTCCCTGGCTTATGTGAATTCTACTTTAGGTTTGTCAAAAATTATGCCACCAAATTAAGACCATTGTCCAGTATGTTGAGAGGTGTTGCGTTTGAGTGGAGTACAGAGTGTCAAGAGGTGTTTGAATGGGTGAAAGGGCAATTAGCATCGCCTAGAGTGCTAAAGAATTAAGACCCGGAGCTCCAGTGTGTTCTCATGGCCGATGCAAGCAATGTGGGGTTGGGTGCAGCACTCAGACAAATTAAATATTCCCAAATGCAAACAATTGGATATGCATTGTGGTGTGTTGTCAGATATGGAGAAACAATACTCTGTGATAGAAAAAGAATTGTTGGCTTGTTGGTCGGCAGTCATGAAATTTAGGAACTATCTGTGGGGGAAACGATTTGTCATCCAGACTGATCACAAATCCTTGATCTACATCCTGAGTGCTATAAATTCTAAAGGTTTTACTCCACGTATCGCACATCTCTCAACCAAGTTGTTACAATTTGACTTTACACCAGAATACATCCCTGGTGTGAAAAATGGCCGTGCTGATTTTTTATCACGTTCTTCAGATTGGGTTAAGGAGGATAAGGTACTGAGTTATGAGGAAGATAAGGAGAACTGCATTGTGGTGTCTATTGATTTGCTTCTGATAGGGGATTTTACTGAGCAGGATTGGAGGAAAGCACTGAAGGAAGATTGCATTTTAGGTTTAGTCATGAAATCGATTGAGACAGGATGGCCAAAGGAGAGAAATCTTGATTTTGACCTTAAAACCTTTGTTAGGGTGGCAGACGAGCTATCTGTCGAGGATGGTCTTTTGTTGAGGGCTGACACATTTGTTCCCCCTATTGCTTTGAAACAAACCATTGTTGTGGGTGCCCATGATGGTCATTTAGGGGCTACGATGACTAAAAAACGTGGGCGGTTATCTTTCTGGTGGCCGGCTATGGACCGTGAGATAGATCTAGTTGTCAAAGATTGTGTGATCTGTTCAAGTTGTGACAAATCTTTGAAATTAAGAACTCCACTCTTGTGTCCCATTGAGTTACCTACTGGTTGCCAGGAAAAAATAGGTATTGACATTGTTGGGGTGCGCAGTCAAAATATCGTTTTTTTTTGTTGTTTTTTTTAATATTGACCTACACTAATATCGAGTTTTTAATATCGTAGGGACAGAATATCGATTAAGATTATCGGTGACCAGAATATCGACCTTAACGTAAGTAATATCGTTTTTATATCGAAGTAAGTAATATCGAAGTAAGTAATATCGAAGTAAGTAATATCGTTAGCAAAAATATTGTTGTTAATAATATCGATATTTATATTAGTGTTATGTATTTTAGTATGTATTTTATATGTACGTTTAACATTTTTTGTAATGTATTTTTATTATTTTTAAATATATGTATTAAATGTTTAGAAATTAGTAATTTTTTAAAGTAAATTTTGCGTTTTAGTATCAGAGCGGGTTGTGGGTTTATAGGGGAATAAGGTGGAAAGTAATTTAATTATAATTAATTAATGTTTTTATTTATTGTTATTGATTATTAATTTAATGTTAATTAATTATTAATTGGTAATTAATTTTTAATAAATGATTAATTGATAATTAAATTAATTATGTTAATTTTTATGTGTAGCGGGTTGTGGGTTTATAGGGGGATAGGGTGGGAAGTAACTTAATTATAAGCAATTAATATTTGTTTATTTATTGTTATTGATAATTAATTTATTGTTAATTAATTATTAATTGGTAATTAATTTTTATTAATTGATTAATTTATAATTATATTAATTATAATTAATGTTTTTTTATTATTTATTGTTAATTAATTTATTGTTAATTTATTATTAATTGGTAATTAATTTTTATTAATTGATTAATTGATAATTAAATTAATTGTGTTCTTTTTTATGTAGCGGGTTGTGTGTTTATGGGGGAATAGGGTGGGAAGTAATTTAATGTTATTTAAGTAAATATTAATTTTATTTTATTGGTATTTATTATTAATTTTTAGTTAATTAATTATTAATATGTTATTTATTTTACAAAAATTATTTAATTAATAAGTATGTTAATTTAACCCCTACGCTATCCAACACTTTCCCTACTGATGCACTCACTGGAGTGGGAATAGTAACTTTTACCCATACGCTATCCAACACTTTCCCTACTGTAGCACTCACTGGAGTGGGAATAGTAATTTTAACCCCTACGCTATCCAACACTTTCCCTACTGTTGCACTCACTGGAGTGGGAATAGTAATTTTTACCCCTACGCTATCCAACACTTTCCCTACTGTTGCACTCCCTGGAGTGGGAATAGTAATTTTAACCCCTACGCTATCCAACACTTTCCCTACTGTTGCACTCACTGGGGTGGGAATAGTAATTTTTACCCCTACGCTATCCAACATTTTCCCTACTGTTGCACTGTTTGGAGTTGGAATAGTAATTTTATTACCTCCGCTATCTAATATTTTTTGTATTATTTTAGTTAATGTAGTATATAATTAATTTTTAAAAGATTAAAAATAATTTTAATTTTTACAATTTGTTATATATATTTATTTAATTTTTATTTATATTATTGTTTTATGTGTATAGATGTATTTATAATTTATGATATTTTAAAAAAATTATAAGTTATTAAAATAATTGTAAAAAATTATTAGTAAGTATATATATTATATGTATATGTTTAATTTATTTTTAGATTACATATATATTACTTATAATTTTTAAACATTTTAAAATATTTAACTATGTTTATTTTAATTATATGTATTTACTTTATTTTACATTATTTTTTTAACTTAAATAAAAACGATATTTTTAACAACGATATTTTTGACATCGATATTTTTTGTTGTTGATATTTTTGTACTTACCATAATGTAGATAGGATGTCGATATTCTTGACTTCGATATTCTTGCTTCGATATTTCTGTAGGTCGATATTCTGACCTTAGATATTTTGTCAGTGATTCCATTGTTGGACCGTACTATGCGTTAACAAGCACCTCAAGATTTGCATTAGTCATGATGGACTACTATAGTAAGTGGCGTGAAGTAAAGTTCGTCAATGAGGTCACGTCCGAAGTGGTTGTAGACTTTATGAAATAATTTTTTTTAAAGGAAGGATTTCCGGCTACTCCAGTTTTGGACAACGGTGCCTAGTTCGTATCAGAAGAGTTAAGATTGTTCTTGGAGACAAGTGGCATAAAACATCTTAGGAGTTCTCTATATCATCCTCAAATGAATGGTCTTGTAGAGAGGATGAACAAGGTGTTGGGGGAGTGCATCCTGTGGGCGATTGCCAGTAAGTGTGTAGTTGTCAATGCGGTGAAAAGTATGCTTTGGTTTTATTGTACGACTCCCAGTTCGGCAACGGGTCTCCCCATTCGAATTGTTGCGAGGGAGAAGGGCTACCACTTGTTTTTGCCTGCTTGGATTAATAAATGGGTACGGTCTAGACAAGGTCAATGGTCAGATGACGTAGTTAGGGAAAAAGTTTCCAAAATGCATCAAAAACCAAATTTTGATGAATGAAACAGAGTCAAGCCATTGGATGTTAAGGTTGGTGACATGGTTTGTGTGTCTAAACCTGTTCATGTATCTAAAGGGAAGACCAGGTTTGGTCCCCCTGTTATGGTCACGAAGGGGAATGGTGGTAGTGTGAAGGTGGAAGGTGGACAATAGTGGAACAGTAGAAGAGTGGTGAGTGGAATCTGTGGAAAACATGTTGCAGGAAGAGAGGAGAAATCATGGTGTGCGTCAAGATCGAGTCGTAAGAGGTAGGGAGGATGTTGGTTCACATGATTTACACTCTTCTGCTAGTGGTCCAGCAATGGATCTTGGTTTGAGATGTAGCACAAGAAAAATCAGAGTACCTGCCAAGTACAGAGATTATGGGGCCGATTCCGATCTGGGTCGGAAAGCTCTCCGACCGATCCGGATTGTTTTCCGACCGAGCCGGACCCCTGCAGTCCGACCGAGCGAGTACGATGCGGCCGTATGCTGCCGGACTCGGTTCGGTCGGTCTCCCATTGAAGTCAATGGGAGCCGGTCGTACGACGCGTACATGGGCTCCCATTGACTCAATGGGTACGTTGCGCAAAAGGGTGCCACCTGTAGTGGGTACGCTTTGGTGCCATCCGCACTGTACACGCATGTATAGGGGGGACCCATGGGTCCCCCCTGTGTCCGACTCGTACGGCTACGGGTGAAGGGGGGTCCGGGACGGACCCCCGAAGTCCGCTTCCCAGAGCGTTTTCGTGTCGGAGGCTCCGACTCGATTCGGCTGTCCGGATCGTGCATCGTACTGGCTCGGTCGTGAAACGTCTCCATTGCGCGGTACGAATCGAGTGCGAACGAGTCGGACGGAGCGGTTCGGACCCGGAAACGAGTCGGTCGGCGATTTCGCGTTCAATCGCATCGTACTTGGGCGTCCGGACCTCGGAAACAAAGCCTCCGACTCGGATCCGGTAAAGCCAAATCCGATTCGGAGCCCTACCGACCGAGATCGGAATCGACCCCATAGTCTTGTCTTTAAAATGTCTGTGTTTAAGTTTTATGTTTTTGGCCTTATTTATAGTGTAGAGTTTTCATTGGGCAGATTTTATTTTTCTATTGTTATCGTTTATTTGTGCTAGTCGTATTATTACCTTTTAGAATCATATATGCTCGGTGCACTAGTTTCACATAAAATCTGTTACAGTTTAACTTATTCCTATGTGTAGGCTTGTTTTAGTTAGTGTAACTTGTTTTTATGTATTTTCCTATATGTGGATATTGCAAGTATGTACTTTTGCAAAAGGAAAGAGGCATGTGGTGATCTTGTCATACGACCTTGTGCTATGTGTGGAGCCTTAGCATGGTTATGCGAGGGTTCCGCGCTTAGAGCGTTGGTGGCAGTTGGAGTTTGACAGCGACGGTATGAACAGCTCGTTGCAGCATATCTTGAATAAAGTGATATTTCTACTTACCTGAAGTCTCCGTCTTTCCTGGATCACCACAATGTGTTTGTATGTGTTTGTGGAGGGGTGGTAGGCAAACATTTGCTAGTTTAATGGTGGCCATGGGGATGCATTCTAGACCTAATTGTGGCTATTCATGACACAATGGTGACCCTGATATAAGGCACATTTACGATCTTAGGGCCCGATTGCGACTTTGACACAGTTGCGCCGGCTCTCTGCCGTCACAGCTGCACCAAAGCCGCGCAAGGACCACCCGCCTTATTACGAGTTGAACTCGTGTAAGACAGAGGGTCCTTTGCCTTTCCCATGGTGGTGCCTGGAAAACAGGCATCGCAATGGGAATGGCAAAAAAAGTTGCAGAGCGGCATGGATGTCACTGTCCATGCCATGCCATACTGTCCCTATGGCGGGGGCATTGTTCCTGCACCGCCAGCCTTTTCATGGCAGGGCTCCCGCCATGAATTGACTGGGGGTGCAGGAACTCATAATATGCTCAGAGGGACTGGCGCCGTTCCGCTGAACATTTTACATTGTGGCGCAGCTCCGTCAGGCTCAGCCCGTGGTCCACCGCCGGTATGACTTTGAAAGACACCGCACTCGTAGTCAGGCCCTTAGTTTTTAGTTTCTAGCTGTGGCCCTGGCATGGTGTGGATTCCCTTAACATATTATGGACACGTGACATAATTGTGGCTCTCCCTTGCCTAATGGTAGTAATTCCTAACATATTCTGTGCATTCTGAGCATTCTTGTGGCTGTTCCTTGCATATTGTGGTTCTGGCATCTAGCCTTTAATGGTGGTCCTGGTATAATTGTGCCCCCTTGATATAGTATGGGCACACCTGACACATTCGTTGTATCTGTCTCTTAAAAGTGATGCTGGACTAATGATGGCCATTCTTGAAATATTAGGAGCAAACATGACATAATATGGATATCCCTGTCATTGGCTGCACCATTGCCTAAGCATCTAATTGTGGTCCTGGCTATATGGTGCTCTTCTTGACCCATTATAGACTCAAATGTTGTGTGGCTACCCTTGGCATAATGGTGGCGCTGGTATAAAATGTGTCCACTTGTGAAATTCTGTGGAATTCTGATTTGCAGTTTAATGGTTGACAGACCTGTATCCGTTCACCTAACTGTCTTAATCTCCTTGATGTTGCATTTTTTAAACCATTGCTGGGTTCACCCAATTAATATTGGTACTAATTTCTGTCTTTACTAAAGTGTCTCTCATAGATTGAGATTTTCTATAGGTTATTAGGGGCTTGGAATTGATTTCTAAACCAGTTACAGAATCTTGTTGGATTAAATGGCAATGTTTTTGCAAGGCTTGTCTCATTTCCTTATGGTGTTTATTAAATATGGTGATAAATCTACACTCATTATTTTTTCTACTTTTCTAAGGTATCTCATCAGATCAATGCAAGAAGGTTGCTGTGAATGTTTCTTTCTGGTGTCTTTTTACTACTCTTTTGTTGTACCTTAAAGAATTTTCTCAATTTTAACTTACGAATAAACATATAGAGGTCTATTCTGCTTTGTTCGTAGTTGAAGGGTGCGCTGGGACACTACGATAAACCCAGCCCAAGGATTTCTATGTCTTCTGGTGTTAATGTTTCATTGGTAAGATTAATTACCATGTTTGATTCTTATATTTCTTGCTCTGGCTCCTTGTTGTCACTCCAGCAGTGTTGTCTCCTTTTCCCTTGGCCGCCCCACCTCTGCTTCCTCTGCCTCTTCTTTGTTGTTGCTGAGGACGGTGATTTGTAAATCAGCCCAACTTTAAAAAACGAAATTCTTCTTGTACTGTTTTCTAACAAACGGAAAGGTGTGGTATATATATATATATATATATATATATATATACCACTGCTCAAAAAGTTTGCCCTTCGGTGGGAAGCACTCTGACACCGCTGTAGGTATCAAACCTTTATTTGGTACAGGAGGAACAGTAAAACACCGATGGCTTAGGCAGTTCAGTCGCGTCTTTCCCGCCGGACGCGTTTCGAAGTTCAAATCCTTCTTCCTCAGAGGCATGGACGCAAGTGAAAGTGTGTGCATGTTGGACCATCCCTTAATTTATGTAGGAAAGCCCGCACTGTATGGCCCGTTCATATAAAACGAAGCGGGGATTGCTGGGCCTTGTAGTCCAATCCAAATCTTTCATAGATCATCGCACACGTGATTACAGCTGCTGCAAAATTTCAAGCCCTCAGATGGGCCTCCGTGTTCATGTTCCCCTCTCAATCCAGTACTGTGTCTCCAAATAGAGACCAGTGTTATCAGATCTCATGGCCCTCATTAAAAGAGGTGGTGCACTCCCAGCAGCTGGACCTGCCGCCAAATATCACTGCTCGAAAAGTTTGCCCTTCGGTGGGAAGCACTCTGACAACGCCGTAGGTATCAAACCTTTATTTGGTACAGGAGGAACAGTAAAACACCGATGGCTTAGGCAGTTCAGTCGCGTCTTTCCCGCCTGACGCGTTTCGAAGTTCAAATCCTTCTTCCTCAGAGGCGTGGACGCAAGTGAAAGTATGTGCATGTTGGACCATCCCTTAGTTTATGTAGGAAAGCCCGCCCTGTATGGGCCGTTCATATAAAACGAAGCGGGGATTGCTGGGCCTTGTAGTCCAATCTTTTTGACCGTCATCGCCTTTGAAAATGAAGTTTCTTACTTCGAAACGCGTCAGGCGTATTCATGATGGATCAGCTGTGAATGGATTCGGCATGTCGGGTGTCGTTTAAACTGAGTGCAGGTCTGCGACCTCATGCTTTTCATCCGGTGGGCAACCTTCGAGCATGATATTTATATATATATATATATATATATATATATATATATTATATATATATATATATTTATTATATATATATAAAACAAAGGTTAGAGGGACGTTATAGTTAGGCTCAGATTTCACTCGTACAAAACCATAGAAATTCAGCAGTTATAGTTATCTGAGCCAACTATAACTTATGCCCCGCAATGCAATGCTTATGACCTCACATATTACATCACTCATGGCATGGTCAGTGACATCACTCATGACATCACTGACATCTCAAATTACATCACTGATGACATCATCCATAGAACCACTCACACACGTACTCACATCCCCATACAACCTCGTACGCCCACTCACACAACCACTCACATGCGCGCTGTGTGCGGGCTCTTTTTTCTTGTGGATGGTACAAGGATTGCCTTTATATATCAGTTGCAATCCTGCCACACTCCTTTCCGATTCTGAAAGCAGGCACCGGCACCATGAGATTGGAAGTCAATTCCTTTTTATTTTTGGCGAAACAACAAGAGACGACACGTTTCGGTGGTAACTCCCACCTTATTCCTTGTAATCTACTGGCGTTCGCCAGCGGATAGTTATAGTTAGGACCATGTTTCCATAGGAAAAGCGTTTTTTGACTTGTCTATATCTTTGACGAACCTTCCCAAAAAAGTGTCATAGTTAGTCTTGTTGTGCATAGAAAGTTTCGGGGTGAACCGTCATGGGGGGGGGCTGAGAAAAAGGGGGACCAAAAAAAGGTGTGTTTCCAATGTTAATTCTAATAGGACTTGTCAACACGCCTGCAGCCGGAACCGCTGGACGGAATTACACCAAATTTGGCAGAAAGGTAGATTTGGTTAAGCAGATTCTGTTTTTTTATTTGGTGTGAATCCGTTCAGTAATTGTTGAGGAATTTAAGAAAATACTGTTAGTGATATCTGTGGCCGTGACGACTTCACGAAAAATGACAAGCTCGTACATGGAAATGCAGACCTCTGATTGGCTTGAGCCGAGCCCCAGAAAAAACCTTAAAAGATAGGGGGCAGGGTAGAAATAACCTGACCCCCTAGGCCTCTTTGGGGGGGTTCCCACCGGAACCCCGCAGAGCCAAAAAAGCATTGATTTAAAAACATTTCAGCTACTCACGTTGGATCCGCGAAACCAGGCGAAAATAAAAAAAGAAACAAAGCGCAGACTCCCGTGCTTCGTTAGTAATCGGCCCCCACCTGGGGGCATTCAATTGAATGAAGGAGGGGGGGTTGCACCCCCCCGTCCTGGGGCTTATTAATGCCCTGGGGACCACCACCTCCCCATGGCTTGTTAATTGATAAATGGGGGGCTCTTGGACCCCCCCCGCAACCCAGGGGGCCGCCACGTACCTGGGGCTTGAATTGTATTGTATGGGGGGCCATGCGGACCTCCCTAGCCCAGGGGGCCGCCAACTCTCTGGGGCTTGAATTTTATTGTATTGGGGGGCCGTCCGGACCCCCCAGCCCAGTGCCCATGACCTCCCCGAGGCTTTTCTAAAATTGAATGTGGGGAGGCTGCATGGACCATGCAGCCCCGGGGATCACCACCTCCCTGGAGTCATACATGGCCCTGGGGACTGCCATCCCCCACGGCCATCTCCGGCTATGTCCCGGGATGCCCACCCCTGGGACATAACTATTTGCTTTGGCTTGGAAGGAGTTTTTTTACAGCTCCCACCAAGCCACAGCAAACGCTCTGCACCCAGCAAGAGAGTGCATTAAAAATGCTCTCTCTTGCTGGAACCGGAGCAGAATTGCTTTTAGACAGAGGGAGCTGCATGTTTAGCAGCTGCCTATGTCTAAAAGCAATGCTGGCTCCCGCAGGAGGCGGGGAGCCGGCAGGCACCGTGTGGTCCTTAAGGCTCCCCCGCGGTCCCCAACAGATGTGAATAAGTGCTTTGGGTGGGACCAGGGTACCCACAACACTGGGCCCCCTGGGGTGGGATCCCAGGGGTCGAAATCGGCCAGTGGAAGGGGCCACGTGGCCACCCTCCCGTAAAATTGTAAAAATAAAAAAAAAGGCTGGGAACAGGGAATGCGGTCCTTGGGGCCGAAATCAGCCTAGGGAGGAGGCTGTGTGGACCCCTCCCCTATTATATGTAGGCTAGGCCCTGGGAGTTCGGGTCCCTGGGGCTTAAAACGGTCGGAGAGGGAGGGCCCCCACCCTTAAAAAAAAAAAATCTGGGGAATGGGGTCGCTGGGGCCAAAATCGGCCAGTGTGAGGAAGCTGCGTGCCCTCTCCCCCATTCCAAACAGCACTGGCCCAGGTGGATGGGGTCCGCGAGGCCCCTCTGCCTGCCCCGAGGCCCAGAGATCCTCAGCTGTCCCAGCGGATGATCAGTTCAAGCTAGGCGGGAAGTCCCGCCTTGACAGCCAGGCCCCGGGCGGGCACCCCCCCCCCCCCCCCCCCCCACCAGCACAGTACCTTTTCAGAGTCCCGACCGGCTCCAACTCGACGTCTTCTTCAGGGGCCTCACTAATCCAGCCCCACCGGCACACCGCACGGGCACGGTCCACCGCTGGCTCATCAAGTAGGAGAAGGGGATGGAGGTGAGAGACTCCCTCGACGTCCGTGGGATCCCTCCGGTGTCCCTCACTCCTCGGGGCCTAGGCCACCCTGGCTGCCACCTCCTTAGAGGGCCGCACCAGGTACAATACAATCAGCTCCAGGGCGGCCGGAGCAGCATCCGTTAGTCCCAGGCCCACCGGGGCCTCCGCAACAGCAGCTGGACCAGAGGGAGCGCAAACTGGTCCGGCACCCAGGGTTTACAGAGGCGAGGTCCCCAATGGGTGGGGTGAGCTCCCCCTGTGAACTGCCACAGCCACCCACACCAGTCCGGTCGTCCATGGGGTGGGCTCCCTCGGGCATCCACCACTCCGGCAAACTCCCCGCAGGCGACCCCAAGCAGAGGGATTGGCCCACACTGGACCACTTCCTCACTCCACCGCTCCCTGGGTACATCTCTGTTATTCCCGGGTATCGCCCCACAGTCCGGATTAATGTCCGATCTTGGGGGTTATGCTCCGCCGGACATTAGGATGTGTGCACCATGATGGCCTCCTTGGCCATGCCCCTCCGGATCAGGCAATTTTAAGTAAATGGAGGGTAAACGGTTTCTCACATTTGTCAGACTATTTAGCTGGTGATAGATGGCAAACTTAAAATTTCAATCACTAAATTAAAAAAATGCTATCTGTGGGGTATTAAAGACAATAGACCCAGATACTTTCCACAAAAATAAGGAACTGGTTACAAACGTAATCGAACATCCGGTACTAAAAAAGCTAGGAGATTGGAAAAAATATCTCATGAGCATCGATAAGGTGGATATTTTTCAAGACATTTGAAGTAAATGGCCAAAACAGGAAAATATTATTTTAACTCAAGAAATGTGGAATAAAATTGATCAATTGAACTTTTCTGGTTTTTGCAAAATGTAATTTTATTCCAGATGGTTAATCTATTGGACACCTCCATTTTTAAATAGGAAACATTCAGAGTGCTCCCAATATTGTTCTAGATGTGACTCTACCGAGGTTGTAAACTGGACCCACATCATATTGTAATGTCCCAAATTAGAGAATTCCTGTGCTACAGTTTTCCAATATCTAGAAAATTAGCTACAGTTCCAAAGCCCTCGTGAGCACTGTTAGTCTACTATCCTACGCAAGAAACACCGTTGAGGTGTAGAAAATTGATTTACATCTCTATGTTAGTAATACAATCACTGCTATTACAACAGTGGAAGACTAGACTAATTCTTTCATTCTCAGAATGGATTAGGAAAACGGAGAGAGTAAGACAATGGAAGAAGTTGTTTGTTTTGTGATCTAGGATTACCTTGAAATTTAGAAAACTGGGAGCACATTGCATGCTTGGCAGTAAGTGATCACTAGTGTTCTCATATATATGTATTAATAATTCATGTTCATTCTATAGTTTTTTTTTACATCTCTGTCATTGTCAAATATGAATTTGAAGTTTTTGCAATATATTTATGATTTTTTTTTATCTTGGGAGTGATATCGATTATAATGTTTCTGCTTGTTGGCTCTTTCATTGTCATTGTCAAATATGAATATGAAATCTGTGCAATATATTTATGAATAATGAATACATCTTTTACTTTGAGAATGATAACAGATGTAATGTTATTCCATTTTGCTTGTTAGCTCTACCTCCGAATTAAAAAGTAAATAAAACAAGCATTGGCATAGCCAATAGGTCTCGCCTTTGGGACCTTATAAGTGTTTAGCCATGCAACAGTTGATGTTGTTGCACCAAGGATATTGTGCTGCATAACTAAATACTTATAAGGTCCCAAAAGCGAGACCTATTGGCTATGCCAATGCTTGTTTTAATAATGCTTGTTTAGTGGTGGCATAGACTCCTTACCAAGCGTTAGTCCATCTGAAAATGGGGAAGAAAAAAAAACATTAAAAAGAAAAAAATATATATTTACATGAAAAGACATAATGCTGTCATTGCCAGAAGGTGAACTTCAGTCAGAGGAGGCGGAGGAGACAGGAACGGACTGGTGAAACTAGGTGAAAGGTAAATCACCTCTATACAAGATAAGCACAGTGAGAGCAAACAATCCAGGTGGAGTGAGGAGTGACTCAGCACAAAAACCAAGACTGAGATATTGTTTTATCTCAGAAACTCTTCCTAACAGAGAGTGAATGAAAACTGCAGTGTTTATTAACTACAGGTTTTTCACGTTCGAAAGAAATATTGAGAGTAGGAACGTAAGACACGATTCGGCACAAGGAGCGGTAAATCTTATCATTTCCGATTGGACAAGTAATTGTCTTTAACGACGAGATATTATTAGAGAAGCGGACCATCCTCCGACACACTGCGGAAATTAACAGGCAGCAAGCACAGCTACACCCCGCATCGCCCTTCAAATTACCAGATACACAGAATGTTTTCCCAAAAAAAGCCCTTTCTCCACACTGACATTGCCCACATTTGCTGAAAGTGGCGACAAAAAGGGGCAAGACAAGAATAATCACCAGTGCACAAACCAAAAACATCGTTCCCGGACATGACCGTTTATCCTCCCATTGCAGGATATTCCCTGGAACACATACAACAAGCATTGGCAAAGCTGAAGTGTGGTATGTGGTAAAGCATGCAAACAATTGTATACACACGTGCTGTCGTGGCGATAAGAGTAGCGTTGGTAATGCTGGGGGTTTTCGAAGTTGTAGTGGTGGGATTGGTGGTGGTGGGAAAAGTGGTGGCTGTAAAGGTTTGCACTGGAGTGCTAACACAAATTTCAAAAGCCTATTGCAGGAAAGCACATTTAAAACAAGCTCGCGCGCGCCTCGCACGGCGAGAGGGGGGAGAGGAGGGGGCCTGCGCGATTCCCTTGCGTGAGAGAGCGGCGCCAGGAGCGATAATTGCTACCATATGGCGCCGCTCGCTCCCGCAAGTGAATCGCCAAACGTGCACGCGTTGCCATTGAAGGCAATGGAACGCGTGCACGTTTTTGGCTGAAAAGCCGAAGTGATTCCAAAAGGTCTTTTTGCCTATGCAGCGCATGCGCGCTGCATAGGCGAGACCTAAAAAGGATGACATGCTGCATTCTTCCGCTCCATGCAGGTGAAGGTCAACTGTTGCCTCTACAGATTGTGGGAGTCGGTGAAATGATGACTCAAAATGATACAAAATCTGGGGGTCCCTAGACCCTGCTGACCATAGAGCAGCAGGGTCAGATTTTTAAACCCCTGATGCAAGGACTTAGTTCAATGCATCAACATTGAATTAGAAAGACAGTTGGATTGCAGCCCTAACACAAAAGCACTCTGCAATCTTCGACAGGCAGTGTTTTCAGGTTACTATCAGTCCCTCTAGATGAATTCAGAGACGCAGTGGCAATCCAAACAATCTTTCATTTATGAATAACACACTCAAAGATCGCACTAAGAAATGGGGACATTTAGTTTAAAATGTTTATTTTAAAATCCTCAGCCCAGTTCATAAAATATGTATGGTAAATATGCATACTGCGAAAATAAAAGCAGTTAAGCATGTAACGGTCAGAGAAAGCAAGATAAATGTTTCTAACGTTGTTAGTGAGTTTCTGACATCCTAATACTGTAGAGCTATTTCTAAGCGCTATACTAAGTTAAGCATTCAGTAGCAAAACCTGCCTTGCAAGTTTCTTGGGATGGATCGCACAACATACGTTTGAATAGCTGGCTGCGGCTATTCCTTATCGGAGTTCCGCCGCAAATGCATAATATGTGTTTCTGCACGGTTCTTGGAATCAACTCTCCAACTAAAAGTAGGGGGCATATCCTGGGTTTTTTATACCATTTGACCGCTAATTGTAATGGTTCTGCCCATTAACATAAAGAAAAAAAGGTCAGGTTACAGAGTTGTCGGCAATGATGATATCAGCAGAACCCTAGAACATCTTTTCACACAGTTTTCTACCACGGAAAGCAGCAAAGTCTCTGTGCAGGGATGTAATAATGTGTACATGAAATGAAAGCCTATCAGAGGCCTAACTTTTTCCTGAAAGTGCATGTAAGGCTGTATAATATTAGAAAGGAATTCATTGCAGCATCTAAAATGCAAGACCATCTAATTACAGAGTGTACATAAAGGTAAAAAGTAGTCAGATAGGCCTACATTGAAGTTAAGGTGAAAAAAGGAGACTATGGGGCCGATTCCGATCTGGGACGGAAATCTCTCCGACCGAGCCGGACCCGGAGAGATTTCCGACCGAACCGGACTCCTGCAGTCCGACCGAACGAGTACGATGCGGCCGTATGCTGTCGGACTTGATTCGGTCGGATTCCCATAGAAGTCAATGGGAGCCGGTCGTACGACGTGTACACGGGCTCCCATTGACTGAATGGGTACGTCGCGAACAAGGGCGCCCCCTACAGCCGGGTACGCGTCGGTGCAACCCGCACCGTACATGCATGTGTAGGGGGGACCCATGGGTCCCCCCTGTGTGCGAGTCGCAAGGCTACGGGTGAAGGGGGGTCCGACACGGACCCCCGAAGTCCGGCTCCGACAGCTCTTTGGAGCCGGACGGTACGAGTCGGTCGGGCTGTTCGAAGCGCGCATCTTACTTGCTCGGTCGGGTAACGTCTCCATTGCGTGGTGCGAGTCATGTCCGTACGAGTCGGTCGGAGCAGTTCGGACCCGGGAACGAGTCGGTCGCCGATTTCGCGTACGCTCGCATCGTACTTTCTCGCTCGGACGACTGTACGAATCGGTCGGAAACAAGGCCTCCGTCTCGGATCCGGTAAAGCCGAATCCGATTCGGTGCCCTACCGGCCGAGATCGGAATCGGCCCCTATGTCTTATGAACCTGGGATGCACTCCTTCCCACATTGCCTTGTACAGCCAGTCTCCCTGAGCCACTTCTTTTTAGGTCTCGCCTAATCAGCGCGCAAGCGTTGCTTAGGAGTGACCTCTTGGGATCGGTCTGCACTTTTTGGAAAACTCGTGCATGTACTGCACTGTTTCCAATGAGCGCTCGTGCATCTACGGCATCCACCTTGCGGGAGCGAGCAGCTTCGCCATCTGTTTCCAATTATCGCGCCCACGCCGCGCTTGTTAATTGGAAACAGATGGCGCTGCAAGATAGATGCCGTACATGCACGAGTGCTTTCACTTTCTTGCCGGCTCTATGCTTCGTCCTGCTAATGGCTCCTCCCTCCTGTCGCCTCCCCTGTTCTCACTCCTATGCTTACATCTGGCCTATTGTCACCCCTCACAACCCGCTGTGCCTTCTCCCCCCCTCCCCACCTAACCCGGGCTCTGCTTTCCGCCGAGGTCAAATAAATAAATAAGTTTATCATTTAGTAAATAGCTGTGCACCTAATGCCATGTCGGCACAGACAGTATCAATATTGTACTAACAGGGAAATAGAAACACTATTTAAAGGTGGGGAGCATTGTCTGGAACAACCGCCCCCCCCCCTCCACTTACTCAGACACCAGACCCAGTTCCACGCCTCCGCCAAGTGCCCGACCTACCCCTGCCTACGAGATGAATACACTAAAGGCAATACACAGAAGAGACAGCGTGTGCTCCGCCCAGCCTGGACCAATCCAAAATTAATTGAATATGCAGCTTTTCGCTCACGTATCATTCGCAATTTCATTGTTGCAGCGCACTTCAGTCCTCACGGAACACGCTTCCGCGCGATGACGTTTCTGGCTGTTCTGTGGCCCAAACGATAACTTCAGATGTTTTCTTGTAGGAAATTGTGCCGTTTACCAGCTGCAACTATCCCTTCTACGTTCATTAAATTATGCCTTTTTTTTTTTTACCGAAATTATGAAAACTAAACGGAGGCACCTGCACAGAGTCTGCGCGTAGGGCGGGGCTTGTCCATCTATTTTGCTATTTCCTGAAATATTTTACCCGACTGGGCGAAGTTCCAAATTGGAATGCCAGAGTACTTTGTTAGTGAAGGAGAGATCCAAACAGCCCACAACAGTAGGGGAAGATGAAAATGTCAGCCTGCTCTCCTATGGGGTAACTCTTTAATAAAAAGCATTTCAAGTGTACCCCCCCCACCCCCCCAAAAAAAAAAAAGAACACACACACACAATACTTTAATAAGCATTGGCATAGCCAATATGTCTCGCCTTTGGGACATTATAAGTGTTTAGCCATGCAACAGTTGATGTTGCACCAAGGATATTGTGCTGCATAATTAAATACTTATAAGGTCCCAAAGGCGAGACCTATTGGCTATGCCAATGCTTGTTATAGATGGGTGAGAACACGACTGCCGCTAGGCAGGTGAGTCGTTAATGATTTCATTGACGATACCTATGATGCAAAAACAAGACGAGGTACATAACATTTTCTTTTGCATCATAGGATCTTCATTGATAGTTGTAAATGCTAGAATAGAGTAGATATTGTATACATCGTCTGTTAGGCAGGAAATAGCTACGAAAGTACTTGTAGACAGAAGGAGATCATTTTTACAGAGGAAATCATTGAAAAGATTCCTAAGCATTTTTTAGCTACTTTGGATCTTACATGAGTATTGTGTCTGGGCAGTAGTGTTTAGTGAATGTATGAACAGATTTCCACGTAGCACCTCTGCAGATTTCAGTGATTTGGATGTAGTAGCTCTTTTTCCTCTAGTAGAATAGGCCTTAGGCGTAACTAGGTAAGGGTTTATGTGCTAGCTGGTAAAATACTGAAATACATGCTACGATTCAAATTGGAGTTAATTGTTGGAAGTAGCTAAACCTTATCTGATGTGGCCATAGTTCATGAATAACTCTTTTGTTTTTTGATGCCTTTAGTTCTGTCTAAGTAAAATGTTAAGATTCTCTTAACATCTGGTGAATCTAGGGACCGATTCACAAAGGTATTTACGTTTAGTAAAGTTACGAGCGCCGAGTCTCAGCACTCGTGGCGGAATCTCTGCACTTGGGGTGGAATCTCCACACTCCGGGGCAGAATCTGCAGTGCACCGTGCAGAGATACCGCCTTGTGTGCGGAGATTCCACACCAAGTGCTAAGACTCCGCACTCTTAACTTTACTACACGTAAGTACCTTTGTGAATCTGGCCCCTCTGTTGGAGCAGATGTATTAAGAAAAAAACACATGAGTAATGATTTGATTAATGTGAAAATCTGACTACTTTAAGTAGGAAAAGAGGGATGATTCCTTAAAACTACTCTAGCAGAGGGAAAAATAGTTTTAATAAAACTCATCCGCAATTCGCTAATCCTTCTAGCAGAAATGATTGCAGAAAGAAAAATAGTTTTCCATGAAAGGTGCTGCAGTGTAGACGTATGTATAGGTTTGAATGGTGGACCCATTTATTTGGATGGAACTCAGTTGAGTTTCCAATGTGGAGAAGGTGCCTTTATTGGTGTATAGGCCTTTATAAGACTCTCTAAAAAAAAGTCCTTTACCAATGGAATTTTGAAGAAATCTGTTGGGGAGACCGTTATAGCCGCAAGATGAAATCTAATGGAGGAGATCTGTAGTTTTGATTTTACTAAAATAATAGATATGGTAAAATTACTTCTTGACATGGGATAGGGTTATGGCCTTTGTCAAGGCACCTAATACAGAATATTTTCCATTTTTAGGCATAGTACAATATTGTCGAAGAACTTTTTGCTTCTTTTAGAATCTCCATAAATTCTGGAGGAAGATTCCATGCCTATATTGTCTGACTTCAGGAGCAATGCTGCCCAATTCAAAGACTGTAGGCTTGGGTGGTGGTGGGCCCTGACGTTTGGTGAGAAGGTCCCTTCCGCAGGCAATCTCCTGTGTTGAGTGAGCAATAACTCCCGGTGATATGAGTACCACCACTGTCCAGCCAATCGGCTGCTATTAATATCAGCTTTGTGCGTGATCTGGGCAGCTTGACAATCACTGACGATATCAGTGGAATTGGAGAAAAGGCATAGACAAAGGGAGCTGACCATTGTATCAAAAGGGCATTGCCGCTTGTGTTCCGCTCTGGAGTACTGGACACAAAGTCTCGGCACAGGAAGTCTCATCATTTTTTTTGCCGTGGTGAATAGGTCTATTGTTGGTTTACCCCATTATTTGAAGATTAATTCTAAAACTTCATAGTTGAGGACCCATTTGTGTTTTTCCTAATATCTTCTGAGGAAATATGCTTTTTGACTGAGAGATCCTGGAATGTGTATGGCAATCATAGAGATACCTCTGGCTAGGGCCCAATGCCAAATCAATTATCCAAATCGAAAAGTATAGAACCCTCAGATGGAAATTTCTTATTTCCCTGGGTCTCTATTGCTTTTGAAGAATTTCTTTTGTTCTTTTAACCCAACAGCTTTTAATGCCTCCACCTCATTTTTTACAAGCAACATTTTTTCAGCATGTGTTAGCTGAAGAAGGAAGATCCAGAAAAAGACAGATTTGCTATCTTCAATTGCACAGCAAGCTTTAGAGTCGATAGTCTCAGCCATGAATTTTGTCTTATTGTGATACCATGGCAGTATCCTGTAGCACCCAATTCAGCCAAATCCACAGATGACTCATACATTGATTTGAAACCAAGGATCCTTCTTTCATCATTTCTGTATATTCCTGTTGCAAATGTTTATGCTAATCAGATAGTAAAGACTGGATGCCGTCACATATTTCTTTGTGGTATTTTCTGAGTAGCGCAGTTATGCTAGAATTTTTCAAGTGGCAACACATCTTCCTACCAGTGGACTCCTTTAGTTTGCTTTACCATTTAGGTAGGGCAGATGTTTCTGGTGCAGAAGCATGTTTACTCCGGACTGCTGCCACAATGACTATATCTAGTTTCAGATTACTCTTCAAAAATCTGGATCCTGTTGAGGAGGCTTGTATTTTGTTTAAGGGGGAGGTGTCACTGCTTTGACTGTAGCTGTGGTTAAAAAATGTTATAGAAGACCTGGTATTAGGTGTAATAGAGTTTTTGGAGTAGCTCTCAGTTGTAGAGTCTCAAGCATAACAGAGACTGATGTTTGAGGATGTTGCACTTCTGGCTCCTCTCGCAAGCAAAGTATGAGTTGTCTAGTGGTGATGCCCTTGTTGGAGACTGGGGAGGAGATGTAGGTGTGTAAGATGTGAGATACATCTGTATCGGTATCAGGGGATCGAGATCTTGTGTATGACCTTCTGCGGCTTCTTGCTAGAGAACTTTGATGAGGGAGAGGTTTGCTCTTAATAGATTCTTGCAGAGGAGGATTCCACTTTCCTTTCATATTGGTCACTTTGAAGTCACCTTTGAGATTTTTCTTGCAGAAGAAAACTCTAGAGTTCTTAAAGGAGTTTGGATGGGACCCTCCAAAGGTATGATTGGTTTGATAGGACGATTATGCAAAGGAGCTGGATCTGGAGATGTAGCCACTCTTGAATGGCATGAAGGTGCATACGTCTCCACTCTTTCTGGATGAGGATTGTCTGTCCAATGAGGAGTGCAGAGACTTAGAGTGAGTAGAGGATACTGAAGACCAGACTGTAGGAGACTACGGTGGAGACAGTTTGTTTTTTGTCTCTTTGACCTCAACAGTGAAGTGTTCGACGATGGTCTTTGCCTTTTCAATGGGGTTGGTAATGTGGTCGCCATCAAGAATGAAGGTATCACAGTCAGTGGGCATGCCACCATCGAGAAGGACCTCGCTGTCGCTTGAGTGTTCGTCATTGACGGCGTACACCGTTGATGCTTCAATTTCAGCAATGAAGGTTTATTCGACACTGACCTCAAGTGTTTTGATGACGTTGAATGATGATGACGATGTTGGTGATTGGAGGAACATGTCAGCACTGAGGCTTTTGAAGTAAACAACACAAATGTCGATTATCTATGACATTGAGACTAGTGATTACATCTATCTTTTTCACCAGATTTTCTCACCGGGGGGGTTTGGTGGGAATTAGGGTTGTTGTGTTCTAGCCGTCTTCTTTTCTTCTCCTCTTCTTCTGCTTGAATGTTTTCCATCATGCCTCTCAGTATGATCCCTGTTCTTTTTGACATTTTTTGGCAAATGCCACAATCCTTTACACAGTGTGTTAGAGGGAGGCAGACTACACAACGCTTATGAGCATCTGATATTGCCTTTTTTCTCCCACAAGAAGAGCAGATTGAAAAAAGTGGAAGCATTCTGACTACAATTCTTGTCAGAATTAGATTTAAACTTGCACACTTGATGTAAGATATAGTAAACAGTAAAAGAGGTTTTTTTGCAGATTTAATTCCTCACAGTTGTTCAGAGATCCTTCTCTCTTTAGCTGGAAAAAGGAACTGCCTCTGGGAAGCAAACTGCCAGTACAAAGCATTGTGGGAAAGGGTGCCGGCCAACTTCTCTAAAGACATTCTCCTATTTTCCCTTTACCTGAAATATAGAACGATCTGACTAGTTTTTACCTTCATGTACACTTTGTAATTAAATGGCTTTTCATTTTAGATGTGGCATTGCAGTCCTTCTAATATTCTACAGCTTTATATGCACATTCAGGGAAAAATCAGGAATCTGATAGGCTACCATTGCATGCTCCTATCGTTACACATATGGGCAGAGGCTCTGCTGCTTTCCATGGAAGGAAGCTATGTGAAAAGATGTTCCGGGGTTCGCGAACTGGGGCGGAGAATATTCTAGTGTTTATAACTATAAAATGATGCAGAACTTCAGACTTTCTATTAAAGATAACGAAAAGCTGACAGCAAGCGCATAATAAAAACACAGTAACCGACTTAGTACTGTCACAGTGTTCATGACAAAAAGATTGTTGGAGAAACATGGATACTCATTAATTGTTGTGCCCTTTACACTTGAATGTCATGCTTATTGTAGTACCCTCTAGCTGCTAACTGAGAAAATCCACATTTCCACATTTTGGCATGGAAAGCAGTGACCCATCCTTTTCCAGAGCCAACTGTGTACCCTCTGGCCAGCAAGACCTGGCCCCTCCTTTTGTGTGGTTTTTGCCCCCTTTGTCCTATTCTGTTTTTACAATAAAAACAACCTACGACTTTATCAGTTGTCCAAATCCGAGGATATAAAATTACAAAGTAATGATAATATTTCCACAAAAAGGTTCTTCTCCTTGAGTGCTACAATACGGAGGGATATAGGGCTGCTCAATGTCCAAATCCTGAATGAACCATTTAAGAGTAAACATAAAGTCTAATCACAAACCATTATGGGGCAGATGTACGACCGTTTTTTGCGGTCGCAAACTGGAATTCGGCCCGTTTGCGACCGCAGAAAAGGTCAGCCCCATGTACAAACCCTATTTTGCGAGTCGCTAACATATTTGCGACTCGCAAAATATGGTTTGCGACTCGCTATTAGGAAGGGGCGTGCCAAGGGCATCCCTTCCTAATAGCGAGTGCAAATGGCATGTAAGATTGTTTTGCAACCGCATTTGCGGTCGCAAAACACTCGCAGTTTACCACCCTTTTCAAAAGGGTGGTAAGCCACTCGCAAACGGGAAGGGGTCCCCAGGGGACCCCTTCCCCTTTGTGAATGGGGGCGAAAATGTTTTTTAAGAGCAGGCAGTGGTCCCAGGGACCACTGCCTGCCCTTAAAAAATGAAACTGAAAAGTTTCATTTTTCTTTTTGTACATGCATCCCGTTTTCCTTTATGGAAAACAGGCTGCATTTTTTTAAAAAACTGCTTCATTAAAAAAGCAGTCACAGACATGGTGGTCTGCTGACCCCAGCAGGCCACCATCCCTGTGAGTGCAAGCCATTTCCAATGGGGTCGCAAATTGCGGCAGCCTCATGAATATTAATGAGGCATGCAATTTGCGACCCCATTGGGAATCTCAAACAGTGTCTGAGACACTGCTGTACATTCATTTTTGCGAGTCGCAATTTGACGCAATTTGCGTCTCTCAAAAATGAATGGTCGTACATCTGGTCTATTTTCTGCAGATTTGATCTACTACGTATCAGACTTGTCCTACATAGTTTATCACAAATAATCACAGCACCCATCTTCCAAGTTGAATAGGTTTTTATTCTACTGCACCAACCTGTGTATCATTCCTGAAAAGTGTTTCATATGAAACTTCTTCAGGGCATCCACTCCTACTGGCTAATGTATCGTCACATGGTACTTGAAAAATTGAGACAAATCTCCATCAAAAAAGCGTCTAAATATTTGTGTTCACCATCTTTTCAAATTCTTAAATGATGCCATTTGTATTGCTTCAAAATCTAAAGTTGGATGCTAGGATACATACGACCACATTGTGGGGTGCCTTCCCTAGTTATACTTGAGATTATTACTGCCTACCTTCACAGTTAGTGGAGAAGGGGGAGAACCCTCTGGCGAGCAGGGACTAGATTAGTTGGACTGGAGGCAGTGAGGTACGATACATTCAGTGCCACAATGACTACCAAAAGCAATATGTCCCGCAATCAACAAATTATTACAACCCTGCACTTCCACAAAACTAGATTGTCTTTTTTTTTATGCAGAACCGAGAAAATGTAGAACCAATACAAAAAAGTGTCACTGGTGGATTGGATTGATAACGGGGAATGTAGTTTTTTTCTCAAAGCTCCATGGTCATTGTAGTCCTTTGATTTTCTGTTTACTGTGTTTAATATGACTACTGTTAAAATAAAGCAAGTAAGAACATGCAGAATCCTCACCTCCATATCCTTAATAGAATAGAAGACTCTTGTTCATCTATGCTAGAACAATTTCATTTAATCAGAAACATAACATGACTGGCAGGGTCAATCTTTTCAAGGACTCAAACACCATATTAGTGAAATAACTGCAAAGGAATTGGACTTTATTTAAGGCTGACTCTGACAACATTACATTTGTTCTTTCTTTTTTGGCAGGTTGCTTCCAATTGGCCAACTCAGGGGCAGGTGGAATTCCAGAATGCACTTTTATCATATCGTCCGGGACTCCCTAATGCTCTGGATGGGGTGGACTTCACTATTTCACCGAGAGAGAAGGTGGGCATCGTGGGACGGACTGGATCCGGCAAATCAACCATCTTCATGGCCCTGTTCCGCATGATGGAGCTGGAAGAAGGGCAAATTCTTATCGACAATATCAATATCCGGTTGGTTGGACTGGAGGCTCTGAGGTACGATAGGCTGAAATACGTTGACCTATTACATAGTTGTATATTTCTAGAAAAAAGTTTTGCTTTGATTATTTTCTACATATTATGTTGTATTGGAGTAATTGTATGGTGTACGTCTAGATACTGAAGCAATAGACCTATGGTGATCTTCTCCTTGAGTGTGTAATGCCCCCCATACATTATTTATTTGATCAGGGCCAATCAGAATAGTCTAACCACTGAGACATATTCTAAATGGCTGATGAATTACTGAAACGGAAGGCTGTTTCAGCAGTTCTTATTTCCTGCCATCAGTTATTCAGAAAAGGTCTATGTGGGTAAACCCTGAGATTGGATTTTGCCAACCCATTCACAACAACAGTTGGTAGCCTGGTTGCCCCAGACTGTTTAGAAACATGGAAAGGTAAAGGCTAGCCGAAAACAAGTGGTTCTGTTAGGTTTATGAAAAGAATCCTCCATGTTTCTAGTCAGCCTGAGAACCACATTTAGGCTTGTTCTTTTCTTTTCAGTAGACCATTCTGCAGATAAACTTTCAAAATAAAATGACTAGATACTTTTTATTTCAGCACACAATTGCGTCTACCTCTTCTGTTAATCCATTGTCAGGTACAATACATCAGATGGGATCTAAGGGCCAGCTATACAAAGCCTTTTATGGTCACACAGGGCCTGATTCTCAGAATTGGGCGGTTTGCAACCCCAAAAAGGTCTTTTCTTTTTGCGGAAATATTTTTTCAACCAAATACTGATTCAGTGGCTTGCTTATGACGTCCCTTCCAAGTACCAAATTGGATTGGTATGTTATAATGTTTTGCAACCGAATTCTGGTTGCAGAATGTGAGAAGTTGGCCTGGCATATGCTGTCCACTAATTATAGTGGGCACCTTGCACCAGTCCAAACAACCCCTTATTGGAGATAGGTTAAAGACAACCTTATTGAAAGCTATCCTAGTGGTAGCTATGGAGAGCAGCCTTCAGGCTAAGTCTTGAAGGAATGTAAAGCAGCTTGTTTTACCAGTCTATAATCTCTTGAGTGACCAAATGAAAGAGCACCACACCAGGTATATATTCAAAATATATGTATTTATTGCTAAACACACCCCTCTAGTCTCTTTATGAGGCTAGAGTTCGAAATACATAAGTTATAAGATATTAAATCACAGTAATAGCACAAATACACGTTTGGGCCCTAGGGGCGTACCAAACCATATACCAATAAAGTGGTATGCGAACCACGACTGAACTAGACACTAGGCCTAGAGCCTCTAGAAGTGCTTGGACCACAAGGAACCACCCAAGGTAGTGACACAGGGGACCCACGGGAGACGCATGCAGTGTAAATACACAACCGCGATACGCCGTTAACTTCTATGGAGAAAGTCGGGATCGGGAAAATAGAGGAAAGGGACACTTAAAAGAGGACTAGGACAAAACCCTTTGAGATCTAGGACTTTGAAGAGTCTCTACCCACGGGAGCACCGGAGTACTCGTGTTACCTAACCCAGGGAAGCCGGGTGCATAGGTGCCTTTCGGGGTCGGGTTTCGTCGTCGATTCGAATGGCGATCTGCTGCAAAGTGCTGCTGGCGGCCAAGAGAAAAGTGTCCGGGTGGATCCAAGAGTGGATCGGAGTTCGGAAGAACCTGAAAGCAGAGGGGACAGAGTCTGGGTCACTAGCCAGTGACCAGGAAGGCGATGGACAGATGCCCACCGATGTCGAGTGCTTCAGGTGCGTTGACGGTCGTCTTGACTCTTCAGCCACGAGGTCCAGGAGGCGTTGTCGGCGACCAGGAGCAGGATTCGGGCTGGTACACGATGTCTGTCGAGGGCTGAGGTGTCGGCGACCGGATTGGACCCAACAAGCCTTGGCAACGGCAAGTCTCGGTGAAGATGTAGATCGTCGATGGTGCAGACCAGCAAGGTCTGTGGAACTCACCCAGCGAGGGTAAGTGAGGGCAGGCCTGGAGCAACCAGGATGCCAAGTAAGAAAAGGATTGGCCTTCGTTAAGGGCTACTAGCCAACGGGCTAGCGACCGCGAAGGAGCCTCGTGACGCCGCACGTGGATCTGGCTTACAGGACACTCGTGGAGTGGGGGCCAGTGATCTTCGGTGCAGGTGGTGCTGGAGGCTAGGGCTACTCGGAGCCCAAAGCACGACTTCTTGGGAGACCCAGAAGATGATGCACTTGCAAATGTGCTCGGTGTCCAGGGGTCACGGTCTCAAGTCACCCACGATAGCCACGGGCCTCAGCTTTGCTGGGGACTCAGGGTAGCCTCGGGAAGTCTGAGAATCCACCTCTGGTGATGCGATGACTTCGGCGTCCGACGGGAGCTTCAGAAATGCGAACCGGACAGATGCTTCTTTGGTGCCTGCCAAGCAGGGAGTCACTCCTTGACCCCAAGGGAGATTCTTCAGTCCTCTAATCTTGTCGTAGAGCGTCGAAGGTCCAGGATTCAGTTTCAGAGTTTCGTCCAGGTATAATCTAAAGTCCTAAGGGCTGGGTTCCTACCTTTATTCTAAAAATAGGGGTTGGACTACTCTGTGGCCCCACCTATGGGTGGGTCAGGGCAGAGGGGTGGCTACACCCCTTTCCCTTTGTCCAGTTCGCGCCAAAGCAGGGGCTGCAAGCCCTGATCCGGTTTGAACTGGGGTATGCACTAGGGACACCAAATGTGCCCCCAGTGCAGGACTTCAAAGCACCCGAAAGTGCTCCCGCCCAGCCCCAATACACATTATCCTGTCTGGGGAGGTGGTCACACCTCCCTGGGACAGAAAACCTATTGTCCAGGCCTCCCCTGCCGGAGTTTCGTCCAGCAGCAGGAGGCCAGACTCGTGTCTGTGGCAGCAGCATCCATTTTGTGATGCCAGGGCTCTGGAAAGAAGTTACCGGACTCGTCAGAGTTAACATGTCTTTCCCTCTAGAAGGGTGGAATGCTACCCCCGCCGCCAGGATTGGCGGGGGGTAGTATTCCAAGATGTTTGACACCAAACACGACATGTTTAGGTGCAGCCATTCCAAAGTTAGCATTTTACCGCGAGGATATAATGCGCTTAAGAGTATATGGTCAGGCTGCACTACAAACAGCATCAGAGATGGTCTCCGAACGCTGCAGAGGGGCCCTGCTCATGCAGGGGCACCCTCTCACATAGGAACCATGCACTCTGCCTTTAGGATTGATAAGGCCTGCCTTAGGAGTGACTTATAGGTTTATATGTGTGTATGTATTTCGTGATATAGGTAACCTATATCACAGTAAGGAGTGCATGCACCACCTTACCCAGGCTGCAGTAGCAGACCTGTGGTGTCAGTTTGGATGGCCTTCCAGGGGTGGCATAATACATGCTGCAGCCCCTGGCAGGCCTCTGAGGTACCTATGCCCTTGGTACATAGTATACCATATACTAGGGACTTATAAGGGCACTCCAGATCCCAATCAGTGATGTGCCTAAGGCACATGGAAACCATTTAGAGAGGAAGCAGCTAGGCTGGGGTTCTGATTAGCAGGGCCCCAGCCAGACTAATGTCGAAAAACAGTGAAGCATCAGCAAAAAGTGGGGGTACCCATGTGAAGCAGATCCTACTCTCCTACACAACCCCCCCAAACGTAGGGACATTAAACTAACCTTGCCCAGTTAAGTCTTCATGTTCTAAGTGGAAATACCTAGAGAGTCCATCTGCATTCGCATGGTTACTCCCAGGCCTATGTTCCACTGTAAAGTCCATCCCCTGTAGGGAAATGGACCACCTAAGCAGTTTGGGGTTTTCACCCTTCATTTGTTTTAGCCATAAGAGGGGCTTATGGTCTGTCTGAACCAGGAAGTGTGTACCAAACAAGAATGGCCTCAACTTCTTCAGAGCCCAGACCACAGCAAAGGACTCCCTCTCTATGGCTGACCAACGTTTCTCTCTAGGGGTCAGCCTTCTGCTAATAAAAGCTACTGGCTGATCCTGACCTTCTTCATTCAATTGTGACAGTACAGCCCCTACCCCCAATTCAGATGCATCAGTTTGAACAATGAACTTCTTGGAGTAATCAGGACTCTGCAGAATTGGAGCAGTGCACATGGCCTGCTTGAGGTCATCAAATGCCTTTTGACAGCTAACTGTCCACTGAACCTTTTTGGGCATTTTCTTAGAAGTTAAGTCATTCAAGGGTGTCACTATTGATCCATACCCCTTGACAAATCTCCTATAGTACCCAGTCAGGCCTAAGAAGGCTCTCACCTGAGTCTGGGTAGTGGGAGCAGTCCAGTCCATGATGGTCTGGATCTTGCTCTGCAAAGGTTGAACCTGGCCTCCACCCACAAGGTGGCCCAGGTACACAACCTGACTCTGCCCTATCTGGCACTTAGTGGCCTTGATAGTCAGGCCTGCCTTTTGCAGGGCCTGTAAAACATTCCTGAGGTGGACCAGGTGATCCTCCCAGGTGGAGCTAAAGACAGCAATATCATCTAGATAAGCTGCACTATAGGCTTCCAGTCCTGTGAGAACTGTATTCACCAACCTCTGGAAAGTGGCAGGTGCATTCTTCAGACCAAAGGGCATTACCACAAATTGATAATGCCCACTAGGGGTTGAGAATGCTGTTTTGGGCTTTGCAGTATCAGCTAGTCTGATCTGCCAGTAGCCAGCTGTTAGGTCAAATGTGCTGAGATATTTGGCAGAGGCCAAAGTGTCTATGAGCTCATCTGCCCTGGGTATTGGATGGGCATCAGTCCTAGTGACTGCATTGAGACCCCTGTAGTCTACACAGAACCTCATCTCTCTCTTTCCACCACTGGTGTGAGGTTTCGGTACAAGGACTACTGGACTAGCCCAAGGGCTATCTGAGGGTTCAATAACTCCCAATTCCAACATTTTCTGGACTTCAGTCCTGATACAGTCCCTGACATGGTCAGGTTGCCTATAAATCTTGTTTTTAATAGGCAGACTGTCCCCAGTGTCCACTTCATGAGTGCACCAGGTGGTCTGACTGGGTGTCAGTGAAAACATATGTCGAAACTGATTGAGGACTTGCCTGCAATCAGTTTGTTGCTGGGTAGTGAGGCTGCCTGCCAAGGCTGCACCATCAACTGACCCATCGTCAGGGTTCTGTGAGAGCAGGTCAGGGAGTGGGTCACTCTCTTCCTCCTGCCCTTCATCAGTAGCCATGAGCAAGCCCATGTCTGCCCTGTCCACATATGGTTTTAACCTGTTGACATGGAGAACCCTGTGGGGACTCCTGGGTGTTCCTAGGTCTACTAAATAAGTGACCTCACCCTTCTGCTCAACAATAGTGTGGGGTCCACTCCATTTATCTTGGAGAGCTGCTGGGGCCACTGGCTCCAACACCCGCACCTTCTGTCCTGGCTGGTAAACAGTCAGAACAGCCTTTTGGTCATGCCAGGCCTTTTGAAGTTCCTGGCTAGCCTCAAGGTTTTTGGTTGCCTTTTTCATGTACTCAGCCATCCTGGAGCGGATACCAAGTACATAGTCCACTATATCTTGCTTTGGGGGCTTGAGAGGTAACTCCCATCCTTCCTTCACCAAGCACAGTGGACCCCTCACAGGGTGGCCAAACAGAAGTTCAAAAGGGCTGTAACCAACCCCCTTCTGAGGCACCTCCCTAAATGCGAATAAAAGGCAGGGCGCCTAAGCTTTTCTGGGAGCCCTTTAATCATGCCCTTCAAGGTTTTGTTGAATCTCTCAACTAAACCATTGCATTGTGGGTGATAGGGTGTGGTGAACTTATAAGTCACTCCACACTCCTTCCACATTGCTTTCAAGTACCCAGACATGAAGTTAGCACCCCTGAATGATACTACCTCCTTAGGAAAGCCCACTCTTGAGAAGATTCCCAGGAGGGCCCTTGCCACCACAGGTGCTGTAGTGGTCCTGAGGGGAATAGCTTCTGGGTACCTGGTGGCATGATCCACTACCACCAGGATAAACCTGTGCCCAGAGGCTGTTTGGGGATCCATGGGACCAACAATGTCAATCCCTACCCTTTCAAAGGGCACCCCCACCACAGGTAGTGGTATCAGGGGGCCTTTGTAGTGCCACCTGCTTTGCCACTGGCTTGGCAGGTTACACAGGAGCGACAAAACTCCTTACTGTCTTCAGACATGTGGGGCCAGTGAAAGTGAGGGACAATTCTGTCCCAAGTCTTGTTCTGGCCCAGGTGACCTGCTAAGGGAATATCATGGGCTAGGGTCAATAGGAAGCCCCTGAACTTCAAAGGTATTACCAACCTCCTGGTAGCACCAGGCTTGGGGTCTCTACTCTCTGAGTACAGGAGTCCATCATCCCAATACACTGTATGGGGACCACTAGCTTTCCCAGCAGCCTCAGCAGCAGCTTGCTGTCTGAGGGGTTCAAGGGAGGGGCAGCTCTGCTGCTCCTGGCTCAGATCTGCCCTAGAAGGTCCCCCTGTCCCCAAGAACTCAACCTGGTCAGGTTCAAGTTCCTCTGGGACAGTTCCTTCTTCAGGGCTGAGATCATCCCCCTCAAGGGACTGATCTTCCTCCTGAGCCAAGGGGAAGGCACTGCCTTAACCCTACTACTCCTCCTCTTGGAAGGCACTTGGTCCATTCTTCCAGAATCCAAGGCCTGTTCAGTGCTAGACATTTTGGCTTGTGACCTGTTCACAGCAAACACATCTGCAGGGATCCCCAGCATTTCTGCATGGGTCCTGAGCTCCACTTCTGCCCAAGCAGAAGTCTCTAAGTCATTGCCAAGCAAGCATTCGACTGGTAGGTTTGCACTCACCACAACCTTCTTAAGGCCAGTTACCCCTCCCCAGGAGAAGTTAACAACTGCCAGAGTATGGTCTGTTCTGACATTGCTAGCATTGGTCACTTGGTACATTTCACCAAGCATAACTTGCCCAGGTAGCACAAGGTCTTGTGTCACCATTGTGACACTTGCCCCTGTGTCCCTAAATGCCAAAGCCTCACGTCCATTGATTAAAGGCTGTTGTCTGTACTTGCCCAGATTACTGGGACTCACAGTGGAGGTCACATCCATGCCTCCATCACAGACTAACACAGCCTGAGTCAGTTCTCTGACTAAGTCAGAGCCCAACTCAGTTCCCAGGGTGAACCCTACTAAACCCTTTGCTGGAGCACTTCCACCAACTGTACTAGGGGGAACAGGTGCCTTAGGGGCATTGGTGGGTGCTGGACTGGAGTCTTTGGACTTGGTGCAATCACTGGTCCAGTGGGTCTTTTGCTTACAGACCTTGCACCATGGTTTTCTTTGGCCTTTACCTTTGGTAGACTGTGAATCCCCACCAGAAGAAGATTTTTGGGGGCCTGATGAAGACTTTTGATCTTTACCCTTCTCCCCACCCTTGTCAGAGTTCTTAGCATCTTGCTTCTTGGTTTCCCCACCTTGGTTCTGTACCTTCTGCTTCACCCTGGTTCTGACCCATTTGTCTGCCTTCTTTCCCAATTCTTGGGGAGAGGTCAGATCAGAGTCTACCAGGTATTGATGCAACAGCTGATTTTGACAGTTATTAAGAATCTGCTCCCTCATTATCAGATTGTACAATCCTGAGAAGTCACACACCTTACTGCCCATCAACCAGCCTTCCAGAGCCTTGGCAGAACAATCCACATAGTCTACCCAGTCTTGAGTCTGTGCTTTTTGGGTGTCTCTGAACTTCAACCTGTACTGTTCAGTGGTTAGGCCAAACCCATCAATAAGAGCACTCTTCAAGACCTTGTAATTATCAGCATCCTCCTCTCTAACAGTGAGGAGCTTATCTCTACCTTTGTCAGCAAAGGAGAGCCACAAGATTGCTGCCCACTGCTCCTGAGGGACCTTCTGTACTTTACAGGCCCTCTCTAAAGCAGTTATCCATTTGTGGATATCATCCCCACTCTGGTAGGGAGGGACAATCTTGCTCAAGTTCCTATGGTCATAGGACCTTTCCCTGTCTCTAGGGACATGGCTGCCACCATGGGACTCTAGTCCCAACTTTCTTCTCTCTCTAAGGAGATCTAGGGATTCCCTATCTAAAGCCAATTGCTTTTTTCTGATTTCCAGCTGAGTTTCCTCATACTGGACCAGTCTGGTTCTCCTCTCATGAGAGGATTCCCTCCTGTGAGAAGAGACAGAGCTCCCTATAGAGGTGCCAGAGTGGTTAGACTCCTGAGAAGGAGATCTAGACTTCCTGGGCACACTCTTAATCCTTCCTGGGGGGACAAAGAGGGCATCATCTTGATCATCCTCATCATCATCCACAGGAGGGATTGGGTTTTCCAGGTCAGGGTCATTGTCACCCTCCTGGCCAGTTTCAGAGGGGGGGCTGGGGGTAGTGGTACCCCTAGCGTCCTCCTTCTCCTGCCCCACCCTCAGCTCCTACCCCTTCAGTCCCTACAGGTCTTACTAAGGTCATAAGCCACCAACAACTCCTTGAGGTGTTGGGTGGTGGGGCTTTGGCCTGTCCTTATTTTTCTCCAAGTTACATAAAGCTCTCAATTCCAAGAATGGGAGTGTATCATACTTGGAGGGTGGAAGATCAATGGCTTCCTGCAAGGATTCTTTGGATCCTGCCCTTAAAGACATTACTAGTGTAGTGTGGTGTATGCACTACCTACTCTAGTGTGGCCTACTAAACTCTCTTGAGTTGTAGAAAGGGTTGTGCTATCCCTTAACACACAACTCTAAGTTCAGTAGAACTTACTGTATTCTAAGCTTAAATTATATGTACCTTAGGTACCTTTAGTGGTTTTCAGTTGATCAATTCAATTGAGATTATCTGGTAAAACAATAGCAAGCTGGAATCCCACACGCTGCACACCAATGTGAGAAGTTGGCCTGGCATATGCTGTCCACTAATTATAGTGGGCACCTTGCACCAGTCCAAACAACCCCTTATTGGAGATAGGTTAAAGACAACCTTATTGAAAGCTATCCTAGTGGTAGCTATGGAGAGCAGCCTTCAGGCTAAGTCTTGAAGGAATGTAAAGCAGCTTGTTTTACCAGTCTATAATCTCTTGAGTGACCAAATGAAAGAGCACCACACCAGGTATATATTCAAAATATATGTATTTATTGCTAAACACACCCCTCTAGTCTCTTTATGAGGCTAGAGTTCGAAATACATAAGTTATAAGATATTAAATCACAGTAATAGCACAAATACACGTTTGGGCCCTAGGGGCGTACCAAACTATATACCAATAAAGTGGTATGCGAACCACGACTGAACTAGACACTAGGCCTAGAGCCTCTAGAAGTGCTTGGACCACAAGGAACCACCCAAGGTAGTGACACAGGGGACCCACGGCAGACGCATGCAGTGTAAATACA